>JAOXJK010000011.1:2237826-2256497 GCA_025774025.1 Xenus cinereus
CCCACCTGGACACGTTCCTGTGGGACCTGCTCTGGGTGGACCTGCTCTGGCAGGGGGTTGGAGTGGATGATCTCCAGAGGTCCCTTCCAACCCCATAGCATTCTGTGATCCTGTGATCCTGTGATTCTCTACTTCAAGTTGTTATTAGCCCAGCACTGGTGGCTGCAGCCGCCCCCCAGCACAGCTCCCTTCACTCCTGTCTCCCTGCTCCGCTGCTCTTTTCCTTCTCTTGGACCAAGTGCCTGAAGTCCAAGGTCCATGATGCACAACGTCACCATGTCGTTAGTGTTTGGTACCTAGGCTGCTGCTTTTTGAAGCAAGGAGATACAATTGACCAAGATCATCTTTCAGCAAAGCTTTCTTCCTAAATCTGAATGCCTCCAGCTTCACCCTTCCTGAGCTTCAGCTGCTTCTGTGCAAATTCTGACATTTTAAATTGCTGATGAAGCCATCCTGAAGGTGAAATTTGGGATTGTACATTGAATATGTGGAGTGCAGGTGCATATTCCTTCCTGCCTGACATCAGCCAGGGGCCAGGAGGGAGATCGGAAGGCAATACCGCTCCCGACTCGCTTCTCAGAGCCCAGGATCAGAATGTCCAAAAGCATTTAGGTGTCACCGAGCCTCTGCTAAAGAGGATTCTGGGCCTGAAAGTACCAGCAGCAGAACAACTCACCTCCTACTTTTGCTCCCATTTTGTGCCTCGTGTCACATCACCATGACGATTTGGAAGAGCCTTTGCCCTTCTCAAAGGAGGCAGACAAGCCCCGGGAAATTTCCAGCCTTTATGAAAAGCTTCCAATAAACTGTCAACAGACTAAAATACAGATTTTATTCTTTTTTTCACAAAGTCGTGCAATAATTCTTCTCCTAAAGAGAGGAATCCTGCTGAAAATAGTGAGCTCATATATATCCATTTGCTACGCAACTGCATCCCACGTCTCCTACGAGATTTTACTTCACCTTGAACATGGACTATTTAATAAACGAAATTTTAATCTTAGGTTTCCTTCCAAGAGATTCAAGTTAATGCCTCTTGTGCCAACTAGAAATAAAAGAAGAAAAAATTACAAAATAAAATGAGGGCCTGGAATAGATTTTTGTTCCAATAGAAATGAAGAAAAAATTGAGGTCTTGAAAAACTCGTCACAAGGCAGTTCCCTCCGCTGCCCGTGTATCCCCTGCCCTTGCTTTTCGCCTCCTCCCTCTGGTCACCCACGCTCAGGGAATTAGAGAACACACTCGCGAGACATTTATTGACCAGGATTTAATTGCAGGATATTATTGCCCTGCCAGATAACTGCACTTTGTGAGCTTCACATTGCAAACTAGGGGGAAAAGCCACACATCTCGCACCAGGGGACCTTCAAGCTTGTGTCTGCTCTGAGTAGGGAGACAGAGCTGGATCCTGGCCCCGGGTCTCCCAGGCCCCGTGGGTCTGTTGGTGGCTCGGCCCCTGTGAGCAGGGCTAATGCCACCCACCGCCCCTGGCCCTGGGCATGGGCACTTCACTGCTGGAAGTGGCAATCCTGCATTTCACGATCTAGTTATGGATTTCTTGGATGCTCTTGTCTGACTCGACTTAAAAATAGAAAATTTATCTCCAGAATTTAGAACCAGCCTCCTGCTCCCTGCAAAAAGAAAACAAAAAATCCCAAAGCCAATACTTTGTTTTTCCCCTCATCCTTTAACATCCTCTTCTGTTGTTTTGTACTCGGTGAATTACAATTCTCTAATTTAAAGATCTTTAACTAGAAAAAAACCTCTTCTCAACTCCAGTATTTACTAATCTTCTGACCTTCAGAATTCATTTTCAGTGATGGAAATCAGAATAAAGGATTTGTTTTTATCCATCTTGCTCCCTTGACACAACAAAAACAACTGCATTGTCTGCCTTTTTTTTTTTAAACCAAAAAAGAAGATGACAACATTATATTTTTTGTTGTTCCATCCTCCAGTACTCTCAATACGCCAAGGCCAATTTAGGATGAGGCATAAACTCTCAGTACAAAGAGTTTAAAGGATTTAATTTCTCACTTTCTCTACAACATTGCAGGAGAGAATATTTACAGTAAGAACTCAGTGACTTGAGCTGAAATATTCAGTTCTACTTCTCATAGAAGCTTCATAGCTTAAAATAGTCTGATCAACTGAGAGAACTCTCCCCAAATAGTATATTCACTTCAAATATCAGATAACACAGCCAAAGTGTAGACAGCTAATGTGAAGATGATACTGTCAAAGGAACTGCTTGACATGACAAAGATAAAGGACAAGTAACAGGGACACCAGTTAAAAAGCCGGTAAAGATCAGAGCTGGGTCTGATTTTCATTCAGAAATCAACCTCATCATGTATGAAGTTTCAAAAGGCTTCACTGAGCGTTTTCTGCAAACGTGACATTTGCTTCTGAAGCCCACCCTCCAACACACACGTCCCTGTGCAGGAGCCCCCTCCCAAACCTGCAGGCCCATCTGCCACGTAGAAGCAGCCACAAGAGTCCGAATAAATCAGTGCACGCTCCCCAGCTGTGATTTACATCCTTTTTGTGTGACAGGGCTTCACTGCTTCCAGTCAGTCTCCTCTCAGCAGGTATTAGTCGGTCCTGTCTGACTGTTCATTCATCTTCCAATCTAATGCGTGTTCCCAAAAGCTTTCGTTTGCTGGGCACACTTCGCAAGCATCAACATTCAAAGCAGCAACTCTAATGTCTTCCTTTCAAAGGAAGCAAATGGCCCTGTCGGAGAAATCACTCAATTCCAGTGAAGCATCCAACCACCCATTTTTCATTTCTTTGAAACGTACTTACTTGACAGGTTGGTTTCAGTCTCAGCGCAGTTCCCCAGACCTATTTTATCCCAGTTACAGACAATGGGAACCGCTCTTCGTCTCCCATTCTTGCCTGCTCCCGCTGACCTGCTCCTTGAATCCGTTTCCCTACACAGAGGCTGGGAAATTAATTTCTGAGATTTGTGATCTGTTTGAAGCGCGTGCAGCGGCAGATCTCGCCTATCGCTAATGGGCCATCTGGTAAGTGGCATTATCAAAGGAGTTAGCTTCCTAGTCATGTTCTGCTCTTGCTTCAATATAGAGACATGAATACAAAAGACAGGCCTTTTCCTGTCCCCTTCCGGCATAAATATGAACCTAAACAATTTGCAGGAAGCATTACATCCCCTCCACTGAACTCCTTGTTTGAATTCCTAGAATGTGCTCTCGCCCCTTCCGTTTATTACCCAGTAACCTATTCTGCTCAGGCACTGCCTTCATCTCATTTCTCCTACAGCCAAGGAAATTTTTGGCACTTAAAACAATAATAAATATTTTCCGCTCATTTTGACGTTTCGATAGCACACACAAATCAATCGTCTGGCATCCACCAGCAGCAAAAATACCATGACAAAAACCAAATTGACCTCAGGAGTGGACTTGCCACACCAAGGAGGGATGAATGGACACCAATTTATTTCAATGGTTCATAAAACATGGCTTCAGTTCCTGCCCATCAACAGGATAAAAACAGTCCTTCAGGAAGTAGGAGTTTCCTGAACAAAGCATCTGCTTTTGCTGAACGTTTGTCTTCAGAGTAATTCTAGCACCAGCTGAGCAGTAAGGAACCCAAATAGTTCAATGGAAAAATAACGTAAAGAGCATGGAGGGTGCTTCCTAGAATCTCATGGATGTAACTCATCCATATGTTTTCAAGTGACCACAAATTTCATGACAACTTTTGGGATTAAGAGTAAGACATTTCACAAGTCTCAAGATGAACTTTTTTGTTTGGTTGGGATTTTTTTGGTGCTTCCACTTGAGTAGAAGAGAAGCCACACACGACTTCACAACACAGTGCAAGTCCATCTAGAAGGAAGCTGGCCATCCAGGTTGTATGGATACAAGGAAGTAAAAAGTCTTAGATATACAGCTTGTACTTCTTCGTTAGGCAAAAGAGGATTTCAAATTAATAGCACTTATCATCCATACTGAGCTGTTGGAGCTCTATCACATCTTTCCATTGGGAATGGGAGATTCTTTTCTGGGTGAGGCTTCCAGATGGTTTGCTCGCCTGCTGGATACAAATGAACCCATTTATGAGCAACCCTTCTTCAAGCTTCATGGGATTGCTTATGCTTCACAACATATGGGCCTTCAGCTGACTTGTTTAAGTTTTAAGAGTCTTCAAATGAAGCTGGGTAGGTTAAATTTATGACCAAGGATCATGATTTTCTTTCCCCTTTCTGTTTGCACACCATTCAGCACAAGGAGGAGTCCAGTCTTCTTCAGAAGATTCTTGGCATCCCGGAGCAGGTAATGAGCTGTGCAGACCTATGTCAGTAGATCCCAAACAGGTTCAATATCACAGTTTTAAATCTCATTTTTCATCAGTTCCACACTCTTCACTGCTAACTCTGTCCTCGCACACGTTTCAAAACATCATTCTTCTTAACTATAACTCCCTAACGCCGAAGATAGTCAGCAGCTGGTGAAGACAGATGACAGACTAGAGCATGAGATAAAAACAAACTCCGCTGTCCAAGAATAAGGAAGAATTATGAAGCAAACTGCCAATTCCTTCAGTCGTGACCAAAAGGTCCTCTGAGCCCATTTTCAAGAGAGAATCAGCAGCGCCCATAAACACTCTGTATCCTGCCTCCCTCTGCGCCTTTCAAACACAATCTCTCCCTCAGGCACCCAGGGCACCTCCCAAACCTATTTAAGGCTAAATACCCACCACCGTTTTGGTGGTATTCATTATTTCAAAGAGAATATTTATTCCCTCTTCCCTGGACAGACAACCCAGTTAACACAGTGGGATGGTGTGAAGGAAGCAGCACAAAAATCAGGGCAGTGGATTATCTATGCTCATAATTACTTCTCTGTGGAGGTGTAGAAATACAGATGTCTTCCTTTTGTGAGAATTCATTCATGACTGTTCCATTTAACTTGGTGTTCCTGTGATCATCTTAATTTCTACACAAAGAACATACCTCTGGCAAGATTCTGGTCTTTAATAGCTGCATTGTAATTCTGATACCTACATCTATTACTCTTTATTTCCATTGTTTGCATCTCTTCAAAGGCCGAAAGAACCAGGGTCTCAAAGGATGAGATTTTCCACGCATCATTTCGAATGATACCAGTGGAGTCACTCAGGAGTGAGCAGAATTAGAGCCGTGGTTACAAATTGCTCCTGGGGATGGGAGAGAAGATGCCGGGAGCCAGGTGATGGTTGCTTCTACCCTTAGGGCAGGGGGGATCTCAATTTTATGCATCCACAATGATCCGTGGGCAGTGAAGGGAAACTCACTTGTAAGGTGCAATTCAGCTCGTGCTGCAGAGGGTCAGACGAGCTGCAAACTCACATTCCTGTTCCCTCCCAGGGCAAATGAGGGATTGTGAGAAAGGAGATGCCCAGGGGACAACTCAGATGTCTAAACTTGGGAGAATTTCTCTCCTATTGGTGTCCAGTGAAGAAGATGTGGATCTTATGTACATGTCTCAGTTCTCAGCCTCAGACAGCAAGTCCAGCATGGCAGAGCTTTGGGAAGCAAAGCACCGTTGCCTAGATTTGGCTTTCTAACCCTAAAATTATTAGAGTTTGTTGGTTGTTAGCGATTGCAAAGGTAAGGGAACCACCCACTCTGTGCACAGAGACACAGGTCATCTATAGACCCTGGGGAACGATGGGCCAAAGATTCAGGTCTTCGGAGAAGAGCCAGATGCTCAGGTCTTGCAGCACAAGCAGCACCAGCAGAGGGGCACAGCTGGTGCAAGGACGCTGAGCATTGTCACTGTTCTCAAACGATAAGTTATTCGGATTCTTCCCATATTGTGGGGACCTTCCTGCCAAGCCCCCACTTGCTGGAAGATAGATCCAGGCAAGTTTGCCCAGAGACTCTACTATTCCAACAGAGCCCCAGTGGAGAAGAGAGCACAATCAATTGTCTACCTAATGGCTTTTAAAAGAATGGAAACATCTGTTAGCACGAGGATGACAGCTTGTTGGCAGCCTGCAACCAACTAAATCCACTATCGTAGCAGGGTGTCAGGTCTGCCAAGCAAACACACCACACAATACATGCGGAGAGCGCAGTGGAAGCTGGCTATGGCATCTGTGGGTATGAAATAACCCAACGTTGGGCAGACAAGCATGGAGGAGCATCACACTCCTGTTCCAAGCTACCTACAACCATTACAAGCCTCTCGAGAAACTCTGGGGTTGGCTGTAGGACTAAGCCAGGCCCTGCCTCATCTTGAGCTTTGGAGGAGTCTCAGTGGGGACAACAGGTCAAATTCCTGTCCCAAAGAGAGCTGTTAGGATCCAAATCTAAGCTGGTCACAGAGGACCCATCTGCAGGCAATGAAGAGAAACTGGTATTGCTGAGGTGTCCCAGGTAGATACGGCACAGTGCTCCCCAGAGAGGCTATTTCTCTTTGTTGCCTATAGGAGGGGCACCAGACATCCAATAATTAGATCACCAAAAGCAGGTGAAGTATCAGGAAGAAGTGGTGAGCTGATACAGGAAGCCTTTAGCACGATGGTTACCTCACATCACTATGGCATCACATCACATATTTGCACTCCTCTGTAGCAGTCCCAAACCCCAGTTCCTCAACAAATTCTTATTTGTAGGGCAATGCCAGAAAGAACTAAAGAACTAATTTCATGTTAATAGCAAATATGCGGTACTTATCTAAAGCTATACATCATCTCAACAAACACTGGGACATCCCCTCTGTGTCATGAGGATGTGATTTGTTCACTGTTGGACCAAAAGGTATCGCACAGGGAGGACCTGAGCCCAGCTTCTTGAACTACAGTCACTTGACCTCCCCCACTGCTATAATCTCTTACTTTCAAATTCCTGCATAAAAGAAATGAAACTCTGGCACTTTAATTAAGGCCAGCATTTACCCAAGGAATCTCCTCTCTTAGTCTCCATAGCTTTTGCAGATACTCTGAATAAGAAGCACATGGAGTGAGGGAATTAACTGGATGTAAAAATAATCCGTACAGAGCAGCACAGCAAGAAACACGCTGAGAATCCATCAGTCTGAAATGCATCTGGATACCCTCAGCATGGATGGCAAAGAAAGATGGAATTCAACAGAGCAATACTTAAAATTCAGTTTTCATCTGAAGAGCAAAGCACTTAACAAATTAATTGAGCTTAGCATCCATGTCAGGAGCTCAGCACTGTTATAATCAGCCCAGGAGAAAGTCTATTTTATGAATGGCTGAAAGAAGCACAACAAGACCTGAACAGACTAATCACTACCCCTTAGAGGCCAGTAAGAGAAAAACGGCAGCCCTTGCAATTTTGATAAAGCATAACTCTGGCTTTTTGCTTTTTACCCAAACATTGAACCCAACACCGTCCAAGAAGCAACTTTGTCAGGTATGTGACACAATCTCTGCTATTGCCTTATTTTTCCCATCTGCTTATCAAAATATAATACCCTGGATATGAAAGATCTTTTAAAAGCATTTTTTTGTTTGCTTCTAGCTACACAACCACTAGCTACACATCCCAATTGGCTACCACAAGCTGTGAGAAGCTCAGTAGCTCTCATCCCTCACGCTCTATTTTGCTCTTTTTTTTCCCCCTCCCCTGCCAGACGCTGGTGGAACGTGTGCGGTTCCATAGATACCCATCGCTCCCTCCTCCCGATGTGCTTTGAACTAATGTAACACCAAATAGATGGAACAACAAGGTTCTGTTCCAATGCACAGGATTTATCATCCCTTTAAGGAGATACTTACTCTGCCTTTGCTCGATCAATAACTGTTTGCGGTCACCCACAACTCCCCTCACACCGTGTAACCACCACTCACCTTCCTGCCTCCGGTCCCAGAGGAGCCGAGTTATTAATCATTTTTTCTGGATCACAGAAAGAGTAAAATATCCCTCCCCCCCAAAAAGACTCATCACAGAAAGGGTAAGAGCACCAGGTACATGACCACTTAGTGATACTTGAGTAAGCTTTCCCACTTCACTGTGTTAACCATTACCCTGTATGCATCTAGCATAGAATATTTCTGATGTGTTCTGCAAAGCATTCACTATACACGGATAATTCCATACTAAACAGTACATTAAAGAAACATTAACATTCCAAAACAGCATGCTGAAAGTTGATAAATGCTAGCGGTAAGGTCACTGTGGCCGCCCTTTCCTCTCCAACTACTTAATGATATATTTTCTCCATGTGTCATGCTCAGAAATGACTGAAATAGCTGAGGTGGAAGCAGGCACATACACAATTTTAACCCAAAAGCGTTTGGCAGAGTGATAACTGAAACTCCGATAAGTGTAAATCAAGTGTCATCATGTAGCACAAACTATCTGAAATACCCACCAGCTCCATCTACAGCAGGTAATTACTGCAGAGGTCACTGACTCTCCGTTTGTAAACTGAAGAACTGAGTATTTCAGCAATTTTCCTATGGTGAGACAGATGGCAAAGGGAGAACGTGGTAATCCCAATTCTCCGTCCTCCACAAAGACAGAGTCCAGTTCCTTCTACACAGATCTTGGAAAGGCAAGCTCCTTGAATGTGAAAGGGATTTCTGTGGAGCAATCACAATAGGAAAGGAAAAAAATACTTGTTATTAAGAAAATTCCCCAGCAATAGGCTCCGTTTCCCAGAAGGAAAGAAAGATACGACCTGGGGTCGCTGTGTACTCTGAAGCCCCAATATTCAAGTGCTGCTTTCACAGCAGAGTGGAAGAACACAAAAGCAAACAAAGGGTTAAGAGGGTAGTTGGGGGTCGGACTGGATGATCTCCAGAGGTCTCTTCCAACCCCATGATTCCGTGATTCACATCAGACCAGACTTTCAAGCCCAAAGTCTTTTTTCCTCTCTGCTTCCTCAAATTCCTGAAACCAGTCGGGCCACACCACATTTTCTCTGGTTCAGCCCTGTGTGCAGGATCTGAAGCTGTTTATTTTCCACATCACTGATGAAAAAGCCAACTGCATCCAAGTGATAATAAGCAGCTTTTTCAGGATGTCTGGAGATGTTTATCATAAATGCTATAAAGTCCGTTCTGGTTTGATAGAAGAGAGCAGGCTCATCTCTGAGCCACGATTTCAGGCAGTCGCAAAAAGATTCAGAAAGAGTTATTCAGCAAACATGTAATCTCCCACGATAAGAAACACCAACTGTCTGGAGCGGGATTTCTCTGTGTAAATTGAAATCAGGTCTGTGTAAAGCTGAATTAAACCTTTGTCAGGAAACTGCAGAGCTGCCAGTTGCATTCTTCCAGGTTAAGCTGGCAACATCCACCGAGAACACAGCCTTTGAACGGTGCTTTTACTGCAGCACTTGCTTTTAGAATAACAGCAGCAATAAGATGATCTGTTATTCAAAATCCTTAAACGATATTGATTTACAGCACAAAATAATGAACTGCCCCATGCTGTGCCTAGATAACTGTTTCACAAGCAATACTGATTTTCTACAATAAAGCTGCTTTATTTCCATAATTGTCCCTCTTGAGAAATTTTGTTAATTGTTCCTCCCCCCTTCCCCCAGCTTTAATTCCAATTTTCCCTCTCCAGCCTTAGGGAATAAAACCAAAGGGTTTTCATCTAGAGTTTGGAAAGCTGGTCAGCTTTCATTACGGCCTCAGTCACTTTTAATCAGCTGCCCCAAAAAAACAATTGAAAATAATTAACTGAGCTTCTCCTGGGCTTTTGGGTTCAATAGAAAGGTGATCAACTGAAGATAGACAAAAGGACAACGCTCCTATCAAAAGCTGGACATTTTCCAAGGTCTAAGACAAGGATATAACACCAAGCTTCAAAATTTCTCTCCGTACCAGTGAAGAACCTGCGCAATAAATCTTGCAAGATTTTTATGTGATTTACAAGTGTAGTTTATGCTGCTGGTTCCTCTGGCTTTGTCCTGGGTCTCACTTCTCTAACAATGTGGGTAAAGTCGGTGAAGTGCTTTTGTATAGAGACATCAACTAATTTTCAAATCTCCCCAGCGCACGCTGCAATCATTTACCTGGGCTGCAGGAAACTGATAGTCGGGGGCTGAGGCGTTTGAAATGAAATGTGAGGCCAACTGTGGCTATTCCACATGGAACAACGCTCAGAAGACATAAGAGCTCCAGAAGCAGCAGAACAGTCCCACTTTCTAAGAGCAGCAGGGGAAAATACAGCATTGCAGCACTTAGCTTAAAGGCTTTGAAGGTTTCAGCTTCGCCAGATGGGATGAGCTGATCTAACAGCTCCTAACAGCAGTCTCTGCTTCCCTTCTCCCTCTGCTCCCAGGTCTCTCATCTCTCCCTCACCTCACGCCAGCTCCAAGCCTGGGGCAGTCCTTCCCCGAGCAGATTCATCTCACTAACCCAACAAGGAGCCTGTTTTCAGCTGGCTGAAGTGATCCATCAGAGCACCACCACCACCAGAACGAGGACAAGGAAGGATGAATATCCCATCCGACAGCAAGGAGTCACGAGCTCAGCCCAGATGTCGGGAAAGGGCTTCTGCTGTGCGAGGGGCTGCAGAGACAGAAGGTGGGGATGGGGTGAGCAATCCACACTGAAAGGGAACAGGACTTCATCACCATCTCCATCTCTGTCTGCACCTAAGAGAAGATTACAAGTCGTTTGTTATTCAGAAGTAACGTTCTCCGGCTGCAGGAGCTGCGTATGACATGAGAAAGGCAGGGGCCAGCGGAGAGGTCATAGCCCAAGGGAGCTGATGGGGCTTGTTGCTAAAGAGCAGTGTTATTTTTTCTTCCCAACTGAGCACGTTCAGAGAGCCAGTCGTGGGGGGGGGGGAATACCCACAGAAAAAATGGAGCAGCCCCATGGCATGTCTGTGTGGTGTTAGTGGAACTGTACCAGCAAACTCCTATAAAACGGTCTTCACGAATGGGGAAGTGTGGGCAAGGTTGATGAGATCCTCCAGCAGAATTTAGAATAGCACTAAAGTTGACCAAGGCTCTTCCCATCACTCACCCATGACACAACCCTTGATCCCCCAGGGTACATTTGCTCACTGAATTCCTTTGCAGCAGAAACACACGCTTAAAAGAATCCTCATCCCCTCTTACTTTTCTGCCGCCTTCGCCATGAAATCCTTTCCTGCAGTGAAGAAAAATCACTCAGAAGCTCTTGGCTGCTGCAACGCCAAGAAGGTCCAGAGGCAAATGGGATACTGGGGGCATCTTCACTGCACCGTCAGCCAGAACTGCCTCCCTGGGGCAAAGCACCACGATGTCGGGGGGGGAACAGCTCTGCTCCAGCCCCCAGGTGCCCTCCCTTCACGCAGGTTAAATAGACAGAGAGAACCCCATCTCGACAGACCGTGCGCCTGCCTTCCCAGCAATTAAACTGCGCATCAAAAGGAACACAAATGTGGATGTTGTTTTGCTTATTAGTATCAGCTCTGCCTTTGATTGCCTGAAGGCCTTTCCAACAACGTTGACTTTAATTACTTTAATGAGAGAGAAAATGATCTGAGGAGCGTCAGCTCAATGGGGCAAGGTCCCAATGAAAATGCTAGGTCTAGGATCGTTAGTTTAGCAGTTAATAATATATTATCTTATGTTATTGGAGCTAAATGTAAACAGCTACTGAAGCCCAACTACTGCCGGGATAGAAGCTGGGGAAACAAATTCGAAGAAGCTTTGAAATAGGGTTGTCTTGGTTGTGCTACACGCTTTCAACAGAGACTGCTCTTTGTTGATTCACTGGAGAGAAACAAATGCTTGCAGAGAGAAAAGAAAAGCAAATTTAATACGCTGTGGGCTTGTCTTCAACGAAACACTCCTGACAATTGTTTAAAATGAACTTTTTGAAAGGACTGAGTTTATCTAAAGCAAATTAAGATAAAGCACGTCAAGGCCACTTCGATCCTTAAGGGAAGCTCTGCGTGGGCTCAGCAGCGGTCATAGTCCTGAGCGCCTCCTCCCGAGCCATGGCAAAGGCAAGATGGAGCAATTTAGCTTCATCCACAATGAAAAGGGATTAAATTGCACCGTGTGACCTGGTACGTGCTGCAGGTGAAAACCGTTCACAGCTACCACAACCCAGCTGACACATGATTAATTTTAAGCAGGGGTAATGTGATTATGGTTCTGAGCCATGAGTATTTGATACCAGGATATAATATGGTTAAATTAATCCCATTTAATTTTTTATTAGACATGGTGGTGCAGCCATTCCTTGTGTTCCCATTGTGGAGGATTAGAATTGCTGGTTGTTTCAGCTTGGAATAAGAAAGGGAATTGCACAAAAATAGATGAAACTAAGAATTTTACTTCCCAAGGGAAAATCCTTCCCTGAACTCTCCTCTGATGGCATAGTCCTGTGCATGAGCCAGGCACAGCAGGCATCAAAGATAACCAAAGCCATCCTTGGAGATTCCAGCTCATCAGACACGCCGATTCCTATTTCAGGCTTCATTTTTCCTCTGTCTTAAGAATAATTTTGTGATTTTTGTACAAGTCCTTTGAACGACTTTACTGGTTTGTGGCTTGTGGAAGCAAGCTGCATCTTTTAAATAACCCTCATCTATTGCGAAAGCCCCCTTAGAGAGCAGCCCTCAAGTACCTAAGTAATGTGTAAGCAGCACAGCCAAGTGGGTCATTATTGAGAATAAAGACTCTTCTGCGGGTAAATGAATGCATTCAGCGCTTTAAAGGCCAGGGCTATGATGCTCTTTCCCAAAATAAGGAAGCTCAGTCTTGAAGGACTGAGGTGAAAAGCTAACCTCTGGGCCTAGTATCCCATGTTTTCCTTTAAACAGGGATTGTAATGGCTGTTTAGCGTATAGAGGTAACGAGAACAAGTTGTAACGCGGGAAGTTAAGTGACCCGCTGGCTGCAGAGAGGTAACTCTTAGTTCTTGCGTTGAAAATTGCCTGTTCCAATCTCTGGTGCAGGTTCACAGAGAAAACAATATCACTTCAGGCTCAGCTGCCTCCTCCCTGCCTGGGATAGCGGGCCTTCAGAAACAGTCGTCTGTCCGTTAAGATACAAGGCTTGCCCAGGTCTATCTGCTAATCCAGGCAGTACCTGGATGTATTACCCTCGTGGAGTAATTAGAAATAAATTCTACAGGCTGCCCCTATGGCTGACATGCAGAAAGGTGTCTTGTCTTCCTCACCCGAGCACCAGCAGAGACCAAAGAAGCTGCTGCAGCCTGGACATAAAAGGGCCAGGCTTTCAAGCTCAGGCAATAGAGACTAACTCTGCCAGCTCCAGATGGTGTAAGGTGTGTACTCCTGCTGCTGCCGGGGCTGTCCCCAAGACGCCCAGATGCCCATGCCTTGCTTCCACATGCTACTGTGGATGCTCTGTGTGGCAGGTACAGCACCCCAGAGAAAGGGCACTTTGAAAACCTACTGGCTCTCTGAAATTACACTGTCCAGATTATTTTTGCTTTTTTGCTATTTCTATCCATCTATAAATCCAAACCCCTGAATTATCACCAAGAACACTACACTGGGTTTGCAAGGAGCTATAAAAACCTCTACAAATAACATACTGCAGCTTTGCTGATGGGAACAATGGCGTGATTTTACAGCTGGATAGCTCAAGACAGTCCAGGAAAGGAAGCAAGTGGCCATGCACCTCATTAGGAAGCCAGTAATTGGCTCATTCCAATGAGCTGAAATACCTGTTACCATCTCCATGTATCTGTGAGATACGAGCCTTCTGTCCCAGGCTACGTGCTGCCTGTGTTGAGCTTCAGGACACAGCCAGGACAATGAAAGAAGAAACGAGGGAGGGAAACTCTTCTGCAGATTGATCACTGAAATAAAAGTGGCTGTTGGAAGTTTCTCAGCGGTTTTGGAAGGGAGACAGCGCCAGAGGGGATGGATGAGCAGGGAGAGTGCTGGTCACCAGGTCAAAGCATACTATAAACACCTCGTCCAAACCACTGATGCTTCTCTAGTGCCTGATACCGTTGGTCATCATCAATCCTTGAGCACTTTCTTGCTGCTCTAAGAGGAAAAGCCAAAGCTGAAAGCTGGCTTTTACAGTCTTGAGAGGTTTATTCTGCAGCTCTGAACTTGACTGAAGGTCTATGTGAGTGTGTCTGTGTGGAATTTGGGAAGTGCCTGTTGCCCACTCCATGAAACACAAATGCTACTGTGACAAAGCACAGCTTGTCTCTCAGAAGTATGGTACTCTTTAGGTTAACTGGCCCATTTGTATTGCAGCTCAGTTTTAAAGGCATAATACAAGAGACAAGACAATTTCCACAGTGGAAAAGCTGTACCTTTCTGTGGTATTTTGCCCACTAGGTTGTCTCTCGAGGCTGGCTCTGGTCCTCTGTTGTTACTGGTACTCTGCCTGATCCCAGCATGTATCTCACCTGAGAGCATTACAGGAAGGCCCGTGTTGAAGTTAAAAGATGGAGACTAATATGCACTTTTCAGCGATGTTAACGAGGAAACAGCACATGGCTGTAAGAAGATACTCTGAGAAGGACACACAGGTGCTTCTAGGGATTTCTGAGCTTAAGAGAATGGTAGAGGAAAGGAGGAGCAGGCTGCAGGGCTGAGACCAAGGGATGCTTCTGTGCAGAGCCTGACCTAGAGTTTAATTGTGATTCCAGCCAACTTGAACCACCTTCAGTGGTTCTTATCCCTAATTCTTAGGAGTGGTTTAGGATCCCTCTGTGCTGACTGTCACCACCTAATACTGTCCTCATTCAGGTGAAAGAAAGAAGACACAGACCATTGCACTACCTCCCCCACACCTAGCTCTGCGAGAGGGAGGAGGAAGATGGAGCTAGGGAACACGCAGGCGTAGCATGGCCTGTAGCTCTTCCTACAAAAGCAATTTTATTTAACGAAGGAGCTCAGACTTAAAGGGACAGACTTTCCAGCCTGTCCCTTTAAGACCATGTTTGCCGGGGGACAGACAAACATATTGTTAACCAGAAACAACAGAAACTCAAACCCTGTGATCTGAAACATGACCCTGTGATGCAACAGCCAGGAAATCCTGGGAAACCTCCAGAGGCAGCAAAAAATCCCTCGCCTTGGGGTGAAGGAGAAGGAAACACCCAACATATTTATGCAGACTCAGAAAGGATCAGCCATTTAGAGAAACCAAGCAGAGCATGTGCAATGACAGGAGTGAGGATCATAATTACTAGGGCACCCAATTTTTCTGCTTCAAGGCATAAGCTGATCAGCAGATGGCATCCAGAGGAGCTCTCCCGTTCCAGTGGCACGCACGGCGTAATTAGCCAGGCCATGGAAAGTCTCTACCACGAGTCTCACAGTCACAGCGGCCTCAGAGACATTTTCTGATGCTGGAAACCGGACGGCAAGAGAAAACCTCCCAAATGCAACCATGCTTGAACGTGGAGCAGCAAGGGGTTGATGACCCAGCCGTTTATTCCTGCCTGTGTGGACTGCAGAAAACATTCAAATGATGAATGTGTTGGACCAATCCACTTAAAAGTAATTTGCTTTACCCACAGCAAAATGGGAGTTCAGGAGTCGACAGCCCCAGGGAGAGCTGTACTGGGAATCGCAAATACGAGAAATCGTGGCGGTTACTGGTAGAAGCAAGGCTATAGAGAAAAGTTAATTTCTGAGAGGCTGGAAGTGGTAGTTGATTTTTTTCTTGGAAACCTCAGATAATAAAATTGAATGAGATAAAGAATGTGTATACTTTTTTCTTCTTTAACTCAAGTCCTTACATAGATGTGAATGCAAGTGCTGCAGTGCTGACCACTGGAATTGCTGTATAAGCCAAGCAGCCCTCTCCGCAGGATAGCGCAAATATTCCAGATGCCTGAAAGGTGCTTTACAGTGGATATGTTGCTGCCTCTTTTCGTTTAGGTCAGGGTCAGAGACTAGCCCTTTCTAATCCAGAGATCTGAAATGTTTTATGCTCAAAAAGTGCTGAGCAACCTCAGTTTGTCTCACTTCCGATCGAGTTCTCTGGGCTTCACAGTCCTAGATTTTCCCCTCTGAAGCTACATCTTTAAGCTCATCAGAAACCGAGTTTCTATTTTGCAGGAAATGCCAGTCCTTTGAACCCTGCTTTCATCTCAACCCCAAGGGAAACCCAGCACCTTCTAATGAAGAAAAGAAATGGCTCATTTTTGTCCATGTGGAGTCATCAAGCCATTTCACATGGACGATGCTGGCGCTTTCCTGCACGTATTGCAGCACCATTTTAATCTGAATGCACTACACAGATCGCATCATATCCATTTTGCTGGGATCAAACAAAATACAGGATTACTCAACCATGATTACTATTGACGTGTTCTCCTGAACAGCTTTTCTTTCCAAAAAATGGCAGCTTCTGATGAAAAAAAAAAAACCTACTATTGACAGTTTTCCTTCTGGCTCCTCTGTCACTATCTGTAGCGGTGCCAGTTCTGCGCTTGGATCAGCTTCTAAGCTAATGATTGGGAAAAAGCTGCACCAACTTAACCTCCCTGCAGTCCCAGTATCTTGCTTCACTCTTACATCCACCATTATGGCTTCCCCTACCGTTTATCAGCTACATTTAGTAGAGTCCTGGCACCCCAAGGGTGTACATGCCTGGGCTCCTAAGGTGAGCTTTAGGACAAGCAGAACATCCCTGACAAAAGTTATTCCCTTGTATTTATGCCTTAGGCATTGTCTGGTTCCAGCAGTAACTGCAGGTTCTGCCGTTTTATTACTTAAGAACTTTTGCCGCACTAAATTCAGGACATGAACCATGGGGATTGCTCATCTCAGGAGTTTAATTACCTCTTTGATTGAAGTAAATGTTGTATCAAGTGGATAGAGGGAGGTCATGGTTGGAATGATCTCCTCATATACAGATTAGAAGCTCAGCCTCCTGTATCTACCATGGGCTTCTAATGAGGAATTTCAGATTCACCAGCTTCAAAGTAATCTCAAAAATACAGATGAACAGTGCCGGCAGAGGAGATCCTACTTCTTTGTTGCTCTGAATTTCACCACCATGCCTCTTTTTTCTCTCCTTTTTTAGCTGTTTGAAATTGCCTGTGTTCCTCATGCTCTGGAAATGCTGCATCAGAGACTTTGGGAGCAGCAGCTGGACGATGAAAGAGATTGAACGAGCCAAAGGAGTTGGTTTCTCTCTGCTTGGGTTTGGACAAGGCAAACAAACTTGGCACAGCTTCACCGAGGAAGAGTTATTAACAGCCCCGCAGGGGAGGAGAAACATCTTGTTGACATTATTTATTTAGTGTCCCACCTCCCCAGCCCTGCCACGTTCCTCATGACACCAAATCCAGCCTTACCTGAGCAAAGGGTGAGCGGAGAGAAAGTACACCACAAAATGTTGCAAGAAAATAAAGGGAAGAAAAGCAGTTCATCGAATCTGAAAAGTTTCAGTGCAAATCTCCAGTAGTCTTGGTGGGTCAGGCCAAGGACTGGAGACTGGGAAACCAGACCCTAGTCTACTATTTGGTATGTCCAAAGCCTAAGTGTTAGAAGATGGAGCTTATCAGCCCTGGGGACAGACATCCTGGGAGGTAACTGTCTTGAGCTCCAGCATAAGTGGAAATTCATGCTGAGCACCGTACTTCCTTCCAAAGTTCCCTTCAAGAACATATATCTTAAATCAGGGAGGAAGGTTGTTCAGCAATAAAACTTGCCCCTTGGTTCTCATCTTTCAACTTCTTGAACCAGGTCCTTCAGAGCTATAAACCTTATTGCAGGAAATTCAACCCTGAGTGCATGAAGCTGGGAATCTAATAACTGAAGGCACTTAAAAAGCGCCTAAAAGAATGAATTTAATAACTGAAGTCTGGTTTTGATCATAACTCTGGAGTATGGGTACCTTGAAGATCAAATTCTTTAATAAGAGATATCCTGGAGGATGGTGTATTTCTTTTTCAGAACTTTCCTCAAGTATTTAATGAACCAGAATTCCCCTCCACAAATACCCAAATTTCCTCTGTTCCTGCTCTGACACATTGCAGCAGGCTTTCACCTGCGATGCATCAGTGCTTCTAAAATGTAAAAAGTTAATTCCACTGACCTTTCAGGAAGAATTCAGCTCTTCCAACGGGATGTTTTGTCCTACATCCAGCCCCTCTCTTGCCCTTCTCCTGCCAGGCTGATTTTCTAAGCAGAAAAGTACAGCTGAACAAAGGCACTTCAACCCAGCCTTTTAATATCCTTCACAGAGAATGCAGAGGCTTCTTTCAGCTTCAAAGCCACTTATATCTCCATGCCCTGAGTATGCCCTTTCCCTTCTCCATGTCACTCTCTCTGTGTGGACAGGGCCAGAGACATCCCGTCTGCCCCAAGAGGGAAACAGAGGAGACAAGTTACAGCAAAGCAGGTTGTGATGATGTCAGAAATCCAACCCCAGCACAAAGCAGACCTGAATTCGCCCGGGTTGCTCTTCATCCTCCATCAACCTGCTCTCCATCCAAACACAGCTCCCCAGCAGTCTGCCTCAAGGAGGATGTCAGCCAGGGCCTAACACCAGTAGATAACAATGCTTGGAGGCTCCCTTCCAGTACCTAAAGGGGCTACAGGAGGGATGGAAGGGACTCTTGATCAGGGAGGGGAGCCATAGGACGAGGGGGAAGGGTTTGACACTGAAAGAGGGGAGATGGAGATGAGATCTCAGAAATAAACTCTTTGGTGTGAGGGTGGTGAGAGCCTGGCCCAGGTTGCCCAGAGAAGCTGTGGCTGCCCCATCCCTGGAGGG
>JAOXJK010000011.1:2273992-2285051 GCA_025774025.1 Xenus cinereus
CTGGCAGAGGCTGCCCAGGGAGGTGGTGGAGTCTCCTTCTCTGGAGACATTCAAACCCACGTGGACACGTTCCTGTGGGACCTGTTCTGGGGGGACCTGCTCTGGCAGGGGGTTGGACTGGATGATCTCCAGAGGTCCCTTCCAACCCCATAGCATTCTGTGCTTCTGTGAAACAGACATTCTTTGATCTGAATCGAAGCTGGATCAATGCTCTGACCTGGAGCTAGAAGGTGCTGTGCCATTACAGATGCTGTAGCTCAGACGAGATGGAAAAGCAAGGGCTGCTTTGTTTTCATTTGTTATGGCCTGTGGCAGCACCTGCATGAACTCTGGTATTAAACCTGCACAAACTCTGCCACAGCTAATCACGTTATGTTTATTAATCTGTCTATCACAACAGAGGAGAGACAGAATGTGAAAATAATAAATGCAAAGGTAGGAGGTTACAGAAGCTGCTGGACCGAGACTCATCCTATGGTTCTGGCAGGTTTTTTAGCTCTCATTATCACTACCACAAAGCACTGTTTCCTCAAATCCTCAGCCATATTAGATGGGCAAGAAGATACTGAATAAGACAGCCATAATTCTAATTGAAAATATTGATGATTAAGTGGAAGTGCCTGAGAAGGTATTCACACACCATGATCAAGTCACCTCTTTTAACACAAATCCCAGGTTAAAAGTTCAGACTCGCAACTGAAATGAGTAAATCAGAAAAATTGTTTCATTAAAAAAGCCAAAATACAAAAATATTTACAGAAATGTCTTTGACTTCTGCTTTTGGATCACAAACGTCTCAAATTAAGCCTGTGGGGAAAAAATTGGGGTATGCTGGAGAGAATAAAACTAAGTCCACCAAAAAACAAATGAGAAAACTATTAATATTCTATAAAGCACTTCTCCAGGCCATAAAGTCAATCAAAATTGTGTTAGCAAATCCTGCTTTAACACATCTACTCACATAGCCCTTGGTGACATTCTCTCTCTGATGCAGCAGTGCTGGTCACGCAAATAAAATAACCCAGGACTCCCCAGAGTTCATGGGGGGTGAGACGCGTTGGCCAAAGCACAGTTGTCTATGTAAATTTGCACAACCTTTAAAATATTAACCCACTCCACAGATCTCCTTCCCTCGCTCTGTATCCATGATTGCTTCACCTGTAAAGGGAGTTTGGGAGGAGTTTGCTAAATGGTTTAAGAGGCCACTTCATATCTGGCTGTGCCTCCCATATGTGACATTTGCTGCCCCTTCTGCTGAACAGCCGTTTCGGAACTTTTAGGAATTTACTACCCCACAGGACTGCTTAGGTCTGCCGTGCCATCTAGGAACCTACAGAAAGGCTAGGACATAGCTATACGGAGACAATCCAACAGCAAAGGAGGAGAGTTCATAAGTACCAGAAGGCTGCATAAAAAAGGCAGGAGCTGGGTCTCCAGGACAGAGTATTTTCAGAAGGCTGAGGAGGATGAAACCACCCCTAATGTCAAAAGATAAAGCTTAGAGGAACTCTACACTGGGACCATCCCTGACTCCAAGGGGAAGAGCCAGTCAAGAGCAGAATTCTCCTAGAATGGGTGTTGTGATGGAGAAAGTCCTTAAAGAATCAAAGCTTGCATGCAGGAGAGGGAAAGGCAGTACAAGCTTGAGAAGGTTTTTTCCCAGCACTAAGGTGGAATATATGAAAATGACTGAGGACCTTAGAAGGTTTCTGGGACCTTTGTGCATGTACATCTCACACAAGTTGTATATTGTATTGTATATTGTACCGAAGGGCTGGGAAATCATAAAGCTACTTATGATTAATGATATTACTAGAGCTGATAGGGAATCTACAACCACCGCAGGTGCTTTATTCCTGCCTCAGTGGGCCCACAACTCAATTTTTGGGGAAAAAAAAAACCTAGTAGGGTGCAGGGAAGGAGAAAGGTGCAGCAGTCTCACATCTTTTATGTGTATGAGTGCACTACTAAAAGAAGAGGGGTGGTGGGTAACAGAGACTCATTTGAAATGAAACACTTTTCATACAGCTAGGACATCATCATTCCTGCCATATGTAGCAAGTCCTAGTTCTGTCTTCATTTTCCTTAGTGTGAGCCAGAAGCGTTTGTTGAAAAGATGAAGGCGATACAAGTCTAAAACTAGTTCATGCATCGAAGCAGAACACGGGGGTCACTGAGGCTGCTGGCATTACTACCACACCAGGAAAAGAGCTGTAACTGCAGCTAAACCCCCTTCCACCAGGTAGCACATGGGAAATGAGGGCAGACACTTGTCAGGATTTTTTTCAGACTTTGTACCTGACTGAGAAAGCCCAGAGAAGCTGCGGTAACAGCTGTATAAAGCCAAATGTACTGTTCCACGTGGCCAAGCCACCCTGCTTTGAAAACCACTCCTGAACACAGTACTTGCAACCCATAGGGTCAGAGACTGTCTAAAATACACATCAGAATCAGGCCCTCATTTGGGGAACTATTGCTCCCCTCCTACAGTGCAACAGAGGCAACCATTCTCTGGATACATACCGCCAGGTCATTCGAACCTCTTTAGGGAGCAACCCTCTGCTCTTGTACAGGCAGAGATGTTTGCTCTTTCCTTCCCTCTCTTCCCAGACTTCAAGAAAGCCTCAGAGCAAGTATATCGGGTTCTGGGTTTTTTTAAAAATACCTGATCGCTGTCAGACTTCAGGTCAGAGCTGATGGATAGATACTTTTAAGACTTCCTTGGGAAACCAGGTGGAAAATGTCACTGAGCATAACATCATCTGTACTACGGATGCAGGAGCTGACCTGGCAGAGGAGAGAGGTAGTTCAATGAGACATACCTGGAAGCAAAATGTAAGTCAGATTTTTCATTTGGCCACTGGGCAGAGAGGAGCCAAGGGCAGCAATTCCTCAGATAAAAATTTCATTATCAGACTAAAGCCTTCTGCTGCGATTATGAGCTGATGGGAAAGTCTGAATATCTGAATTCGGGACAAAAGGACTTAGAGAGTTTCCAGACAAGATTTTCTGCAACTCTGAGTCACAGAGGAAACAGGACACTTCCCTTGTTTAATTCTGGGCAATGAGATGGGCTGGGCATTGCTTTCTTTGAAACTGCTCATCCCATCTGTTTGCTGCTCTATGTGTACAGTATATTTGTGTAGTTTCCAGCCTTCCCCATTCTCTCAGCCCTTGCTCCTCATGGTTTCCAGCTGATAACAACAGCCCCAAAGACAGCAGCAGGCGAAGGTCGATGCTGTTCTAAAAATCTTCCAAGGACAAGTTAATACATAAAGAAACAATAAAACCCTTCTTTTCTGTGCTGTGGTTTTCTTAGAAATAAGAGACTTATTGAAGCCAGAAGGGCTTCAAGAGAGTAATTCAACAGAAAAATTCCACGAGAAATCACTGCCCTGGGACCATCTACTTTTTCTGTCATGAAAAACACCAAATAATATTTGAGATCATCCACAAATCATTCAGTATTAGGAAGTGGGCAGAACAAGTGGGTACAAAAACTTTGGAAAGAGTCACATCCTTATTCCCAGGGTGAATATTTACTGAAAAATAGAATTAATTTTCTTAAGCCCGTCAGCATCCAAACAAAGGGACACTCTACACGGAACCTAGAGGTCTCACTAGCCAGAGGCTTCACATCCTTCAGATGAGATTTTTTGTTTTCAAAGAGAAATAGACAAAAAATAAATTAATATATCCTGCCCTCCTTCCCCCACATACATCCTTGTATTATACTGGTAGACTTTGTGGATTTTGCTCTGCAAGAACGGAAAACAACAGATCTCTGTGGACAGAGAGTTCATGTGTTGTAGAAAGAGGTGCTTTAATCTTAGCACAAACTGTGCGCCTGTCTCTTGGGACATTTGGTGAAGACTGATAGCAATTCTTTCGGTAATTACACCAAGCTTGGTCCATACGTTTAATCGCACAGTCCAAATTCATACGTTCAAGTGCTTATGGACTTTGCCCTTTGCTCCTCCTCCACCTGGACTGTTCAAGGTACCTCTCATCTCTGCTTTCCTGCCAGCCGTGTCTGCCCAGCACCCTGCTCCTCGCTTCTTCGCACTTGAGGCCACCAGCAGTTACTTCTCCCGAGGCGCTGGACTGGACAATTCTGCTGCTCTCACAACTGGTGCCCAGCAGCTGCTGAAACACACGTTGGCAGGAAAAGTGCCCTTCAGCACTCGGGTGCTGAGGTACCACAGGCTCCATCTAATGATCAGGCTGGCACTTCAGAGTCTCCTCACCAATTGCAAAGCTGTCATGTTAAAGGAAAACCGCAAACACGATCTTAAAAAAAAAAGAAATGATGATGTAACTTCCACAGCAGATGCTAATCCCTCCTCAGAACTGCCAGCAGCAACTCTTCATGGCTGATGTCTTTAATTTCAGCTTTCTTATTTTTTGTAATTTAAAAAGACACACATAAAATTACCTATCATTCGGGAATCCGCTGTGTTTGGGTTTTTTTAAATGTTAATCCTTTCTCTTGCCTCTACTCTGCCACTCCTTTCTCCTTCCCCACCTTCAAGTAGCACCACCCCAGCACATCTTCAAAAGTCTAATGACATTTTTCTGAGTTGCCTGGTTGCGTCTTGCACTTTAGCCAGCCCAGATGAGAAGGCAGACAAACCACTTTTCATTCCCTATACACAGTCTGTTTCACCACAGCATCCTCAGTTTCTTAATAGCTTTATTCTGCCTGTTTTTCACAGAAGCAAATGAGTCTCTACATATGTGCATTATCCTCAAAAATCTTACAATCACTACATTTTCAAATCTTAAGGCTTTGATTAGCAAAACTGAACAAATACCAAATAAAAAGGCATAATTTTATCCAGGGGGTCCTAAACCTTTCAATGTTTACTTTTTGATTTTGATTTGACTTTTTTTTTTTTTTAATTTTCAGAAAAACAAAACCTTCTGTTTAAGTGTAAATTAATTGGCAGGATTCCTTTCAACATTCTCCAACCTCTCACGTAGCTCTCAGCTGGGAATGTATGTTCTACATCCTTTGGACTTCCACAATACCTTTCATCTGAAAATCTCAAAGTGCTTTGCAAAGGACTAATTAATAAGTTTCAGCAGAGGTCTCAGTGAGGCAGGTAAACTCGACAAGTAAAAGCGCTAACATTCCTGCAAGGATCAACCCAGATAAATTCCCTAGACATCTTGGGCAATCGTTAGACCCGCAAGAGTCTTCAGTCTCTTTGGTTTAACGTAGTATGTGTGACCCGGCTCTGTGGAACGCCGTGCGAGGGCAGGCTGTCTCAACACACAGGTCTGTGCAGCTGGTTCAGCCTCTGTTTGAAATGTCTGCATTAAACTATGTACTGAGCGTTCCCCGAGGACACTCTACCTGAACAAGCACGCAAAGCAGATGATTCTCTCAAGCTAAACAAAAAATTTCCAGCTATCTGAAAAATATGGAGGTCGACCCCAGCAGATTTTCCTGGACTTATGCAGAATTTATAGCCGAGAGCCTCACACGCTCTTATTTTTCATGGGTCTTCTCCCTACCACACATTATTTCACCTCATGATACTGGATATAGGAAACTCAAAATACGGAAAGAAAAAACTTCAACATGTTTTGTTCAAATACTATTGACATTTGAATTTGATCAGTAAGGTGGGATTCATCAAACAGGGATCTCTCCAATGTGACTCACTAAATGCAGGCATCTATTCTATCACAATCTTTACTCTGAGCTGCACTGACTACCAAGGCGTTGCTAGTCACTCAAAATCCACCTTAGAGGATGCCAAATGAGAGTAAAGCTATTTATTATTCAAATTCTCAATACAAACACCATTGTTTCAAGTGTCAGGAAGGATATGAACAGGCACTAGCAAGCAAACAGTTGATACCTGTGCATTAAAAGTACATATCCAAGAGATCTCTCTCTCCTTGATGACCTGCCGAGAGCTGTTTGGACATTTATCTAACCCTGTAGTTACTGCTCCAGTTCTGGTACAAGTTCACATCCTTGGGTGGCATTCCCAGAGGAGGATCTAAGCTTAGAGAAATAAACATGTTTTTATACTCAACCTTTTCCTTGTGGAGATGTTCCGCGGAAATAGCCTTGCCCACAACCAAAGCGCATGAGCCCATTGTACAACCAGGACATAAAGGCTACACCTCCCATCACAGGGATGTATCTTCCCAATTTCACAACCCAAAGACATAAGACAGGTTCCTTTTCTACAACCCTGCACTTGGCACAGGTTCCCTTTTCCATGACCTGTGCCTACCCATCTTCTTTTCCACCAAAAGGCAACAATCTGTTGGTACTCCCACCAGCAGAACTTCCAGTCAGCATCCCAATACCGTAACCATCACCCCCAGCTCCAAGTGAGTTAGCTCCATGTCCTGACCCAGCATTCTGCCCTGGTTTTGGCTTACAAGCCTCCCTCCTCCCCTTCGCACCCCCAGAGTCTTTTCAGGATCAAACCTTACTTCCACTGTGCCCCCTGCACTGGTTGCAGTTTACATCTTCTCACTAAAATCAGTTCATCAGAGCCCTCACCGGTTTAAGCCAAATGGGGAGTGACAGCTCTGAGTCTGTCGAGGAAGCGGGGTTGTCATCTCTGAGCAGTTTGGCTTGCTGACAATGCCGTGGGCTAGAAGACGCTCCTGTCACTTTGAATTACCGTCACCCATGCTCCACGGACGCAGAAGCTCCTCACAAGAGATGACCCTTAAAGCCCTGCTGTGGCAGGAGACACTTCTCCAGTTGTTGAATGCAGAAAGTCACTTTTGAGAAGCGACATGGCAAAGTGCAAAATAGCTTCACACACACGTGTGCCCTGTCCCCCCTGCACACCCTCTGTGTCCTCAGACACGGGGAGGAATCGCAGCTACTCCTGTTGTGTCTGAACAGCCACCTGCCTCATTGCTCGCTGCTGCCACTTCAAGAATTCAGATCCTTCCCCTGAAGGTTAGTTATAATTCACATTAATGTCTCCTCCCTGGAGGGAGTGGAAATGAGGAATATATACTATCCCCAGCATTTAAAGAATAGCTGTTGTGTTCATAGGTTGATCCAATGCTCTTACGTACGGTTTGACATTCACACTTGTGGTGGATGGAGATCTGTAGCATCACTCTGTGTAATACATTCCTGAGTGTCTCTGTCCATAAGGTGGATCTGTTCCTTGAGATCCCACAGCCAGAATGGCAAAACTGGGGTTTGGAAAGTAAACCTCCTGATAAGGAGGGACTCCTGTCCTGAAATTTAAAGCTTTCCAGATTTACTTTAACCCCAGGGCAGGAGACGTTCTGGGCTAATATTATAGATTATGCTTGATGGAGGGAGAATGGAGACACTATATGATAAAGCCAAAACATGTTCTCATGATTTCCCAAAGAAGTCACCAAATGTCAGCATCGTGCCGTGAAACAGAGCTGGTGTCTCTCTTACAGAAAATTAATTCAATGGAATATTTCTGTCACGCTTTTTAAAACACCTCTGGTTCTGCCAGGCAACATGAGAAAAGTAAGGTTTGCTGTCTCTGGACTTCAATGTCTCCCCTGAATGAGCAGTTCTACCGAAACCAAGAGAACAACTACCATGAGCAGAATCCTCTGAGTGAGGCTTTGTGTTTTTCACCCAAAAAGAAGGAATAAAGCTTTTTGACATTTGTATCTGTAGAAGTCTGATAACTATATCTCTGGATTTGCTTTGTAACACCGAATGATTTTCGCTAAGTTGTGCTAGAAGATGGCACCAGGTGTCCCTGCCCACAACAAGGGGCGTTGGAACTAAATGATCTTTTAAGGTCCTTTCCATTCTATGATCTATGAAACTAGAAGCAAAGAGAATGTCTTAATTTAGAAGCACCTGAACATTTATTACTTTAGAGGACTAAAACCTTTCATAGGACGTACCAAGACCTGTAAATTTATATTTTAATTTTGTCACCTTCTCAATTATACATCCACAGAAGGTTAGAAGAATTAATGGATTTGGAATTGCCTATTTCCACTAATTCTAAAAACAGCATCGGTCTGAGGTAGATGCCTTGCTGCTGCCATCTGAAATGAGTTGAATCCTTTCCCCACATTTAAATTCCAGTATAAAACCATTTCACAAGCAAAGGAACAATGTAAGCCTGATTCCCTATGGATGGGCATCCTACAAGTGGAGCTTTCCAGCAATTATAGAGCATACATTCTTGCAACCTTTTTCCTTTTAAAAATCCTCTTATGACTAATAAGTGGATTCATGTCATTGCCATCTCCTCAGTGGAGACACTTACAGGATCTCTTGCCTTCACCTAGCTTTTTTTCACAAAATTCATAGGACCTTTATTATCTTCGAGACCTCTACTTCCTCACCAAATTCACCTGATCTTGACTGATGGGTTCAAAACAGACTAACGGAACGAAGCAGACAGACCAGTGCCCAGGCAGCCCAAACATCTGCCTCATTTTCTTAGAAAACTAGGCTAGAGAATCTGAAAAGAGTCTTATGAAGTTCAGAATTCCTATTTTACCAGAAATTAACATTTGACAATTCATTTTCAAGATATAATACTTCATTAAACAGAAATTCGGCAAGATACCGGCTTTCTAAAAATATTCCCTAGTTTCGGAAAAGGAATTATATTCCAGTTTATATTAGTTTTATTATTTTTTCCATTGTTTCATGAAACACGCTGTTCCCACTGGCATAGATAATATGACATCATATAAGAGTTAATGTAGTCTGTTTTTTAGGGTTTTTTTTTTCCACATCATTAAGTGCTGCTGCTATTCAGCACTGATTGAAATGTCTCATCGCTTTCTAGATGAAAATGTCTGCAGCTTGGTGTAATCAAACAGTTTGACACTTTACAGTATAAGCAGGAGATATTTGGATGTAGAAAAGATGAGATTTTCAATCAGTGCTAAGTAACTGCTGCACTTATCTGAAGTATTATACAATTTTTAAATAGTTGTATTGCATATTCATTAATAGCAGCGTCTGTTAAGGTTTCCTATTGACAAACAATGAAATAAAAAATGATAGAAATACTAAAAATGCACAATATTAATGCTGGGAAAGGGAAATGATGTCAGAACATGCTTATATGAATATATACATTTATTAAATATTTTCTTTTTTAATTTTTCATTCAAATCAAATTAGGCTTTTACATTGGGGAAAATGCACTCAGCAACTATAGCTGCATGAAACATGACGTTGTGCCCTGAACTGGACAACTGTTCCAGAGAAAATGGTCAGAGACTTGACCTCATTTCTTCCTCACTTGTGGGAAACCTCCAAAGATGTCCGGAGCTTGGGCTCCACTGACTATAGAGGATGCTGACAGAAACAAAAGATCAAGGAGATAATTAAAGCCGACATCTAAAATAGGAATGTCCCCCAGAGACAGTAACCATCAGTGTAACACCTCTAATTCAGTGCTAGTTCATTAGTCAATACCTGTTCTGCTATTAATGAAACTGCCCGTGTGTTCGGTTCATTTGTGCCCAATGAACATAAGGAGCCTTACAAGAAAACCTACAAAGAGTCTGAAGAAATGCAAGCTCTGTAAATAAATACAGGCTCACCTAGGCCCATTCTTACAGCTCCTGAACCTGTCACAGCAAGCACCGACGCAGCAACTCTTCTGCTGGGAGAAGACCACGGCAGCACCAGACAACCAGGCGTCCCTTCGACATCTGTCCCTTTGCAGCTCTCTCTAACGCTTTCCTCGAACACCCATCACTTTCTGTATTTCGGGGATCCAAAGTCAGCACTCTTACCAGAGAGAACACTAAATCGTCACCTCCTGTTCATTTATTTCCCACACACGCTGAAGAAAGTTCTTTCCTGAAAAGCACATCTCTGTCAACATCCTGTGTCCCCAACTCCTAATAGCCAGATCCCCAGAGTCACAAAAGACTGGCCAGGAAGAAGGGTATTTTTTTCAGGGAAGGAGGGATTTTTGAAGGGAGATAAAGGCATTTACAAAGACAACTTAATCCCTAGCAGCACAGAGAGCAGTCAACACAAAGGCACTTGCAAAGACAAGAGAAAATGTTGGAAGG
Source organism: Xenus cinereus (assembly GCA_025774025.1). Taxonomy (NCBI): domain Eukaryota; kingdom Metazoa; phylum Chordata; class Aves; order Charadriiformes; family Scolopacidae; genus Xenus; species Xenus cinereus. The sequence continues at coordinate 2,284,031 of JAOXJK010000011.1, forward strand.
GAACTGTTGGTCCCCCAAAAGGGACAGTAGCACCTTGACGTACATACAAGGGTGAGAAGAACGGGGCACCATAGAACCATAGAATGGTTAGAGTTGGAAGGGACCTTAAAGATCAAGTTCCAACCCCCTGCCCTGGGCAGGGACACCTCCTGCTACACCCGGTTGCTCAAAGCCCCGTCCAACCTGGCCTTGAACCCCTCCAGGGACGGGGCATAATGTATGCATAGAAGGAGCCTTCTTTCAGGGTTGAGGACCATGTTGGCAGGCAGGATACATGTGCGTATGGGGGAGTTCCTGGGTCAAACATTTGGGGAAGAGCAAGGTGCTCACTGAGAAAGGAAAGGATTGTTCTGGAAAATCACAGCTGGCTGGAAAGAACCAGGATGACTGGGCAAACCTAACAAGAAGGAAAGGGAGCTGAGCAATCTGCAGGTCTCCTGCATTTGTGCAGAGTCACTATGGAAACCAGGAGGCTGGGCCTGCTGAGGAGAAGATGAATATTCAGGGTGCTAAATCCCTCAAGGCTTCCCCTATGTGTCTAAGCACACCAGTCATATCTGCACATCGTCAAGCACACGTCACCTGGAAGCAGGGACATACTGCTGAAGGATGAGACATGAAGTGTGCCTGTGAGGGCTCTACAAAATGCTCTTTCAGACAGGCAGAGATTATAGATGGATCGCATTTATGTGGCCTCCTGTAGTCAAAGAACCTGGGCCCATTTTGCAAGGAAGCCCAGCATCACAGATTATCACGGAATTGTCAGAGTTGGAAGGGACCTCTAGAGATCATCCAGTCCAACTCCCCGGCCAAAGCACATCACTCAGGAGCATCCAGGGGGGGCTTGAAAATATCCAGAGAAGGGGACTCCTCACCCTCCCTGGGCAGCCTCTTCCAGGGCTCTGGCACCCTCACCCAAAAGATTTTTTTTCCTCATATTTGAATGGAACTTCCCATGTTCCAGCTTGTGCCCGTTGCCCCTCGTCCTGTCCCTGGGAACCACTGAGAAGAGTCCGGCTCC
>JAOXJK010000011.1:2296210-2314741 GCA_025774025.1 Xenus cinereus
GAAGCTGTGGCTGCCCCATCCCTGGAGGGGTTCAAGGGCAGGTTGGAGGGGGCTTGGAGCAACCTGGTGTGGTGGGAATGAAGTGGCTGCTGAACTCTACACTGGTGGGACTGCCTGGAAAAACTCCGTGAACACAGAAGCTCTCACTCAAACCACAGTTGTTACACATCTGATAAGGGTGACAAAGTTTCAGACAATACTATTCATGTTGAAGAGCTGTGGTTATTTATGTTTCCAGGCGTGATGCTATTCATTTGCATAGAAGATTCCACGTAGTGAGAGTGTAGTTGCATGTAAAAAGTGTAATTATGGAACTGCTGAATCGTTATTCCTGTCCTTAACGTGGCTCAGAATGAAGGTGGTATTGTCACAGGTTGCATGTTAATTATCAGTATCCCTGCACTAAGAGTCCTTACTGAGGAACTGCTGGGACATTTAATTGCCTAAGCAATTAATTACTGGGCAAAGATGTTCCCATGGGTGACTCCCTGCAACTGTTAAAAGTTTTGGCAACTAACAGCAAAATGAACCATAAATGTGAGCAGTCACCATCAGTTATTAGACACTGATACTGAGCAGGGATTTGCAGGAGAGTTTGGAGAGAACTAGCAGGAACTGCAGTGGGAGAAAGTCTCTTCTAGAGCCTCCTCAAGGAGGACGGACTAACGTTTGCTACTCTGCCTCCTGCAGCTTGGATAGAAGGACTGAAGGTCGTGGCACATGTTCTGATATTCACAGGGAACACAAAGGAGACCTTTCCAAGACCCCGCAAGCAGTGCTGGCTGCTCACGGGAATGCTGCCTCCACATATTCCCCAACGCTAAGGTCAGGCAGGAACCAAAAATTGCCTCGGGTCTTTTCATTTAGCCTTAAATGGTTACAGCTCCAATGAGTCACAGCCTAGAAATGCCAAGTTATGGGGCAGCGTGCTCGTGCCCTCTGCCCTGGCCATGCTGCTTTGGAGAGGCACCGCTCCTGTGGGTGGGATGTGGATTTGCAGAGGGTGAAATTCATAATGAGCTTGTTGCCTTGTGCTGCTCCAGCAGCTGCAGAGGAAACCAGAAGCCAAATTCTCCATAGCCTCGGAGCATGCTGTGCTAAAGCTGGATAATCCACTCATGAGGAACATGCTGCACGGCTGTAAATAGTAGTAAGTGCTCGAAGATCAGAACAGCCCTGGGAAGTAGATAATGGCTGGTATACAACAGATCTTCTCTGGCATAACTACACCATCAGGCTCCCCTCACGTAGACTCAGTGTAGGGCTGTTGCCAGCTTCATTATACAATGCCCCCAAGTGCCATGAGCTGAGCTGACAAACGTGGTCTTTTGCCAGTGTAGCACCATCCATGCCGGGAGTTTTGCTGGCATCAGCAGGTTGATTTTTTTAAATTTTTTTAACATTTCTTAGCTAATGTAGTTACACCAGCCAAATTCTGTAAATATTAATTCCTTGAATTCAGAAACACATCTAAAGTGTCCAGTCCTCTCCTCCCTGCAAACACAGCTCTCGGATTCATCCACACTCTTTCACTTACCAGCAACACCCCATCAGGGAACCAGGCACTACAGAAGGGAACTGGGCAATTCAGAGCTTCAGTTTCAGAAACAGAAGTGGGTGATGGTCGTCCCTCATTTATTCCTGAAAGCGGCGATCTACCATTCAGAAGCTAGTATTAAACTAAATGAATATACTGATGGCAGGGACCCTAGAAGTCACCAGTAACATCAAAGAAATTTGGCTCTTAGTAAAAAACGGTACCATATATGCCTATTGTGAAGGAAGAGCTGGACGCTGAATCCAAGTATATCTGGGGCAGACCCAGGTGCTATTCCCCCACACCTAGGACTTGCTCAGAAATGAAGAGCTGCCGAGAAGCGATTTGTAGTAGGAAAAAAAGAACAAACCAAACCAAAAAAAAACCAAGAAAGATGTTTTCAGTTCTTTTATAGCCCCAAGAACAGTTGCACTCTTTGCATATCACTTTGCAGCACCTTAGCTATTTGCTGTTTAAACAAAAGAGAGGCAGAAAGACTCTTATAACCTGACCCAGCTCCATCAATTGTATTGTGTGTCTTGACAATCTGAAAATAAAGACTGAACAATACACTCTTTGAAGTTTCTTTTCTGGTCATCGCTCATCAAAAAAAGAGTGCATGCAAGAGAAAGAACCCAGGTGTTGTATTTTACTTTAGTGAGAAGGGAAGAGGGGGGACAGCTTGTGAATGCAATTAAATCAGCCAGCAAAAAGCTGAAAATCGGCATGCATGAAAAGAATTTGAAACGGTGAGTGTGGTTCTATATTTAGTGGAAAGTTTCCTTTTTTCTTAGCAGCTTTTGCGTAAAGCCCAAAGGCATTAAGAGAATAGATCTGTCTATAGCAATCTGTAGCCCGAAGTGTCAGAAGTCTACAGTAAATATGTAATGCCACCAAAGGAGGCTCTTAAAAGATGAATGCCCCAAAGCCTCTGAATTCAGTGAATTGCAATCTTTGTAATGCACAATACCACATCTGTACAACTCAGGGTAACGGTGTCCTAAAATAAATCTGTGTATGTGACTCGCTAACTCCCTCCAATTACACTTATGGGCTACCCATGCATACGCTGCAGGAGCCCCATCTCCAGAGATCATCGGATATTCCAGGAGCACACAGCATAAGGTCAGATTCAGGAGCAGAGACTTGGTTTAATCCTGGGTCATTTCTTTTGCTGGTCGAGGACACAGCCCCAAGATCCCTGTAACATTCTTAACAGATGGTTGTTGTAAGAATTTTCTTATGTATAGTTTTGTGTTAAATTGTTTTCTGAGAAAACTGCACCATAAGATCCTTTTGTCTATTTTAAGCAGTATATCAGATTGGCTTATTGCCTGGTCAAAAGTAATTGGCCCACAGGTTAATGGTATTTTTTGTAAACAGGAATTTATGAGAGAAAAAGGAAATCGGATTGCAAAATTGTTTCTGGCATTCTTACTAAAAGACTGTCAAACACAGGCCATGCCGTGTTTGTTTGATCAGACAACTGTAACTCAAGGTCCAGGAGCTCGCTGTTCCATGTATCCTTTCAGCAGAGCAGTGCTATTACCCCCTCGTTATGGGAAGACAGACAATTATAAGGAAACACACTGTTATGGTGGTAATGATCTTGCTTGATTTTGGCTACCTAAAAGCTAGGAGTCCAGGGTGATCTAAGCTAGCAAGATGGCTACTTGAGAGGGAAAGATCCAGAGGGCATTTCATCACACCCTAAATGTCTAACGTAAGTGAGATGTGAGAGGTTGGAAAAGAGGGAGAGGTTACACAGCGCCTTCCTGTTCCAGGATATTCAAAGATCTCTGAGCCTACGAGGAAGAAGGTCCCATATACACACTGCCCTTGGGTAGCCAGACTGAGGTCCCTTCCTGGATCCCCATCTGCTTTGAGATTTGCTTTAAAAGTGGCTGGGGATCTGTCACGTTGTGACAATGTGGTGGCAACGCAGCACCCCATGAAAATGAATCATGGGGATTTATACAGGAATCAGACCCAAATTCAAAGCCTATGCTGTGATTGACCTTCAGTGCACCCCCAAACACTGAGGCAGCAAAGGAAGGCAGGAAATTCAGTTGGTAGGGTTTGCAGCTGTGGACACAAGGCAAATACTTTTATGGGCATCTTTTCAGGAACTCTCCCTGCGCTGTGTTTGAACCAGATACCCTAAAGGGACTGGTCACAGTAATACTCCTCAAAACCATTTAGATCCCACCCTGAAAAGGGACTTTGAGCATGTGTACCTCAGGGAACAGGCTGACGTTCTTCCTCTCACTCCACAGCATCAAATGGCTCTGGCTTGTCCCAGAAGTTTTCTCGGTAGCTGCTCTCACACCTCTGATCTGGCAGGACTCAGGGAAGCTGTGAGCACCCTCAGTGCCTGCCAGACATTGCAGGGCTTCATTTAAAATGCAATTAACAGGCTCTGCAGCTCTCGGTAGAGGAGAGAAAAAGCCGCATTTGATTCTGCAGACCCGGTGGGCGAGGAAGTTGTGAGTAAAAGTGAGTGCTGGTGGAAAAACTTCTTTCAAATAAACTTCCTCCAGTTGGAGGAAGGGGGAAAATAACAAAAGAGAGTTTTATTAAATCCTTTTAATGAGAAATTCATAAGTAAGCTTTCTTTGGATACCCTGGGATTGATCCCTGGAGCAGAAAACTGAAAGCATTTCTGGAAAAGGAGGGCACTGTAGGATCGGTGTGAGAAGGCACAAGCCCCTCTTCCAGAGCCAAAATAAAAAAGGCAAGGCTTTATTGCAAACTTTCTGTTTGCTGATGTGAACCTTAACTATTCCACTCCGTAGGAAAAGAGTCCCTTACCCAGCTCTGTCACGCTTATCCTTTCTTTTGCTGGAGGAATAGGGAGAGGAAGCTAAAACAACTGCACACTGGACAACACTAGCCAGGAAAACTGCAGCATCAGTCTCCAACTGCTTCATCAGCTGCAAGGACGACATTAGCCACGGGCTCCATTTGGTCCTTTTACTGCATCATTACTTGTTTACTCACATGCAACTCCCAGCAGATCCCAGCTCAGTAAGCACCATTAAAGAAAAGAAGATTTGGGAAGAAAGCTCCTGCCCTACTTCTGATAAGTTCCCACTTCAGTCCAAGTTTCCTCTTTTTAATTTGTGAAATCAGACCCAAGTTTATAGCATGGATAATATTTGCCTGGTCACACAGTCCCAAATTATTACAAAATAGAATTAATTGCATGGGAGACTTTCAAAGAGTTTATAGCACAGTTGTAACCAGCAGCTCTCATCCTCCTGAGACGATCTGAATGCTGTGTTCTTCTGCAAAAAGGTAAAGGTCCCTTGTCCCTCCTGTGTTTTTAGGAAGCCTGGCTCTTATTTGACCTGAAGGAGCCCCTGCACTGAGCAGTGTGAGTATCAGGCTGCTACCGCTTCACAAACAGCTGGGGAAACACCACAGGAATTGAAATAGAGGGTAAGAGAAAAGGGGACTTGAGCAGAGAAAATGGGATGGAGGAAGCAAAAGGAATCCAGAAGGGAAAGAGGAAAAGTGATAGATGACCTTGGCTTTTGGAGAAGCGCTGAAGGATTTGAACTCCAGCACCTTGTCCCAGGAAAGAGAGACACTGCTTCAAGTGACAGAGCCCCCAACTCCCAGAGGCTTTGGGTTGAATTCTCACAGCAGAAGTTCCTGGACAGACCCACAGCACCCGCAAGGCTGTCACACAGCAGCCTGGGCTGGCAGATTCAGCAGCCACGGGAGCAGAAAGGGAGCCAAGTAGCCCAGCAAGTAGATTAGGAAAACAAACAGGAGCTCATCTCTCAATTCTAACTCCCTTGCTGGAAGGGAAATGTGTTTGCTCGTATCTGCCAGCAGAGCTGCTCTGGTGCCATCTCTGCCTGCCTGCAGAAAATGTGTATTGTCATTTTGGAGAAGCTGAAAACCACCTTAATGCTACATCCCCCTGCCTTCGTGCACGGTAAGGCTGGTACCTAGCTCTCTTCATTCTCCGTGCTCTGATTTTGGGTTATCTGTCATTTCCAGACCAGCAGCCTGAAACATCCCTTCTTGCAGGAGCCCTGCTTGCAAATCGAAGGGATTAAATATTACCAGGGAGAGAGAGAAAGGAATTTAGAGCTACACCTGCTGCATTTCTGGTGCTTGCCAGTCAGCAGGGCTGCCTAGCCAGAGCCGGCAACTCTGCCCTCTGGAGAGCAAACAAAAGTCTTCCAAGAGCAACTTTTTCAGAAAATGCCAGATTTTGGAGTCATGTGGCCATGGAAAAGTTGAGAATGTGCTGTTAAAATAAAACAATGGCCACAAAGTAATTCTGCTGCAAAATTAGTTTGAAGTTAAAATAATTGTATACAGGGAGAAGGTCAATTCAAGAACTATGCAAATAACATGAAATCATTTTACTCTGTTTAACAGAACACTTTGATACTGTGAAGTCAAAGATGAAAGTTGGAATAATTTGTGCTGATTTTTCCTTTAACAAATGGTTATGAAAAAACTAACGTGTTCCCATGAAATGATTTGATTTAAATGAATCTGTATTTTCTAACAGAAAGACATTCTGTCAGTGTGTTTTCCAGGCACCTCTGACAATAATAATTAATGCAGTGTTGAAAAGAGGGATCTTATGACTGAGCCATACGGAGGGCTCATCTTTGGTGTATAGAATACATGGTAGCAATGTATAGAATAAGGAGGTACAGTGTCTTTATGTTGCTTCAACTTTCATTGTGCTTTCAAACTCCCAGAAGGAGAATGTGTGCCCAGGCTGTGACCACCACAAAATTATAGTCTCCGTTTGCTACTTCTGCGACTATTTCCTTGCAGCCCATCCACAGGGACAAGTAGTAACAGTGGCAAATTTCAACCTGCTGTAAAATCACAGCAGTGACACTTCTGTCCTGCTGCCACCCAAAACATTGTCTGAAGACCCAGGGCAGGGTCTCCAACCTCAACACCGAGCCCTTCAACCGGTAATCAAACCCTCACAGCGCTCGGGCTTGGTCCTCACAGGAGCAAGTGATGATCCCCAAAAGGGCTGAACTGGAAATTTAAGAGTGCTTTTGTTAAAGCCCTGGTGACATGAGTTAAGTGGTACAGACTGGAGCCCACTTTCAAAGTGCTACAAGTTTTATGCATGGTGAGTGATACAGATACAATCAAACGACCATATCTATCACTGTAGTTGTTCCCCAGGCACATAAGAAGTATTAGAAATAACAATAACAAAATAACATTTTACCTGAAGAATAGCATGAAGGGTTTGTTCACAGTCGCGATATAAAAGGTCACTTACTTTCTCTGCAGGGAAGATTTCTTCAGGGCAGCAAGAGGCTTGTAGCATAAACATGGTCCTTGTACCACTGCATAAAGCCACTGGAGATTTCTCTTCCTGCCTCCTGTGAGTATCTCTGCACCGTATCTGTGCACCACTCACATCTGTGCACCACTCACATCTGTGACCGTCCTTTGATGTCATAGAGTCATAGAATCATAGAACTGCACAGGTTGGAAGGGACCTTGGAACATTGAGTCCAACCATCTACCTAATGCTGAAAAAAACCCATCACTAAACCATGTCCCTCCCTGTTCTCTATTCTCTATTCTATTCTTCTCTCATACCATTTCTTCCAGCAATGCTTTCCTGAATTTATGCTCCAAATGGACCTGCATTTTCTGACCAGGCATGAAGGAGCATGGCCAGGTCAACAGCTTGTGGCCCAGAGGGTTCAAACACTAACGGACATGGTCCTGCTCTGCTTTCATTCTTTTTTACTTAGGAAATCCTGGCCCCACAAACTCTGCCCTCCAGAGAGATCAAGTTTGATCTTCTTACTACACACCAAAGAACAGCTTGGGGAGGGAAGGATAGTGTCACTGGAGCTCAGGGGGTTGGTATAAACAGCACTGAGCTGAGGGGACTGGATTTTCAGTTACAAATTATCATTTTATGGGGCTCAAGGAAGAGCACAAAACCACAGTTGACTATTCCCTTCATGTGGGAGTGAGGGAGAATTGTATTAGCAGCAGTGCAGGGAACTGGGCTGCCGTTAAATCCTCTCAAAATGTTCTGAAATACAGGAGCCTGAGTGACTCTCAGGGAACGTGGGGCTGCTTTGCTGTGGGGAATGGAATGGGAATTCGCGTTGTTGCATAGAGCATGCCAGTCTTTTTGCTGAATTTAAACACACCAGACTCCTACATCTTTGCCTAGTCTTGACATCTGGATCCATTAGGAATTTGCAATTCTAATTTGAATCAGCCACACTAATTGTGCTTTTTTTTTAATTGGCTGCACTATTGATTTTACAAGATACGTGATGCTTTTCCACCTGTGTGCAAGGCTCCTGCTGGGAGCTGCTAATGGAAAAAGACACCTCAATTAGCAAGAATTCCCTCTGAAATCCTTGAAAATCCAATATTGCTGATTAGTTTGTTAAAAAATCTTATTAAGAAATGCTTGGTGACTTCCCTAATAATATCAAAAAGCAGATCCTCATTCTGGGCTCCCTAGAAAACTAATCTCTCCCTTTCCTTTTTCCTTCCCTGCCTGCAGCAAGGTTCAGAATTTGCAGCGTGCAAGAATTAATTTCCCAGCCCCTCCCTCGTGAACCATGGAGGAGGAGAACCATGCTTCCTTTTTTAGCCCCATGCGGGAAGTGTAGCTGTGTAAAGAAATTAATGATGTTAATCCAGATTCAAGGAAAATGGTGGAAAGTAACAGGAAAAAAAAGTCCCTGTCATCCCTTTGGTGCTTCATCAGGCAAATTAGCTGTATCCCTTCCTTATCGCTTTCCTGTTTCAGTCTTGAATTCATATTAGCTTAGTCAAGTGTCTCCTCCTGACAAATGGAAAAGCTATGTTCTTCCTGCGACTCCTCTTGCCCATCACCTTACCACCAGAGGTGACAGAACCTGGACATAACGAGGCAGTTTGTGTTTGGGACACAAGGTTGTGTTCACTTAGAGCTTAATGATCTCTCTCCCACAGGAATACATTTGGCTTCCTTTGCTTCAACTTGTGCCCACGGTATCAGGTAACAAGCAAATTAATACAATGCAGAATTAAGTCATTATATGCATCTGCACACAGTTTAGCTTATTCCTTTATTTTCCTATAATCAGTGCAATTTCTGTGAGCCAGCCAGGCTTTTAACTTTCTTACCTGAAAGGACTTTTTCTCCGTTTGTATTTACAGTTGTATCAGCATTAAAGAGACATACATGGAAAAATGGAAGGATCACAAGTGGGGCCTTCCCCTTTGACTGCATATAACTGCAACCAGAGGTCTGCGAGAGAGGTTTGGCTTCACGATGGTGCTCTCTGCAGCTCCCTGATGTAGTTTGAACAAGTCTGTGTTGGTGACTGTGTCAAAACAGCAGAGATAACAGCTCTATTTCCAGAAGCATTACTGAGTGAAGGAGAACTCAAGCAAGTAAGCACAGTCCTTCCCTTCTTCCCCATCTTAGTTAACATATAAACAGCTTCCAGTCATTCCTGTGGTGCAGAAGACACATTCAAGTCCAAAGAGATGTAAAGCAGTGCCTCCTCTCAGAAAGGCGATGTCTAAGTGCATTCCTCATTTCCTTAGCCAAAGAGTTAGGCTGAAATATTTCCACAAAGTTTCTACAGAACTACATTTTGTACAAGCAATAAGCCACCCAGAGTTTTGGGAAGAACTCCCTGACCAGCTCTAAAGTTTACAAAATACTGTGCCTGCCGTGAGTTGTTTTGTTCATTTTGTTTTAAACACAATACAGGCAGGGTGAAAATGAAAATGGTAAGTAAACAGCTGGTTAGGAAGCAGTGAGACTGAACACAAAGGAGCCTTCCCTTCCTTGGAGGAAGCTGGGAGCTCTGGAAATGAGTGTGGGAACCTTCATCTTCCCTTAACTTTAAAGCCCACCCTTCGTTGAGGAGACATTGCTTCCCCCATGTGGGGAGGGAAGACATTGCCACAAGGGAATTCAGAGCAGGAGCCAACTTTTGGTCTTTCTCTTCTCATGTTATCACTCATGAAAAAGTACCAGCTCTGGCAAAAATTGTCCCATGTGATGGAGTAACTGCTCGGCAGAGGGCAGGGAGGAGCAGCCACACTGAGGGGACTATTTCCCTTCCTCAGACTTCCCTTCCCTTGTTCCTTCTGAGCTGCTGGACTGTAGCTGGGGCCATCCAACATTCTCATTCAGCACATGCTAATTTTGACATTTCCATAATGTCTGCTTGTCATCACCAACTCTTAATTTAACCTCGCTGCAGAAATGCCTCCTGCATTTCAACCAGACAGGCTGCAGTTTAATTACACGGCCAGGCAGCTGGACTGTGTTGCACTATATCCAGCCAGTCTCTTGTTGCACGGGTATAATTGCTGAAATACTTCATTTTCCACCCTTCTCTCTCCCCCCTGCCCCAAATCTGTGTTCTCATTTAGCAACCACAGTCACTTGAAAATATTTTGCTAGCAAAACAAATTGCTGCTGAGTTCAAGCAGGGCTTTTTTCCCCCCCTTGGATTTCTGTAGCAGCCTGTTGACATGGAGAGGATGCTGCAGGAGTCATTGAGTTAATGGAGCCCAGAATCCCGTTTTTCCTCATACCCAGCTGACGCCAAGCCTCCCTGTTAGTCTCTCACATCTCTTACTCCTTGACACAGCACAGCACAATTCTGAATTCCTCCTTTTGAGATGAGTGGGCACTTGTGCTGCTACGGTCTTTTTTTAGATGCTGCAAAGACTCCCCTGCCTCTTGAGAGCTTCATCTGCCTTTAAATCCCTGGCGCTGGGTGCCCCAAAGAGACAAGAGCCGACAGAACGGGGTAGCCCCAGGAAGGCAGGCTCCTAAACACCTACACCAGGGTTACCCAAGGACTTCAGCCAAATCAACCCCTTCTGTGTGATGCATTTTCCCTTTGCCGCATTGGGAAGCTCCCAAACCCCAATCTTATTAGCTTCACCCAGTGGCACTTCAGCAGAACAAACATCTCGCTCTTGCTGAAAGGCAGCAGGAGTCTAACTCCAGTCTTTGCAAATACCACCCCCCCAGACACCTACTTACATCTTTTGGTGGACTAAATTCATTCATAATTCAGAGTTAGTTTTTCTAAACAACCGTTCAGAACATTTAAAAAAAAAAAAACCAAAACAACAACAACAAACCTTAGTATTAAACTGGACATTGTGGGGTTCAGTGCCTGTCTCACAAGATCAACTGCCCCTGCAACAAGGGTGGCAATCTTGAACGTAAGTGAAGGGATAAACTGTCAGCAGGATCATATTTCTGTTAATTAATGCGTCAAAACCGAGACTGAGGACCTGTGAAGTACTTAGGGAGGCTCTTGGCACCTGACCTTATCCATGTGCAGGAATTACATCAGTCACTTGTGAACCAAAGTCACTGCTGGTGGTGCCCCACTGGCACAGGGCATGGAGACAGCGTATCAGGGGGATGCTTGAATGGGATGGACCAAGAGAAATAGTGAAATATACTGTATCCAAACTGTATCTGAATACAAATAATCAACTGTGTCCAACTAACCGGCTGTGTAGAAATAATTATTCTTACACTCGGCCTGTACATCCCATCCCCGATCCCCTTTGTGTGACTCCAGCTGCAGCCATCAGGGGACTATGACAAAGTGAAGACAGGGAATAGGCCTATCTATTGTAAATAGGAGATTTCTGTATTATTATTCAAATCAGGCTCAATCAGCTGCTGCCATGCCTTTGATCTGCTCTGCTAAACCACGGCTAATGCTGTTGAGGCCCATTCAGACTCCTTAGGATCCACAGCTAAAAAGTACTAACACCTCGGAGTGGCAGCTAGAATCAAACTGCTCCGGCAAAGAGGAGGAGGAAGAAAAGACAGTAAATGGCAAAAAAGCAATTCTCCAAGCACGCTGTACCGTTGAAACACCTGACTTCCCACCGCTCTGCCAGGCAGCAGAGAGGAACTGAAAAGGGAATTAAGCTGTCTCCTGTCATAATCTTAACTTGTTCTTTTGCATAATCAGCTGGAGTGACTATATCTCTACTTGAACATTTTACTATGTTTAATCCCTAAATTTGACTCATTCCATCTCATTGCCGCGGATGAGAACACCCCTCAGCGATGGCTTTGCTTAGGGCTTATTATAAAGATGCCCAAATATCCAGGAGACTCCTGTGAACGTGCAACTACCTCCAAAGAGAGCCTCAGAAATTTATTAGGGATATCAAGCCTTTTGTCAAGTTATACGGGAACTTAAACTGCTGAGTGGACCCATAGGCATTTTCCCACAGCAAAGGAATTCCTTTAATTAATTCCTGTTTAAACTACAGCACTGATTTTCAGAGCCAGTATCAACCAGTCCCTCTTGGCCTTAGAGCCTTCTCCTCTGTGAAGTCTTGAAATCAAGATTAAATGTCTTTCTAAAAGCTCTGTGCCCTAGAAGAGGAGAGTGATGGAATGGTGTCCTGGTTTAAGGTAAAACAGGATCATTTTTCTTTTCAGTAATTCTACTTTTCAGCTAAGCCTCTTCTAACTCTTGGAAATTAATGGCATTTGCTGACCTGTGTTATTCAGCGTTCCGCTAATGTTCATTTCTAGCTTTAAAATAGGTAATTCTCTAAAACTGACTCACTCCACATTCCACAGTTAGGAAGTTCATAAAGAAAAGATGGCTTTGCCCCAAGCACTCTGCACCTTTATCTACCGAGATATCTGCTTCCACTTGCATGTTTGTAGGAGTGCTCAGTGAAATCCCTGAAGACCTCAGTGGAGGAAGCCTGCTCTAGAGAAAAATAATAATGCTTGTAATTGTTCTGCAGAATCCTGGAAAACGTCTTGTTTCCATTTTCCTTTGCTAGTATTAAATTTTAATGCAGGAGTGTCCATTGATATTCATTATTCATCTGCCCTTGAATTTTTAACCAACATGTGCTCGAGATTATTTCAGAAATTCTGTATTTATAGAGAGCTGGGAGTGAACAACTATTCAGCTGGGCTGATAACTGCTGTCACGCTCCAGTATCCATTTTCAGCAAAAAAAATAGGTGGCTGATAACCATAATCAGTAAAATTGTTAAATTTCACAAACAAAAGTATGCCAGGAGTCATCTGCTCAGTGAGAGTGAAATTCATCTCTTCTGGGGATCTGTCTCAAGAGCTGCGTGATCTCCAGCACCCCCAGTGTGAAGACTCGTGATACATTTGCCTCGTGGTGGCCCTCAGCATGCTGATGAATTTCATTTCCTAAGAGCCAAGTTCCATAATTCGTTACAGAGAGCTTTTTTTTTTTCTCAAATATAGCTTATTTCTTCATTATTTCCCTCAGGAGTAATCCAAGTGCAAACTGCACCTTTCTTTAGATGCATTTGGAATTCAGCTTTATTTTCTCTTTCCTTTTTTCACTCTATAAATAGTTTGCAAATCCGTACTCACATTTCAGTTGTGTTGACTTGATGTCTCTAGCATTCTTCACTTTTTAAATAAAAATCATGATGTTTAGAGTGTAGGGGTTTTTTTCAGCCACAGCTCTTGGAATCACGTAGCTGAGTGAGAATCGCAGTTTGCACTTAGAAGGGTATTTGTAGCTTTGTATTGCAAAGGAAGTAGGAAAATATCACACAAATGTGCTGAGAAGGACTGGCAACTGGAAAGCAAATAGAAGAACTTTACGTTTATTCTCCAAAGAAAATCTGCACAACTCTCCCCATCCCTGTAACTTTTTCTCCTTTATTTGTAGTTTTTGTGGAAGAGGGAGATAGGAAATAGGAATAGGCTTCCCAGGGAGGTGGTTGTGTCACCATCCCTGGATGGGTTTAAGAGTCGCTTACATGTGGTGTTGGGGGATTTATTGTAGGGGGGAACTTCATAGAGTAGGGTAGATGGTTGGACTCGATGATCCCAAGGGTCTTTTCCAACCTAAACGATTCTATGACTCTATGATTCTATGATTCTATGAAATACATCTTTCCTGAAGGCATCTAGGATAGGTGGGATTAATTTTCTTCTGGAGCTGCCTGTTGCCTTCCCCTGATTATGCAGAAAAGTTAAAGGATGGGATTGAACCTACAGAGCCTCGGGGGAGCAGCCCAGATGCAGAAGCCTTTCTCTGGTCACTGGAGAGGTAGTAAATGGGGTTTGGGTGTCCTGCATGTCACCAACTCTAGATGTTGACTTGGATGATAGAACTCTTGTTGACTTGATCTCTGCTTCCCGTTGTTTCAGCAGAACATGAATGAACACGGAGTGACCTGGGGGGCACCTGCTTTGACCGAGCGGGTAAAACCCAGAGCTTGCAGGTGACAACTTGATCTCTAGGAGAGCAGAGCCATGGCAGCGAATAGAAGGAAGCTGACAGGTAAAGTTCAGTCTTCTTTCTTACCTCAGGCAAAAACGCTGGATAAGATGATATCTAATAATTCAACTTCTGATACTTGAGCACACTTTCCCGTCATACAACTACAGTTTAAGGAGGAGATTTTAGACGGGGGCACAGACCACCAGGTTACCCTGGTTACAAGCACCGTTGCGTTCCTCAAGACCATCCAGCTTTAGTTCTTGTTGGAGACCCTTCTGAGAGGGTCACAATAAAAATGGAGGAAAGCAGAACACCTTGCCCCAAGCAAGGAACTGAGTCGAGTTCTTCACTTAGAGAGGTTTACCATAGCATTCGGGCACGCTAAATTGTGTACAGAGAAAATGATAGAGAGAAACAGTGCAAAGATGCAGATGCCACCTGAAAGGCAACAGAATTTTGAGACATACAAATAAAAATTGGATGGGCAATTTGAACAAATATTTGCAAAGCTTTTACTTCCAAATTCGTAGCATTATGGCCATTTTCTTCTGAAAAGTCTGCCTTCTCTTCTTAGATAAAATCATTTGATTGCTGCTGCGGGTCAATGAATAATAAAAACACAAAGATGTGGGCATGAGTTTCTTGGGATGCTCTGGGAAGTCCACAGGCCAAGAACCTACTGTGGGATAAAGAGGAAACAGTCACCTTTGTGATTCAAAATAGAGGTGTCTGTTTAGTTTCAAGCACTCCCAGGAGCCAGCTGGTGAAATAAGAGCAGATGAAATGAATTACCCAAAACTCAGATGCCAAAAGTCTGCTATGGATAGAATTTAGACAACACTAAAGGCAATCTGAATCTCCATCTCCATCTAAAGAGATGCCCTCTTTACAAGGGAAATGTGTTTGCCTGTGAAATAGGTGGCAGCAATGGAAACTGGAGCTCTTAATAGACAAAACAGCGCAAGTGCATCTCTCAAGCCTGTTGTTATTCACCAGAAGAGCTGTCCTTCCCCTGCCTGGCCAGTCTGAATCTCTCCCTCCCTGTGCAGAAGCCAGCGTAGCTTGGCCCCAGGCCACTTGTAGACAGGCACTGATTTGCAGAGGCTCTGAAAGCCAGGCTCTTTGCGAAAGTTTTAATGTATTGATCGGTCCTTGTCAACACATACCTTGTGCCAGGCTCAGGGATCAAAGAAAGCACTCTCCCTGAGTTAGAAATTCCCTGCAGCAGTGAGGAGGGTTCTGCTCAGGGATGTACACACGAAGCGTTTGTGGGGCTTGGTGGCCGGGCACCGTCCCCTGTGTGCTCACTAAAAGGCAGGCAACTGTGTCCCCCCTACAACCCTGTGATTGCAGCCCTGGCACGGCTGCAGTCAAGTGGGAGAGAAAGGAGGGGAGTAAACATGATCAATAACCACTTCATATCAACTCTGTTGCACTTCATTACCCCCTCATCAGGCACTGGTCTCCTCTCCCCAAGTATACTCAATCTCTCTCCATCTCTGAGGGTGTTTTTGGCCAGGCCAGTGATTTCCACTCACAGCTAATGCCCTGCCACACCATCATTTTATGACTCTTGAAGCGGTTTTAAGACAGCATTGCTGCCGAAAAAAGCTGCCCAGACCTCTCCATCCTCCTGGATGTTTATTCCCAGCCTGTCCCTGCCCTGTGCTTTGGCACACATGGACACAACGTGTACAGAATCTGGGAATGTGTGGCTGGGAACCAAGGGGACAGACTTCCATTTCCAGTGGTGGTGTGGACACCACCAGTGCCGTGACCAATGGTCACTGTCACCCTGGCTCCACAGATCTCCCCAGGCTGATACCGGGGGTTACAGCCACAGCAACCTCCTTATTTTGGCTCATTTCCTACTGGGGCATAGCACATAAGGCAGCAGCCTGGAGAAACAGGGTCTATAACGATGATCCCACCCCTGATCATCAGAACTTGTGGGGCAGACCCCCACCCTTGCAGGGAGACCCCATTGCCTCCAGCAGACACTGGCCATCCCCACCACAGCTTCCTCCTCTTCCCAGGAACAGCTGGAGTATTGGGGTTGATTTATGCAGCACCTTGCCCAGCAGGTACTGTATTCACAACTGGTCTTTCACAGACTGGTATAAACCACCGTCACCCCCCCCAGTCGCTGTCCTTCCAGATCCTCTTTTCCAGCAACTTCAGACTAATTCCAGCACATACTGACTTTATCTTCCTGGACCTCCAGTCCCCTTTTTGACTGCAGCAGAAGCAGCAGAGCTCAGGTATATGCAGTGAGAGCGGGTGACCTTCCCACACACTCCTGGCTTTTTAATGTATTGCTTCTCCCAAGAAATATCAGGCAGGATTCTGTTGTAATGAACTCAAGGGGTGACCCTTTCTCAAGGCCCAAGTAATCAGGCGTAGATCCAAAAGAATTTATCTAAGTCATACTAAAAATCAATGACAATTACACATTCAAATGCTTTTCAGAGTTGGTCTTCTGCACTGACAGCTATTGAAAAATATTTGGGTTTTTTAATTAAAATCTAAATTTTCCATAACTGTGGCAATAAAAAGATGGATTGCAGCTAAAGTTTTTGGTTTTCTTTTTTCATTATTATTATTTCCCTGAGGTCAGAAACAAAGTTCTGAGCAAGGAGAGCCTTTTCCAGAAAAAAATTACAGATATTTAAGCTCTGTGGAGAATGGAAGAGCCATTCACAAAGGATTGTGTATCTCTGGAAGTGACTGTATCATTTCTGACCAGAATGAAACCAGGATCAAAAATATCATCTAAAAGAATACTGAGTACACATGTTGCAAATTTTTATAAGCATAAGTGGGGTATATTTTAGATCAACATTTCATTCTGAGAATTTTTTATTTCTGTTATTTTGTACAATAGTACAAGGCACTTGGTTTGCACTGAACTTTAATCCACAGATGCCTGAGTATTTCCCAAGATAAATGTGATCCAGCAGACGTTCATTTTGTGTTGGCCTTCACAGAGTGTTTTCTAACATTGCCTAAACACACTATTATATGTTTCTTGGTGGAAAAATACTGTACAGGTCTTGCTGAAAGAAAAGAAAAAAACGTGAGGTTGAGGTAGACATAGAGCATGAAAAATCTTTGCTGAAATTTAGAAACGGACACATTCCAAAGCAGCTGAAGGCTGGGTACTGTAATGAAGAGCATTAGGAAATATCAATATCATTACCAGAAGAGCATGCAAGAGATAGAGAACATCAGTTAACATGGAACAAATTTGTTCCAGAGACTGTTCCATGACTTTAATAGCAATCAATCTTATTCCTGTGAGTCTCTTGAATTTACTAGTACTGATACAGCCTTATTTTCTCAGATAGTAGCTTTTGCTGCCCTTGAAACTTCACTGAAAATGTCTCCTTCTATTCACCTTGAAATAATAGTGGGTTGTAAATTCATTTGAAAAGCACAACAATTCCCATTTCCCTGACTTTTGGACTTGCATGTTGAACAAGACAGATTGTCTTCCCAGGCCTCAGGGGGCATCCATGTGTTCAACAGCAACACAGGAACCACAGTGACACAGGAGAACCAAAATAAGATTTTCAACAGCATTTTTCAACAGCTCACAGTTTCTTCAAAGCTGAAGTAGTTTTCCTTGGACCAGCAAAATGGACTTTCTCAATCCCTGAATTGTGTTAGAAGTGACAACTAAGTATCGAGATCCTTTTTCAAAGCTGTCCGAGCTCTTCAAAACCAGTCAGAAAAATGGACACTAGAAAGATTTATATCTTGGATTCCTGCTGATCTTTGAAGGGTTTTAACACCTCCACAGCTGATAACAAGCATTTAAAACTGGCCTATAGGAAAAGTCAATGCTAAACCTGTAAAAAAATCTATTACTTATGCCTCTTCTATGTGCTCATGTGCAGGAGTACTCCGTTCCTAATCGTGTTGTTCTTTGGAACAGTCCAAACAAACATCAACTCATCCTAATACACTGTTTTCTGAGCTTGGCTAAATAAGCAAAAGATAAATCTACTGGTAATGCAATTAAGTCATAATTATACAGAAATACATATGCAATTACTTTCCCATCCTCATTAAAGTTGAATGAATGCTTAGGGGTTTAACTACCTTTTAACTACAGAGCAAAAGAAAGTTAATTAGATAGTTGCGAAATTTTACGTTTTAACTTTTCCTAGTAGAAGAGTGACAATAACTGCTTTTGAAAAAAGCCGCTCCAGTTCTTGGAGAGCAAAATACAGCTAAAAATTACAGCTAAAAAAGAAGGCAAGCGAAGGGCATTGATAAAAATTCAATTATACACTTAATGCATGTGCAATTTTCAACTAATTGCATTGCAGCAAGTTATCTCTTTTGGATAGACTCTACATTTCCACCAGAAAAAAACAACTCAAGGTAATATCTAATGAAGCTTTGTTAAAAGAGGGGGAGAAAAGAGATGAGGTCCTGTTAAGGGCAGGCCAAATGAGGAGTTTCCGAGTGTCATGTGAGGAAGGTCCCTGAAGAGCAGTAGTTTGTATACATGGAAGTAAGTGCTTACTGAGTTACATTGACTACACAAGAGCCACTAACATGGCTTTGACCAACTCACTTGTCCAGAAGCATGGGAGGGGTCACAGAATCACAGAATTGTCTGGTTTGGAAGGGACCTTTAAGATCATCTAGTCCAACCATCAACCTAACTCTGATAAAAACCATCACTAACCCATGTCTCTAAGCACTATGTCAACCCGGCTTTTA
>JAOXJK010000011.1:2331031-2354429 GCA_025774025.1 Xenus cinereus
TTCCGGGTCGCCGGTCGGGGCCGGGGGGGGGCCTCGCCGCAGCTGCCGCAGCCGCCATCGCCGCCGCGATGCCGAAAGGAGGTGGGGACCGTGGGCGGGCCGGGAGGGTTCGTCCCTGCGGGGGTGGGAGGGGGATGAGGGGCTGTAGGACCCTCAGCCCCCCGGGAGGGGCGTGAGGGGAGGACCCGGCCGTGGAGGCCTGGGGCGGGCAGGGCTCGTTCCTTCACCCCTCCCAGGTCTGAAGGGAGGTCTCTTTCCCTCCTCTCCCCGGTTCTGGGAAGCTCGGTGGGGGTCTCC
The DNA here is from genome assembly GCA_025774025.1 of Xenus cinereus. Classification (NCBI taxonomy): domain Eukaryota; kingdom Metazoa; phylum Chordata; class Aves; order Charadriiformes; family Scolopacidae; genus Xenus; species Xenus cinereus. The sequence continues at coordinate 2,331,329 of JAOXJK010000011.1, forward strand.
TTCCCCCCATCTCGGCCGCGGAGGGAGGTCCTCGTGCCCCCCCTCTGTCTGGCTGCCTCGGGGGGAGGTCTCGGTTTCTTCCCCCAGCCCACTCGTGGGGGGTTTCGGGGGGAGCCTCCTCTCCCCCAAAAATGCCAGATTCTCCTCCTTTCTTACAGATCCGGGGTGTGTGTCCCTTTCTGTGTCCCCAACAAGTGCCATGGGATCGCAGCAGCCCCTGCTGGTGTCCGGGGCCGTGGGGTGCCAGCTCACCGCGTGGGACCGGGACGGGGCTGGTCCCCATATGCTCCCCGCTGGGCTGGAAGCGGTAGCCGGTTCTCCCGGGACAGGGCTTAGGGCACCCGGATGCCCGAGGAGGGGAGTTTACAGCTACGCTGTTGATCCCGGGGAGGATGCGGGCACAGGCGGCGTGTGGGGTCTGAAGGCCTTTCCTTCCCGGTGGTTCAATGGTAGAGGCCTCGGGGCCGGGTACGGGGAATCTGGGCGGCTGGGCAGAGGGTCGGGCCTTGCGGGGCACAGTGTAGGGGGTTTTAGGGGTGGTCTTTGGTCCAGGGGCTCCAAACGCGGCTCCTTTCATGTGGCTCTGGCTGCTCCACATCTGGGAGTTGCGGAGCGGGTACCGACTTGCTTGTGTGATTAAGGAGAAGTAATGAGGGACTGATGGGCTGTCAGGGCTGAGCTGGATCCACCCAGAACCTTCTCCAGATGCACCATCTGCATAATTGGCTCTTGTGCGAGCGTCGGTGAAACCTCAGCCACATACATTAATGTAAACTAGCCCTCGTCACTCCTTGTCTCTGTAGTTTGCTCCAGTTTATTTCATCAGCATTTCCCAAGCTTTTGTAGCAAATCTGCTTCCCTATTTAGATTTTCTTTAAGGGCTTTATTTTGGATCCATTTGCACAGTGTTAGCAGACAGGGATGAAGCTTTGGCGTATTTTTTGTGAAGGCAAAGAACTGTGGTGGGTTGTAACCCGGGTTGCCATATTTAAATGCCCCATAACTCAGGATTTCCTGCTCTGTATTTCATTGTAGAGTTTTAAATGTTCATTTGAAGTATTTTGCTTCTTGGGAAAAGTGGGATCTTTGCCCACCCCCCCAGGTCAGTAGGAGTTATTATATGGTGGAGTGGGCTTTTGCACTTGCTGTTTAATATAAAATGGGTGGTGTGGGGGGTGTGTCTAACCAGCCATTAATAAATTTTGTTACAGGATTATTTCTCAGGATTTTGTTCTCTTTTTTTTGAATATCTTGAATCAAAAAGAGTGATTCCTTCAATATTATTTCATTCTCTTTGATTTATCTTCCTTCATTTTTCTGCTTAAAGCTGAAGACTTTGTATTTGCAGGTGGTCCTGCCATAGGCACCAGTGGTCTTTACTGCAGGTCAAATCTGCAGGTGATTATATTTTAAAAGTGCTCGGCCGAGGAAGGGAAGAGTCATTATCCCTATTTTACAGAAGGGGAAACTGAGGCACAGCGCTGACGTGAGTCGAGCAGCGTGACGTGGTAGGTCGGTGGCAGATGTAGGACCAGGACATCTCCTTGTCTCCCCGGAAGAGCAGAGCCCTGTCCCTGCCCCGTGCTGAGCTCCTGCTCAAAGGGGCCTTACTTCCCTGTGTGCGGGCTCAAATATAAATGAGATCGATTCACTCTTCAGTTTGCTTCTTTTTAGGCATTGAATATAATTTCTCTTGAGTTGCTTTTCCCCCCTTTATTACAGCTTTTTATTTGCGGTAATAAAGCTTTTGTGTTCTGAGCCCAGCTGGACAGGAAGGCTGCCTGGCATCGGTTAAGCTTGTAGCACAGCATTGTTTTGGTTTATTGAGGTTTTCCTCGGTGTTACGTGGTGTGTGAGGGATATTACTGTTGTTCAAGCCAGAGCGCTGTCGTTTGCTGGGCAGTGAGGTAATGTCTCCTGGGCAGAGCTCCTTCCCGGAGGGTGTCAGTGTTGCCACGTGGGATGGTTGGGAACAGGCAAACAGAAAACACATGTCTTGGGTACAGCAAAGCTCTTGCTTGCACTTACGATTTGGGTGCCCACGAGTTTCCACAGTTGAGCTCAGAATGAAGAATCTACTCCTTGTGCTGCCCCATTTCACGTGAGCAAAACATCACAGGGGTCTCTGCAAGGCTTCCCAGAGGGGTTTTTGAGATAATTTATTCCACAGTTCAGCTTTTACTGAGCTAGAACGTATGAGAGCTTGTCTCTGCTGGGCCAGGAGGACTGGTTAGAAAATGTTGAATTTCTAAGGCCTGCAGATGTTGCCTGCACTGCTTCTCCCTGGCCTTCTAAGCCCAGTAGCACAACCAGGTGTGGTTGTAGCACAGTGGTGCAGTAGTAACAGATCTTTCCCATGCCTCCTGCACAGTCCCCAGGAAGGAGGGAGGATCCCCTCAGCCCTCCCCACCACCGTAAGGTTTCCGTTGTCCTCAGCAGATGAGGGTGAGAGAGAGCGAGGATTTCCTGCTCCTTCTGTCAGACTTCAAAGTAGCAGCAAAGAGCTCCCTCGCCTGAACTGTTTGCTCTTTGCCAGTCTCACACGTGGGTTTTACCTTGAGCTCCATAGCTCAAGGCTAGAGACTGGCTATTCAGCTTGTTCCTTGAGCTGTGAGAACATAAACAGAGCAGTCACTTGCAGGAAGCATTAATGGCTTCATCAATTCATTAATCAACAGAATTTTGAGAGCAGATCTTAGCCAGGCAGCCCAGCCAGCTAAGCCGACTCTTCTCTTCCTGACCTTCCTCTTCCATAGAGCTTGTTTTTATTTTTCCTTATAAAGCAGCAAAACATGGAGGCTCCTTTTAGTAGTTCTTCAGCTCTCATTGTAATTCCCAAAGCTTTTGTCCAATTAGCTTCCTATTTTCTTTTGGCACAGCCTTAGCATAGGGGAGGGGTTAAGGAGGCAAGCTCCTCTGAGAGCTGGTTGTGACCGCGGCTGCCGCAGGAACATGCTGTGATTCCTCCTGCGCAGGAAACGCAGAGAGTGGCCGTGGGACTGAGCACCCTTTGCCAGGGGAGGGAATCAGAGAGGCCACGAGTGCAGGCAGGGGTGGGCAAGAAAGGGTGGCGTCACCGAGAGCTGAGGAGACACTTGGAATCTTGTTGCCTGGTGTCACAGCTCTGTGGTGATTGAGGAACAGGAGTACCCCCTTTGGGCAGCACCTTCCTCACTCTCTCTCTGTAGGACGAGCCTGAGCTTGATTTGGAGAACGTTGTACAGCTGATAGACTGCTCTCGGTGCTGGTGTCTCCAAAAACAGCTCAAGGAGAAAGAAAGAATTTATTCTCCAAGTATCTTTCTATGGATCAATAATCCCAATTCTCTGTGTAATTTACCCAAAATTCTTGGAGTGTTTCGCTGAGTCTGTCAAGTTCAATATGTCCTTTTTCCCTTATTGTTTAGATTCTATCAGAGGAGCTATTTCGGTTTGTCCTGTCTGCCCCAAAAATCCAGAGAGAGTGCTGCAGGAGGAGTGGACCTTTCTGGAAGCTTATCACTAAACCACTTATTAATTTTTTTTATTTTTTTTTTTTTGTACAGGTAGAAAAGGAGGCCACAAAGGCCGAGCAAGACAGTACACGAGCCCTGAAGAGATTGATGCCCAGCTCCAAGCAGAAAAGCAGAAGGCAAGGGTATGTGTTTGCCTGTGTTATGTCCTTGGTAGCATAAATCTCAGCTTCTGCAGCTTCATTTCCACTTCATGAGAAACTGTGGCTTAGTCAAGTGTTGCAGGTTGTTCTGTCGGTGATCACGGTATGAACTCTGAGTATCTCTGGCTGGGGAGACTGCAAGGTATGATCTGGTCTGGTTCCTCACAGAAGTGAGGTAGGCCAGTTCTATGGTAGACCTGGTAGACTACCACAGACCTCCCGGTTCACAATCGGAAGGTTAAAGGGTAGGGAAGATGACTGCGGAGCAGCTCTGGATATCTTTTCCCCCTGTATTTCACCATTCTATCCTCCAGCTCTTTTTTTTTTATCCATGCTTTGCAGCTTAGCCATGGAGGAAAAGGGCTCACATCTTGACATCTTAATATATATTGAAATTATTATATTTGCCCACTTTCTCTTCTAGAGTTAAGACACCAAACTCCTTTGACTTCTTCCTGTACAAATGATTTTCTTGTTTGCCTCTGACTTGTAGGGAGACATAACAGTTTTCTGGCGTGAGTCCTTTTTTGGACACGTCTCTGTGCCCCAACATAGAACTGTAACAGCTCCTCCCTGGCTTCTGCAGCTACCTGACTGCTGTAATAAAAGGCACGGCTACTTCTTGCAATCCTTGTTCCCTTGTATTCCCAAATTACCACAGCTACGATGGAACACTCACTGCTATTTTTCTGTGACTTCCTGAAAGTGCTGCCTAAGCCAAAACAAACTATTCCAGCTGAAGCCTCACAGCACTGACTACAGGAGGATAATTATACCCCATATAGGAAATACTGATGAATACCTCCCAGAAGAAGATTACTCTTTCAAGCAGTCATGAGCCAGATTGTTGATTCCTTTTTCATGTTTTGACCAGCTGTAACTCAAGAGGAGCGTGTGGTTTGCTGCTTAGCCACATATTCCGACTTTATGTTGGATTTCTTCTTCCGAAGTGTAACTCCTCTTGGTTTGTTTTCTGATTCCACCTTCTTGGTTTCGTGCCATCTTTCCAAATTCTGAAACCACTTATAGGTCTGATCCTGTTTTCCAAAACGATTCCAACTCCTACCAGTGCGATGTCATTCACAAACTCTGCAAGTGTTATGGAAAAGGAACAGAACGAGCAGAACCCCACTTGGAATGTCTGTCCCGTTTCAAAACAAACCACAGAACTGCTCTTTGAGAAGAATTTCTTTTTCTTCTGTGATAATCCATACCACATACATCTAATGCTATTTCGTTAGGGAAAGCTTAAAGAAAACCAATTAACAAAATTACTCCTCTCCCTGCCTGTAGCTCATCCACTTTGCCAGTTGCTCTCATCTGATGAGGGTTATTTGGCAATGGTAAAGTGAGCTATTCACACCCATGTTGGTTCTTCTAATCTTATCTTCTGATGATTTACAAATTAATACCTAGACCTCTGACTGGTAAAAGCTGTGCTAAAAAGGCTGTAATTTCTTGGATAATACTGTTCTGGTTTTGATGGTTCTCAATTTTCTCTTCTGTAGGCTTTTTTTTTTTAATCTAGATCCAGGATGGGATCCAGCTCTACACTACATCCGTGTAGTTTCCAGTCCCTGAGATATTGTGCCCTGGAAACTCGGGCCAAAATGTCTCCTGGAGATCTTTCTTTCATTTGGGGAAAGTAAAGAGCCATTTCTGTCTTTTATAATCATTTTCCTGGCCTGTTACAGAGAGAGACAAGCAGAGTTGTTTAGAGGGGATCTGCTGGGGCAGGTGATGCACACTTCTGTGCTGAGAATGAGCTCTTGTTTTGTGACAGCCGGGCGCCTTTGGGGTCGTAAGGGCCGTGTCAGGAACACCAGTTCTCTCAGAGCTGTCTCCCATCTCTCCAAAATGATCTCATTTAAGAGTCACCATTGGATTTGGGATTTTTACTGACGTACATTTTCTCTAATTTCCTGTGATTTTGTAGGAAGAAGAGGAACAAGAGGAAGGAGGCGAAGGAGCAACAGGGGACCCCAAAAAGGAGAAGAAATCTTTAGATTCAGATGAGAGTGATGAAGATGACGAGGATTATCAGGTACTGTCATTCTCAGGGCACTTAAAGTGTTTGCACCACCCAGATTCTTGGGGCACGCTCGATTTTTTTTAATGGAAGAACTGTTTTTAGAAGCCAAAAACCCCTTAATTGGTCAGCATTTTGTCCTCAGAATGAAAACTTTTGTATTTTTATAAGTAAAATGCAAAAGCAAGAAGATGTCAAAAAAGGCTGAAGGTGCCTGATGGTATAAATCTTGGTTTGTAAATGGGTTTGCTGTCTGGTGGTAAAAACATGTTGAATTCTGCTTTTGGGGTGTGTTGCAGCGTATTTAGTGAGCTCTGATACAACACAGTGTTGGGTGGGAGAGCGCTTCTTAACCTTCCTCTTGTTCTTGAACCTTAGCAAAAGCGCAAAGGAGTGGAAGGGTTGATAGACATAGAGAATCCCAATCGTGTAATTCAGACAACCAAAAAAGTCACTCAGCTGGACCTGGACGGACCGAAGGAACTCTCGCGACGAGAGCGGTGAGTCTTTCCCGCTGCCTCGGCAGGAGCTAATGCCTTCCTGGAATTTCACCCTCGCGGGGAGGTGTTTCCTTGCTGCGTGTGTGTTGGTGGTTCAGGGATGCCCTTTACAGAATCACAGAATGATATGGGGTTGGAAGGGAGCTCCGGAGATCATCTAGTCCAACCCAACACCAAAGCAGGTCCACCCAGAGCAGATTGCACAGGAACGTGTCCGGGTGGGTTTTGAATGTCTCCAGAGAAGGAGACTCCACCACCTCTCTGGGCAGCCTCTTCCAGGGCTTTGCCACCCTCAAAGTGAAGAAGTTCTTCCTCACATTTAGGTGGAACGTTTATGTTCAAGTTTGTGTCCGTTACCTCTTGTCCTGTCCCTGGGCACCACTGAAAAAAGACCGGCCCCATCCTCCTGACACCCACCCTTTAGGTATTTCTAGGCGTTGATCAGATCCCCCCTCAGGCTTCTCTTCTCCAGACAAAAAACAAGTCCTTCATCCCTTGTCCAGCCCGGTGCCTTCATTCCCTGGGCTGTGCTGGGGCACTGGGGATGTTCCCCAGGAGGACATCTGGGCAGTGAAACAGGAGGAAGAGGCTGTGGTGCTTCTCCACTCCCTTTGCTGCCCAGGGAGCCTGGTGTTACCAGCAGAGATGAGCGTGTAGAGACCGGCTGAAAAAGTCCTCACCCCTTTTCAGCGTAACACTGTGTTCACCAAACCTGCCCCTCGCCTTTGCTTCCACTTCTGGCCTGTTCTGCTGGTTTCCTCAAGCTCAGTTGCAAAGAAGATGGGAGCTTTTCCTTCATCTGCAATAATTCCTTTTCATTATTTTTACCGACTGAGAATAAAACATGATCTGCTGAAGGCGAGATGGTTTAATACAAAAAGGAGAAAAACTAATTAAGTAAACAAAGGCACATATCAACTTTTGCTGAAAGGAGAGAGTGTGCAAAACAAACAGAACCATTTACTGGCTGTGCAGGTTAAACAGATGCTGCTGGCACTTGCATTACAGAAATATAACCACTTTGAAAAAAAAAAACTTTAATTTCAGTCTGAGCGACCCTTCCTCATCTGGGAATGAAACGACTATAGTGTACCTGCATCCTTCTGTTTCTCAGTAACCATGGAGCTGGGCTAATGCATTTAATTTCTGTTATGGCCACATATTTCTACTCCAATTAGACAAAGACCACAGCTCTGTTAGTAACTCAAACACACATGCACCATTTAATTTCCACAAGGATGTTTTGTCTGGTCTCGTAACAATGGCAAACCTGGAAGAATCTTTTTGCTCCTGGAACAGTTTGATAACTGGATTTGCACATGAGCCTTTCGTAAGGGATTGAGAGGGACTGAACGTTGTGTCCAACAGAGAATTGAGACCCTTCCTTAATTAGAAAGCCACATCCAGGAACCCTTCAGTAACAGGGTTGCAAAACACAACTGAGTGTCACAGCTGACTTCCTTAAGCATCACAGGATGAAGATTTATCCACCAGGAACTGGGCAGGCAGGACCAGCAGCAGCAGCAGCATGGGCTTGGTCAGAGACATGGTCCTTGCACATCTCATTTATCCATGGAGACTGTGGGAGAGGACAGGAGACTTACAGATCCGAAGTAAGCAAGAAGCAAACCCCTAGTAAGAAACCCAGCTATCCCACTGAAAAGATTAATGACACCCTCCGAGAATCTGGCATGGCTGGAAAAGATGAATTGAGAAACTGTTTGAGGTTTGCACATTTGTTTTCATTTTGCATCAGAACAGTCAGAAGCTTTTGAAAAGTTTCATTAAGAACAGAAAAAGACCAATCCATCCCAGAATGATGAACAGCCCGAGCACCAGAGCGCTCAGCTGGGCTACGGGAGACTCCGCTTGGAGCCCTTGCTCTGGAGTAATCACAATCCTTGGAGTATTGAGTGTTTTGAGCACGGTGCCATCCCCCCACCAGCTTCAAGCCCCACACGCTGCAGTATTAGTTATACAGATGTGGGAATCTTTCATCACTTCGACCAGAGACTGCTCCGAGGATAGGTTTAGTAAAAAGAAGTTTTTCTTTTCAATTTACAGAGCTTTCTCCATGGAACACGCAAGATCCAGGCTTTTAGCTAATTTATCTCTTTTCAGCTTACATTTGTCTTTATATCCATCCTTACACAGTCATCTATTTGCTTGCTGCAACAAAATCTCAATTTTCTGATCCTTACATAAATATGAAACCTGCACTGAACTGAATCCCTTTTTATAAAAAAAAAACTAAACAAAAAAACCAAAAAACCCAAACCAACACAAATTTTGCAAAGGCCTTTTGTGTCTCAAGGTCTTCAAGATATCTGGATTTTTATCTGATTGTTCTCCTTTCTACAAATGCTAACAGGGAATTTAGAGATAACCTTAAACTGCATTGCAAAAATCTAAATTACCTGAGCGAATGAGACTTGTGTGTACATTTTCCTACTGATCTAAAGCCAGAAATTGAAAATTCTGTAAATAGCACGAGAGGAGTAATTCAGAACAGAGAGGTTTGGGGCAGACTTCACCTGTGCTGTGAGATACCCCGGGCACTAGGATTCCCAAACACCCATTTTTAAGGCTGGGACTTGACCTGACCGTAGGCAGAGCAGGCGGCTGCCTGGGGTGGCAAAGTGGCCCCCTGGGACCCCATTCTTTGCTTTACTTGTGCCCAAGGATGTGGTGGCCAAATCTTCACACAGAATAACTGTTTTTTGTGTTTCACATCAGAACAGGGCACAGACATGCAGCGCTCTGGTGACGGCTGCCACCCAGGCGAAGACTGGGTGCAAGGCATGGAGGCTGATGATTTTCCCAGCAGCTTGCTCTCCCCACCTTCCCATCCCACCTTGTTATCCTAAATCCTTTCACCAGCTTTCTGTGAGCACAGGCTTTGTGTTTCATAAGGTTATAAAATGCAAAAGCAGTCCCTGCATGGACTTTCAGGCTTCCCAAGCCTTACATTTATCATCAGATTGATAAGACTCATTTAGATGTCCTGACCTCTTGCCTCCCCTCCTATTAAAATCGGTAACTGATGAATCTCCAAGGAGCCTTTGGGTATATGGGGAGGGGAAAGGATGGCTCTGCCAGCTAAATAACGTTTCAGTTAAAACATAGCACATGGTGCTGACTTCCTTGCATGTAAATCTTCTTGATTTATGAAGATTAGAAGGCAAAATCAACTTTCTGTGAGCAAATGAAATGCTACAAACCACATCAGCTTCTTGGGCCTCGTGCATTGGTGAGGGGGATGTCACGCACCTCATCGCCTGTGGGCCACCTTCCAGGGAGCAGGTTTTGAAATAAAGAATTCGAGGAACGAGGGGTGACAAGTGGCTACTTCCCCTGTTTCAAGAACTATTTCAGTCTTTTCACCTTTTGCAAACTGCACAACAGAGAAGCACTTCAGCTGTCATCGCTGGCAGCTCCAGAGCCAGGAACCTTTGAAGCAGATGAAAGCATCCTGCAAGAACCCGTTTCCACAACAGTTACCCAGGCAGACCCAGCCAGCGTTAAATGGTTAATTAATGCAGGTCCTTCCTTCTGAGATGGTCATCCTGGGCTCTGTTGAAGCTTAGCGAAGATAAATAGGTGAGACATTTCTGATTATTTTACCAGGGAGTGTTGAGAACTTGGGAAATGTACCCAGGGCTACAAAGGGAGCATGGATTGCTAGCCCAGATGGGAGGGTTGCTGCTGGTGGTGTGGGCCAAAGCCCAGGAAGAATCATAGTTCTGTACTAAAGAGTATGAAAGGCACAGGACAAGATAGGGCTGAGATCAGTGCCAGGTGACTAATTTCACTTGGTCTGCATGAAATAGCTTGCACCATGGGAGAAGTAGGCGGCATGATAGCCATTCCCATGACACAACAGAAAATGAGGCATGAATAGTAAGATGGACATTATAATTTCTAAAAAGTCAATAATTGGTGGCGTATAGCAATAAGAGGTTCCAGCAGAACACAATTAAAAAAAAAAATCTCTATTGCAATTTATGTCCCCCCTTTCAGTCAGAAAGAAGCCACAAAATAAATGGATGTCAAGATAGGACTCTCCTTCAGAGCAAAGCTCTTTGGTTCAAGTAGAAGAGCCTCTGCTGAGAACACACCTATGGCAAGAACCTGTGTGTGAGCCCTACACTGAGCCCTGCTCTCAGCGGGAGGTTAGCTTAGATGGATCTCCAAAATGGCCTTCCAACCTAAATCTTTGGTTTTAAGCTAATTGCAGGTAAAGAAACAACAGATGGCACTCTAGAATATATCATAAAGCTTCTGGGGTTTAAGACCACTGAAGCAGGCAAACCTGTAGTGCCTTTTTCTATTACTTCTTAATAAGTCTTCAGGCAAAAAGAGCCCTACAGACTGTCCATGGAACAAAGTCAGGGCTGAGCCAAACTCTCCAGGGCACCAATCTAGAATTATTCAGCCACATCATAACACAAAATAAATAATAATAACAAAATAAGATTTAAAATAAATTATTTGGTGAAATGCAAGTGGAATTGAACCCTCCCCTTCTGTGGCATTAATGGGCATTGAAACCTATGGATTAACAATGCGGTATAACAGCCTGGTATTACTATATTACCAATATCCTAAACCACCTTCTCCCCTTGTAGCAAGAAATACAGATTCAATTCTCTATGGAATTAGAATAACATAAATTTGGTCTAAGTGGAAAATCAGGCCCATTTTCTTTCAAACACAGTATCTTGCATGTACTTTTGTTTCACCTTCTTTGCCAAAGCCTAAGCATGTGGAACGAGACCACGTTGACTTCACCCATTCTGGTTACAAGTGATGTTCAACTGGGGCTACATGCTACTCCCTTTTGTAACAGCGCAGAATTACTCAGTTATTTAAGTCATTAAACATTCAAACATTTTTGCCAGGGGTCAGACTGCCTGCTTCAGATTCCTACCAGATGGAGATTGTTGCTAAGGTAACAGCCAACATCAGCTCCCTCTGTATCCTCAGTGTGTCATGTCCCCCCCCCCAGCAGCGTACTCAGAGGCTTATTTCTTTTTGAGTGAGCTATTTGCATGTTTGGAGATACGGATGCCCCATATGAGTCTTCTAGTTGCTGCTAAACTGTTGTGACAGGACAGCAGAGTCAAAAGGGCATTGGATTTTGGTCTCACTATTGCTGGAGTCGGGGGAATTTCAGTCATCGGGTTCAGAAGGACCAGACTCCAGTGATATTTTTTCCCTAAGCCATCAGTAGCAGAGCAGAGCCAGATGAGCTGCTGACAAATGATGATGTGTGACCATAGGCTTGGGCTCAGCCATTGCTCTGCAACTGAGTGAGGCACTTCAGCTAAATCCCACCCTGAGTCATCTGCAAAATCTGTATTGACACCTCAGCTAGCCATGCTGACTTCTTTTATAGCCAAAGGATAGATTAGTCACCCTCTCTTTCGAACACCAGAGTTGTCTCTGTTGAGGAAGAAAAAAGTCTAGATGCCTAGGCTCAGTGGTTGACATTCAGTCTCTGGACACCTAAAGCGTGATGAGATGAATCTCACCCCTTAGACATTTTGGACTGATTTTCTTTGTCCAAATGTAAATGTCCTCAGTGTTGACATCTCCATTTGAACAAGTTATGTGGATTCACTTGACAGTTAATGGAGAAAAACAGACACCCACAGGACACAATTCATCACATTGCAAGGCAGATTTGTAAAAATAGGTTAGACAAAACAGGCAAGAAATGCCTAGTGTCGTAATGGAGATAAAGACAGGAGAATAATGGAAGCCAAAACATCTGCTGTTGGTGTTCTTCTCTTGTCACCCATTATAGTTTGGAGGGGAAATTTGGTAAATTGGAGGAAGAACTGGAGAAAGAGCTTGATTTCCAGAAAAGCCTAGTTAGCAGTGGTACAAGCCACAGGCATGGAGGCTAATGGTCCCCATGTCAGGGAAGAGACACATTCCCCTCTGTTACAGCAGCTCCCACAGATGTTTGAGGACCCTTCCTACAACTCTAGGTGACCAATCATTGGGGCTGGTACAGAGAATAGTAAAGGCCTCTACCAACTCGCTTTTCATTCCTTCTTGGTCTGATCTCCATCTGCAGATGGTGCCAGTTGAGGACACAGAATAAACAGCCAAAGTCCAAGGAGTTGGTTGTATCAGTTCTTTCAGTGGTTTTCCTGCCAGGATGTTTTTCCTTGGGCAGTGAAAGAAGATCAAATTGTTTTGCACAAAGAAGAGATTCTTCCAAAGTTTTTCAAACTTGAGTGGGAGGCAATCAGAGGGGCTGCTGCCAGCGAAGGCTGCTGGAAATGGAAATGAAAATGTCAGCGAGGTGTATGCGGTGGCACTCGGCCAGGACTGGACTGAATTAACTCAGCCAGGATAACACTAAACACGATGTACTAATAGGCTCTCAGAGTATATTTCAGGCGGATGAAAGCAATTGTCCCTTGACCTTATGCACCACAATTCACCTATGGCATTTAAAATAGCCCAATAATAAGCGTTTTGGAGGAAGATTATTGCTACCTTGGAAAACTATTTCAGTCTACCCAGAGCTCTTTAAAAACTCCGCAACACAACGGACCTTTCTTGAAAAACCCTGGATGAAGCCTCTCTGTGCTGAAGACATCACACCCCACGTGGGCCGTCTAAACATCATCCTGTTAATTCTTTAGGCTCTTTTCACAGTCTGTGGAGGAAAATGAGATAAATTCTGCACCTCTGTCTGTTCTGTCCCCTAAAGGTTAAGTGCTGGACACAACACAGAAGAGATGTGACCAGAGGAGAGGAAAGTCTTGGGTTGGTTTTCTACTTATGCAAATCCCTGACCTACCCTTCAAGACTTTCGTCCAGTAAAATGTTTCAGCTGCACAATATTTTATTGGCTGCTCACAGCTCAATGCCATTTTTCTGTTGCTCCTTTGGGAACTATCAGTGATGTCCAGGTCTTCCCTGGTGATGAATGCCCTCTACAGAATCACTCAGGAGGATGCAAGACAGAACATCTTTGAAGCACACACAAACCCATGGCCTCCATTTATTTACCTCCTCTTGTGATGGTTGTTACTTTGACATTATCTGTTGGAGCATATTTATAGCTAGTATTGGAGTGGACTCAAAAGTGGTAATGGGCATGATATATTTTTACAGTGAAGACTTTAAGAAACTCAAATAGTGTCTGCAAGAACTGCGTGCTTGGAAAAGATGTTGTTCTGCTCGTTTGTCCTAACGATGAAGCATCCATCACACGTACATATTCACATTGGTCTCCAGCTCCATTACAGAACTTTGCTCAGGAGACACTCCAGGAGCCTGGGAATCACTCCGACCAGGATAGAGGGTTGTGAGTCTTTCTCAGCACAATCAATCCTTGGATTTTAACCCTGTGCAGGTTCATTAACATTTGGCAAACTTGACCAACATGGACTGAGGCCAGTGAGAAAAACAGCTATGGAAGTCTATCACTGTGAGCAATTTCTGTGAGCCTGGGAGCTTTGAAGACTCAGTGCTGGCAGAGTGCAGAAAAGTGGAGGCCCCCAGGTGCTGCCCTGAGCTAATGTGTAAATGCAGAAGACTCTTCTGGCTCATCATAGCAGCTCCTTGCCAGGATCAGAAGCAAAGCTACCAGCTCAATTAAATCAAGACAGATTTATTGCTGCCTTCCAGCCTCCGGTGGCCAGCACAGTCCTGGGACATCTTCACTGGAAGTTCAGGGGTGTTGGGAGAGACCTGAAGTTTGAAAGACCAGTTAAACAAAAGCAGGACCGATGGGATACTGCAAGTACCGGGGCTCTAGTGCTGTCTTGTTTGTAATCCTGTCACAGCACAGAAGTCCTGCATTTCCCACAAAGTCTCCTAAATGCATCACTGGTCTCTGTACCTTTGGGGGTTTTCCTTGAAAAATATTACAGCATGCAAGTCTCCGTGAGAAAATAAGCCCGGGGGGGTATAATGGCAGTTGGCATTTCTCATCAGCTCCTGCTGGCCTTGAAATTGATTTCATGACAGCAAAGTTAGGAATAAAAATAAGAACTCCAATAATCAGGTATTCTGTGAAACTGTTTGGTTGAGTGGACCTATAGAGCTGACATACTCAAGAAGCAGAAAAAAAAATAATGACAGAACTGCAGAAGTCTCAGAGAAAGAGCCAGGGACAAACCTTGCCCAATTCGGGCAGTACATAGGCCTGGCAAAGGGCTCAGGCATCATTTAATTTCTAGATCCCAGAAAATAGAAGTTAGTGTATCCAAACCTCTGTGAGAAAGGGTACATCAGAGGTCTCGTGCCAGTGCATTAACAGAGCAACTCAGGCCAACAGGGCACCCTGAGATGTTCGTCCACTATGGGAAAGACTCAGCATAATTTGTATGTTGTGTATGGCTTCAGCATCTCCCCACGTGTCCCGGACCCAGCGGGGAACACGCACATGCCTTACTTTGAATATGTTGGAGATTTACCTTGTGCCAGGTGGACCTTGGATATTCTGCAAGGATAAAGTCTGCCGAAATCCTTCAGAGTAGAGCTCAGCCAACAAAGAAGTTTTAAGGCATTTGTTTTTCTGGCACAGCTTTTGGTTGTGCTGTAGATGGTTTGAATCCTGGGAGCAGGGAGCTAACAGACTCCCAACTAATCTACGCCTGAACAAGAACAGCAATTCCCATGTAACACTTTTCATGGGTACATCTCCCAGGAAGTTATAGAGGAACATAGCACTTATCTCCATTTCACAGATGGAGCAATTGAGGCATCAGATCAAGCCATTCCACTCGGCACATGGCAGATTTAGGAACAGAAGCCGCCTCAGTGGCCGCTCGACCTGTCTTACTTCATGCAGCAGCAGATGACAAACTCTCACAAAGCAATTACTCAGCTGAAGGGAAGCACAGAGAAAAACAACTTTCTGTGCAGATCTGGCAGGATGACCCAGACACGTATTGGCTCAGTCTTCGAGCATGATGAAATGCTCCATCACGCAGCCATCACTCTGCAGTGGCTGCATTGACACCAGCCAAGCCGCCGTGTCCCAGACTGTCCTCTGGCACCGGACGGCAGGTGATGGGGAACAGCCCAGGTCACTACAGTTTAACTCTTACTCTCCACGGCATGGTGGGAATTGTTCCTTGGACTGCACTAGGGGTTTCCATGAGAAAAACCCATTGGGACTGATCCAAAACCAAGCTGGGGAGCAGATCTAAACCTACCGCTGGGTATACTTGAGTCCTTACGCCCAGGATTGCTCCTTGATGTTGTAACTCAGTAGTTCAGATGTTGGAAGTGCCACAGAAAAGTGCTAGAAACCCCTCCTGGGTAATGAGAGCAACAGACTTTCCTGCCAGCTTGCCTTTTCACCAAGGCAAGATGGTGAAATCGTCTCACTAAGGGGAGATGATGAATGAGGAATTTACAGCCCAAGTTCATTTTGCATCCTCCTACCCAGGAGGAGTTTATTATTCTGCCGGACTGACTTTTTCAGCCTCCTCCTCTTCCTGACTTCTCTCTCCTGGGTAATGTCTCCTAGCACTGCTCATCTCAGTCGGGGCATCTGCAGTTAATTAACGGAGTGTTTGTTTGTTTGCTTTTGAGAGGACAGGGAAGGTGAGAGGCTGGAGTTCACTGGCTTTGCAGTCGGAGCTGGCTGTGTCTGCTCTGCAGCTCCTACGCTGAGGGCAGCTCAAGGCTAAAGCACCAATTAAATTCCACTTAATCCCTCTAATAATACTAAGAAAAAAAAAATAAGTAGCTTCACCCTTACACCATGCACCACGCTGGGGGGATTTAACCCTGTCCTTCGTGCCCTGAGGCTGTCACTTTTAGCCTCCCACACCCGCCTCCCAGCTGCTGCATAAAAGCCAGCTCCACCTCTGCTCTTGTTGTGTGGCTGGACCAGCCCTCTCAATTAAGAGACGAAGATGCTGGAGCAACCACTCTGCCATCCTTGTGGCTGAGGCTGAGCCCAGCCGCACAATGAGCATCTCCTGCCCTTCGAGGAAGCCCTTCTACTGACCAGTGCCAGCGACAGAGCATCTTTCCCGCGCCAGGAGAAGGAAAGTAACTCTGGGGCTCAGAATAAAGGAAAAAAAAAGAGACACAACACATAATGAGCTGAGAGCTGGCACTCGCACGCAGGCTGTACAGCACCTGCTTCCACCCGCAGCTGCAGACGTATTATTGCATGTGCAGCATTTGAATTTCCATCATGGTCTGATCTTACATACAAGGATGTATTGAACAGATGCAAACGGATGCTGAAACAAGCAGAGACCAGCCAAACCCAAACCCCAGTGTCTATGCAAAGGCATATAAACACCCACGCATCCAAATATTTATGCTTTGTATTTGTATTGGGTTGTTTTGATACATGGAATTGTTCTTAACCCTTCAAGATCCTCTCTATAAAGCCCAGGCCATCAGATAAGATGTTGTTCCTCTTGTTACTCCCGCAGAGGCTGAATCTGCCTGTGTAAATTGGCAGTGGATTTATGCAAGACTCATTATACACAGATTAAGTAAAATGTGCTTTTTCTCCTACTGAAAAAATATTTTGGGAAAGATATTTTGTGCAGGACATTCTGGAGTTTTAATGCATGCGAACACAGACGCAACTTGCACTCCGCTATTATTTATATACAAACATTCATCAGCTGCCCCATTAATAAAATTTCAAGCTGCTTTCCTGGAAAGAAATATAACTTTTATGTATGCGGAGAATGTTTTTTCCCATAAACATTTGAATTTCCATAAAATGGCCCAGAATCTGCCCTGTGTTTTGCCCGGCGCACACAAAGGACATTAACCCACCACCAGCTCGAGTCCACCCTGACCTGCACGAAACTGCTGAAACGTGGGAAAGCTTTGACCTTCCCGAGGAATTCTGGCAAGTCAGGCCCTGGCACTTGGATCACTCGGAAAAAAACAGCACTCGTTTTGTCAAAGCTCTGTCTTTCCCCTGCAGAGAGCACTAATCATATTTCTCATCTGAATTTCCCCTAAACAGGAGTTATTGCCCATAGGTTTGATTTGTGAGGCAATTAAGCAGGTTGGGATTCTCTCCTCATACTTTTCCCATTTTCAGGCTCGACTGCTGACTCCGGTAGACGCAGCTTATTTGTTCTTGCAGATAATGTCATTTATACTGCTAAAAAAAATAATTTCTGAGCACATGGATTCTATGGCCCATAAGTTCTGATTGTATTTTCACAGATGCATTTTTTTTAAGGCCAGAAGGAAATATTATCATCACCGTCTAACCTGACCTCCAGCGTAACAAGGGACTTAAGAAATTCACCCCGTAATTTCTGTGCTGCGCCTCGTAACTTCTGCTTCAACAATAGACGTGAAGAAACATCCATCCTTCCCCTCATCTTTTGCAGTAAGAATACACCATGTCACTAAGCAAGGTAATTCAACCACTTTGATATTGAAAGAATTTGATTGACGTGTGTGAGTATATTTATATTGGATATATTACCTCAAACTTTCTTTGACAAATACGGTGCTTTTCTGTGACTGATGAAGATTCAGTGTAATATTTTTTCCCCCCCAGCAAATTTATTACTCTTGAAATTACTAAGTTAGAGCTGGTCAGAATATAGTTGCTTTTTTTTTTTTTTGTGCAGGCGTGATGGCTTGTTCTGCTGCTTGTAACTGAAAAAAGTCTGTGTTCACCAAACCAAGCTCAACATTTTTCATTTCTCCTGCTGGAACTTTCCAATCAATATGAAATGAGGAATTTTATTTAAGAAGGATTTTTCTTCCGGTGTGACATTTTGATTTGTAATTGCCAACATTTGAACGTGTTTATTCTCACCTTTGAGAAAGGCAGCAGGAGGAGGTTTACACCAACACGAGAGGTTTCCTCCTCTGACCGGGACGCCGCGAGCCCGACAGATGTGCTCAGCAGGGTCGGTATTTCTGGCAAAAGAGGCTGTTGAGCATTTTTCTTTAAGGTAAAATGGTGTAGTGATTCAGATGTCTGCAGATGGCAATATGCTAATACACACAGGATTTCAGTTCAGTAGGATTATTTTCTTTCCCTCCACAATATTTTAATTACGCTGTAGCTATAATTACTTGAGTTAAAATGGGATTTATCAAGCATTTAAAAGGTCTTTTCCTGCCTTCTCGCATTTGCCTAGACTTCTCAGGTGCTTGGATAAAAAAAAAAAAAGCAAAAATCAAGACAACTTAGTACGTGTTGCAGAGTAACATGCAGTTGGGAAAGAAGACACAGAGGAGCCAGGTGAAACGCTGCCATACGAGGCATTTTATTGCTCTTACATGGATTCCAATTCATCTCAGCCAGAAAAGCTCCTGAGTCTGTATCAGAGGTGAACAAGGGAGCTTTTTAAATTAACAGCAGCTTAAAGACTGAAAGTCAATGAGAAAATATATGACACGCCAAGGTAGAAAAGACCACAGTCATAATACTGTATCCAGCTGGCAGGGGGCTGCTAAGGAGCTATCATGTAGTCAGCATCCCTCTCTTGCAAATAAATTGCATAAAATTGTTTGTCTTGGGTATTTTTCCACCTCTAGCTACAGTGAGCTTCCAAACACTTGATCTCTGATGTATTTATTCCAGCTCCCCAGCTGTCTTATGGAAGGGTGAACATACACCCAAGCACACCAAGACTTGAGTCTACCTTGCTTTTAGCTTGGGGAGCTGCTGCAGCCTGGAATATTTCCTCTGTTGTAGCATATTGCCCAGTGCTGCCTCTTCAAAGAGTCACTGTCCTGAAGGCTAGGGGAGCCCAAGCGTGCTCCAGCATCAGGCAAGGCCAAAATCCTCATGCCACATGCCAGGCAGACACCTGAATGTGGCATAGTTGGGAACCATGGGGTAACTGAAGCAGAGGTGGATCTTTGCAAAGATGATGGAGAATGTCTCTCCCTGTGAAGCACAGACGAGTTGAAAGAGGAAAACTGCTGCTATGGTCAAGTAAGTGGTAAAAAAATATTGTGAGATTGGGTCCTAACTCTAGACTGGCTCAAGTCTAAGTGAAATGCAATTTCTTTGGAGCTCTTTAACTCAATTTCTAAATGTCCCTTTTGTGAGCAAGGTTCCCAAATCACCATCTGAGAAATCTGCCTTCAGTACCTCTTCGTGCTTCAGTTATCCAGCTTCAGACAGGGCTAATGCACTCTCCTTTGCACCCTCGGGTGGCATGAGGAGCCCTAAACCTTATAATAACAAGGTGCAACTGGGTTGAAAACCAGAAACTATTCAGACAACAGGACAGCGCCTCTGACTGCTTTGCGGAACTTTTTCAACTGTCTCGGTCTTCGTTGTTTTGGAGCAAATGGTGGAGATTTTGACTGCTGCTGCAGTGGCAATTATAACAATGATGTGTCACTTTTAGATTTACTGGTTAAAATCATGCTAGCTGACACTGGCAATTTCTTGTGTGATAAATTCTAAAAAAGAATCTAAAACAAGCTTCTAATTATGTACAGATCTTGCTTTGGTGTTGATTATAATTTCCAGTCCTGCAGAGCAGGGTGTAATTATTATTTTCTCATACGTTGACAGGGGAATAAAATATTAGAAATGTTGAATACATCCCTGTTTATCAGAAAGGAAAAAATAGTGCAACTCTTCGGCGCCGGGAATGTGAGTCCATGGCCACCTTTGCAGGGTACTGAGATTCACAACGATGGACCTCATTTAAGATGATACTTCCAGGAGGCAACAGCTGAGACAGCACAATTGCACAAATGGCCATATGTAGCGAGACCCAGAAAGCAGTCGCTGTGAAGAAGGAGGAATGAAACCGATGTTCTGAGAAGTTGAAACGGACCCTGGAGACTCGGATTTACAGTTTATCAGGAAGACTGTAGAGAGGAATGGAAATAACAAAAGTGGCAAACTTGGTTTTCATTAAAAGTTTTTAGTTTCTTGCCAGAACTTTTTGATGTCTTGTTAAAAAAAGTCTGTGGCCTTGAAGATTTTTATTTGTCTGGAGAAAATAATACAATGAGGGAAGTCAGGCTCATGCCATGAACATCTCTGCCTCATTAAAACTCCAGCTTTCTCTTGAGAAACATCATTCTGCTTTGAGCAATGTTGATTTGAAGTAATTGGAATCAGGTCTCCATCTAGTAAATCAACTTTGGGCAACTTTGGTCACCAGACCATCCAGAACCTGCATCCAGAACATCAGCTGCATTAGTAGCTGTAAATAGTGTTTCTGAAAAGGTTTTCTGGCTTTCTGATGAAGTAGTCCTCACTCCATCCTGAATTTTTAAATGAAAAACAGGTCAGAACTGTCTAGCCCTGGCATAGCTGAGCTGGAACACTTTAATCAGTGACGCATTTTTACTTTTTCAGAACCAAGTTTGGCACAAAAGTGTGGATAGTCCTTACTGAAAAGCAAGCTCTTCTTATCTCTGGTTCTGAAAGAATCAAAGGATTTTCTCCCCCAGTCAAGTAAAATCACAAAATCCACAGATCTTTGCATTATTCAATGTTTTACATCTTCAGACTGCAATCACTTATCTCTGCTATTTTAACGAGCATTAAAGAGCTCTCATCCACTGAAGTGGAAAGCTGAAATACTAAGCTATGCATGAAGATAATTTATTGACCTAAAATATCTACAAGGTTACCAGGTTTAGATTTCACTCATTTGTTTTTTGCTTGCGACTTCAAAGAGAAAATTAAGACAAATTATTATTTGTAAAAACAGTAAACTAGGTCATTGCAGATGTCATAGAAAAAGCATTACAGCAAAATACCCACCATTAAACTGCCAGAAGGAATTATTTAGGATAACTTTAGACTTAAGTGGAGTGGAGTGTACTTTTAAACTGGTCCTCCGGGAAATTCATTTGTACATTTTCAGCCCTTTTACTCAATGTCATGTGTAGGATTGGGGGCTTTTTTGGTTAATTATACGGGTGAGGGTATTAATTTGCTCTGCCTGAGCCAAACAAAAAACCAAATAGGTCTGAGTGGCCACCTTTGTAGTTAACAGAGAGAAGACGGCAGCCCTGAAGGACAAGAGAAGCCTCTCTTGGGAAGTGGAGGTAGGATAGGGAAGATGAATTGTCCTCTAGGAGCATCTCACTCCTCAATAACTACACAGCAAGCCCAGAATGACTACTTCAGACTTACACATCTGCATCTGGATGAGGTGAATCTTGTACTCAAGAGAAGAAAGTCTGCGAGAGTCAGGGCAAGGCAGGATGGAAGCAGAAAAGCAGCAACTGCATAGTCTGCATCTAAAATACTAGCGAGTGTGAGCTACTGAGGAAGAAGAAAATGCTGGAGAAGGGGGGATGCTTCTGGGGGGGATGTGGTATTTTTGAGTAGTGCAAACTGGCCTTGCTTCCTAGAGTTGTTTTTCGGTTGGGATAAACATGATGCTTACAGAAAATGGTGCCCATATTGAAGAGACAAAAACCTGAATGCCCATCAGCTTTGAAGCTCCTCCAGGCATGAACAAGCTTGTTTGGGGAAGGTGGGGGAGGAGACCTGCAAAATCCAGAGCAGCACAAGAGCTCTAACGGGATTAAACGGAGTGTGGGCTCAGGAGGGGCAGGGGGCTTGTGGTGAAGCTGGCAGACAAAACAACACAATAACAAGGATCCCAGCTTGCAAGCAGGTTTGAAGTTGGTTATTTGTCTTACTATTAGGAACTATATTTCTTTATAAGAGATAAAGCTTGCATTCCTATCCTTCTATGAGGGTGAGCAACCTGGTGTGGTGGGAGGTGTCCCTGCCCAGGGCAGGGGGGTTGGAACTCGATGATCTTTAAGGTCCCTTCCAACCCAAAGCATCCTGTGATTCTATGAAGTGCGTGTGAAACGGCAGCCTGGCTGCCATGGCCTCTTATATTTGCACGTAGTAGAAAATTGATATATTATTCTACACCGTCTCCGCTTTCTGGTGCGTGTGCGTTTGGTGCCACACACCATCAGCTTTCAGTCACTAAGCAGTAATTTTAACTCATCAGTTTAATTAGGTGTGGTTGGACAATTTGCTTGTGCCCAGTGCTCATGAGAACTCAATGGCTTTTGATATTTTAGCCGTCTTAAACTATGAGCTTAAGTAATCACCTTAAAGTGATTAATTTAGGGTAAGATACTGCTTTTAGTTGGTAAGTGCTTCAAAGTGAACAGTATTGGCTTTAAAAAGGCTTAATTTTAAGGTCTCTAAGTGATTACCTAAAAGCTGTCTGGAATCCCATAGTCTTTTTGTGAGATGACAGGTTATTTTGGGTTGCGATGAAAGGACTAAGGCTCGTAATCAAGGGCACGTGGACTCTGCTCTGTTTGCACTGCTTACAAAAGAAGTCTAGATCTATTGCCCCATCCCTCTTCCTGGTATCTTCTTCTATTCACAGAATTAATTCCGTGTCTCGTTTGGGTGAGAGTAAGTGGGAAAGTTTCTCTACAGGATATAACCTCAAGCTGTCCCTGAGCCTCGGGGCGGCGGAGGCTGCGTTACCTGCAGAGCATGGTGATGCACTCGCTGTTGTCCCTGCAGGAGGCTCCGACCGGTCGCAGGGAGACCCCTCTCCAGAAGGGGGTCATCCTCCTCTGCCTGCTGAGCTGGGGCTGCCGGGGGGGCAGGGAAGCGCAGAGCGTCTGGAACAGAGTTATCCAGACACTGTCACAACGTCCACCCAGTGGGTGCTCAGTCAGCCCCGTCCCCAGCTCCCAAGTCTCAAGGGAAAACGTGAAATCTTTCTCGTTTTCAGATCCCGGCACGCGCTGTTAAAGTATAAATTACTTGTATCCTAACCCCAAAGAAGAAATATAAAAATTAACTATGTTATTTAATCTTCTTGGGAGGGAAGGCAGAATAACTTGCTAAATTTCATCTGTAGCAATAGGATGGGGGGGAAGGGTTTTAAACTGCAAGAGGGGAGATGGAGCTGAGATGTGGGGAAGAACTTGTTTGGTGTGAGGGTGGTGAGAGCCTGGCCCA
>JAOXJK010000011.1:2359911-2417312 GCA_025774025.1 Xenus cinereus
GGATTGTATTCACCATTGCCAGTGTTAAATCTGCAGTGTGCTGTAATGCAAATGTAGCTCCCTTGTAAAGCTGTTCTACAATTATGGGACCTGTCCGGGAGTTTAATGAAATACTTGGTCAGAAAGTGGTCAAGTGCAGAAATCAAAATCACTTTCATGCATGAAGCAGTTATGGTGAAAACAAAGTGGGGACGCACAAGCTGCTGATATGGCATATTTGCAACATTCCTTTTAAATCAAAATATTTAATTTCAGATTTAAAAGGACTTTCCTGTGACGCATTTTGGAAATGAAATATAATTTCAAACACAGATCGAGGTGCTTTGTGTGTCTAGGTATGTGAACCAAATCCTTCCAGCTTCCTCTTCGTTTCAAGCTGAAAGTAAAAGTTTCACGGTGATGTAGGCAAAAAGGTTCATTGTGGATGTAGAGAAACCTAATTTCATGAAGAGTGTTGATTTTTCATGTTTTCTTGTCTGCTCTGAATGGGGAAAGCATTTGATTTCTCTAGCAAAAATTTAAGAGAAATCGTTTCTACATCCAGCAAGGATCTTGGGTGCAGACCATTTACCTTCTATAATCTGTCATGTAGGGCCAATGGGTTTTACATTTTTAGGGCAGTTTCACGTTATGTATCTTGTCCTGGCTTCCCAGACCGAAGGCAGCTTGACTATAATGAGTTTTTCAAAATATGGCATTTGTGCTTCACTAAGGCAGAAAACTGAATTATTAGGGTCAAGTACAGTGCAGTTCATTATCCATCCCTGCCCTGCTATGGCCTTCATGATGCAAAAGAGTGACAGCAGAAATGGATTGGCCTCGTGACAAATTTAAAGTGATAATGGTGTTGCTGATTTTAGGGCTGATGACATTTTCCGCTTGAGCCTGGAAGGATTGTCTGGCCTGATTGGAAAGCAGCACTATTAGCTATGGCCCACAAACAGCAGAAGCATGAGATCATCCGATTCTAGAAGAAATATGCTTTTTCCATGCTGTCACCAGCTCTGTTTGTCTACAGGCCAGTTATTTACCATCTCTGAGCTTCAGCTGAAGCGTTTCTAGGAAGTTGGGAATTATCTACCCTTGAAAAATGCTGCTAGTCCAATCCCTCATCTCTCATCCTGGTACATCTCTGTTCTTCAGAAGGCAGGAAGCACAGTAATATGCAATCTGGGGTTATTTTTAAGTGTCTCCTTTCAATTTTCAGAAAGTCCCCTTGTTCTTATGGTCTGACCAAGGCAGAGCTGAAGCTCCTGTTTCCCAAGGCTGCAGCTCGCATTTGCAGACCCATAAAGGAGCTATAGTCACATTTAGCGATTCTATGGGGTCTTAGAAGTGTTGATTAGCTAATGGATACAAAAGGTTTTGAAGCACCCGGGATAGTGGTTTGTTATTTTTGAGCTCCATGGAGCTAGCGAAGGTGCAAAGACTTACAAAAGCACAAGGATAATCCATGGTAACCTCATCTCTGAAGCACAGGAGGAACACCAAGAGGTAATGGCTCCTGGCGATCCTCAGGCTGTTGCTCTGGCCACGGAGACCCAAATATTTTTACTACTCCTACTAAAAGCAAAACTTTTGCCATCAGGAAAAATATGTTTGTGTAATCAATGTTTTCTTAGGAAGCTTCTCAGTTTGGACAGCAGGGGGAAAGGATGACATACAACTGTAGTTTGTAGCTTCAACTTTACCAAAAGTGGGATGTTCTTTTTTTTCTTGTTTATGGCATAAAAGGCAGGGGGAAAAAATCAACCCTGAAGCAGTATGCTTCCAGAGCACTTTCATAACTCGTGTGCTTTGGTTGGGAGTGATGATTTTTAGCCTTGGAATCACAGGATTGCTAAAAGTTCTTCCAATCCCAGTTGCCAGAGCCAGCTTGAACAAATTGTGCCTGGAGGGCATAGCACCAACGGGCAAAGAAGTAAAAGCAATTGTCTGCAAATACCATCTGGATCTACCTCACTCAGCCAAAGTTTAAGACCCCCCTCCCCTCTGTGCACCATCCTCATCTCCCTCCCTCTCTCCTAATGAAGCTCCCCAGGTGTTTTTGGAGGTCTGCTCCCCTCACACAGCTGGGGTTGGTGGAAAACACTGAGCTTCCCTCTCTGTAATTACCGGCTCTCAGCTTGGCTGAGCAAAAGCTTTGATTCCCGGTCCTGGATGTGCTGTGCATCAAATTCTTCTGGTAATCACGGTTTAAAATGCTTAGAGCTGGAGATGAAAGGAGAGCATGCTCTCTCACAAAGGGACAGTGAGCCCTGGAAACGTTGTGATCGTGCTCATAGAGGCCCGGGGCTGGCTACCAGGGCAGGAAAGCATGGGGGTGAGCTTCAGAAAAAAACCCAATAAGTAATAGGAGTGGAACATGATAAAACTCATAAACTAGATGTGACCATGGCACCTGCTTCCTAAACACAACATCAGAGGGGACAGGGAATGCCCCCAGAGACCTAAGACAGTGGCAACCCTTTCATGTGGTATGTAATCAAACTGCAGCACTCATTGGCACAGGATTTGAAGGGTCCAGAGGTGTCTCAGGAGGGGATTAGATGGGCTGAGAGATTCCTGGATGGAATTGAGCAATAGTTCAGTGACCGCTCCAGCGAATCTGTGTGAAGTTTGGGGGACTGGGGAGTGACAGGCCAGCGGATGGGTCTATTTCCACCTACTCCTTGTGCTCTACCCTGAAAAGCTCATGGCTTGAAAGCATTTGGGTGCTGCCTGTGCTGGTGATGTAAAAAAAACCAAGAAGGATCCAGATAACTACAGGTTACACATGGAAAAAGGGAGACATGTATGGGAATGAAGGGGTCAAAGCACAAAAGGGAGGACTAGCAGTTGTCATTGATCACTGATCTAGACAGAGACCCGAACCTGCACAGACATCCTTGTGGGCTCAGGGGCGAGTGAGGAGTGGTTCTCCATGAGGATGGGGCGGATCTTTAGGAGCGAATAAGCCTGGAAACCAGCAGCTGTAGGATGTTTCTTGGCCCTAACCCACCACCCAGTTTGGACAATGAGCAGAGGAGGCTGGCATCAAGTCACTACATAGGCTGAGCTCGCTTCTGCCCACAAAATAGCACATGGACACCACGCAAGGCACAACGTCGCCTGGACCATGTTGCTCGGAGGAAAACCCTTCAGTGCTACCCACCCCCTCCACTGTCAATGCTCCCTTGTGGTCTGCTCTCTCCCTCCCAGTCCCTTCTTTCTAATTCTCTTGCAGCTCAGCTCGCTCGCCACGGTTACAATGGATTAAACTGGTGCCAAAATATGTAGATGATCTGGAGATGAAGCACCTTCTAACCCAACCTGGGCTTCATGCTGGAGTCTTGTGTGCAAGTGGGCTCCGTTTCATCAGGCACAGCAGAGCATTTGGGGGTTATTTGCTGTTGGGAAGGGCACTGGGCAATGGAAAGCATCTAAAACTGTCAAAGAAAAATGCAGCAATTTGAATGCAGCTAGAAAAAGTTAGTAAGAGAAAAGTAACTTCTCCTCCCAGCTCAGCTGGGGGACAGAGTTTTTGCACCACCTTCGGTGTGTAACTTCTTGGCAGCTGTTTGTACTGAATTCAAAAAGCAGCCTTCCCCCATGTGATTACAGGACCCTTTCCTGGGGTTTCTATGGAAACCCAGCTGCTTTTAAAAATATCTGCTCCTTCTTCCAGTGGAAGAGACTCAAAGAGCTTATTTCTTCCTGACCAGTTCTCCCCTTTGGATGGGCTGTTTGCTCATTGACCCACCAGATGAAGGGCTCTCCCTCGCTCCGGCTTGGCTGTTGCCAAGCTACAGGCTAAAGCAGCAACTAAATTCAAAAAGCCATCACAGGGCACTGGAAACCTGGACCGTGAGGAGCCCCCAGTTCCCAGGAAGCAAAAAACAGGAGCTACTTCCATAGTTCTCCAGCGCTTGGTGAGGCCACGGGCTGAAGATCCCTCATCCTGGCCAGTCCCGCACCCACAGGGCAGCTCAGCTTCGTTGACCGTACAGAGCAGTCACGGGGCAAAGTCTGAAGGGCTTTGGGGTCTGGCTCAAGTGCATCTTTGCACCTCTTTTGGATTAAATCCTGCCAGAGAAATCCCTGATATGTCCATGCCTGGTGCTCTGGTGTTGGATGTAGACCGGACCGCAGCATCCCTGCCTCTCCCAGGCCACACGCAGCCTCTGAGTCCGGCACCAGGAAGGAACCACCCCCCGAACCCCCTGGCTTCTCGACACTCATTACTTCTGTCAGGCACCACTGCCTGCCCCTGTTTGCCATAACAACCGTTTCCAGGCAGTTGTGCATCCTGGAAGCGCAAGTCCCAGCGCTTTAAATCAGTCTAAACAGTTTCACAGACAAAACATCTTGTCAGCATCTACACAATCTCTGCTGATTGAACCAGTGATGGATGTGACACATCAAAAACACAGCGCTTATACTTTTCCCCTGCTTGCTAAAGCTCTCTCGGAGGGGCCGGGGAAGCAGCTTAGGCAAGCGCAGGGCAGGGGACCCTTGCTTTGCTGATGTACAGAGCACATTGAGAAGACATCCTGTGATTACTAGCTTGCATTAAAGCACAAATTGTTACTTATCCTCCCGTTGTCTCATACAGCCCTTACAGTTTCTCTAAATAGCACCGTAGATGATTTAGAGAGGGCTGCGGTGCTTGGCAGAGGTTGGGGGTAGTGGGTTTTGCCGGTGTTTACATTATATTTTGCCAAATATTTGCTCTGTCTGTCTCTCCTCATTTCTGGGACAGAGTGAGAAGATAACCCTGGGACACCAAGACCTCCAGGAATGAACACCGGAGTTTGCATCATTTAAAGGTTAGGACATCTGGAGGCAGAAACGTTGGGATGAGGATTTAGCTCAGAGATCTGATCTCGGCACTGCAGAGACTCGGGGAGCTGCCTGCAGGGAGCGGAGGGGCGAGAGCTCCCAAGCGAGGGCTGGAGGAGCAGCAGAGGGTTTGGCACGCTGTAAGGGCTAGTGGGCAAGCAGCATGTTAGCCCTACCCCTCTCTCCTGCTAATAGCTCCATACGCTCAGGCATTTGCAGGTGCATGTGTATATGTGTACGCCTGCGTTTATCCGGTTGGGTACCGAGCTCTCTGCCCTTCCAGAAGCCCTGCTGTAACCGAGCTAGCTAGTTAGCCCCCGAAATAATGAGATTGGGCTTGAAAGTAAGGAGAGTGAAATGAAAGAACAAGAGCACCTTTCATTTACTGCCTGTCTTTCCAGCCTTTTCACTCACACCTGCAACCGTCCCCCGGCAGCTCGGAGCCCAGAGCCGTGCTTTGTAATGCCGCGGGTGCACGAGTTCACATTTCATCAGAAGTGCTGAAGCTTTAAGGAAAACATTAAGTTTTGCAAGATTCATAATAAAATCACTAGAGCTGGCAACCATGTAATCTGAAGTGTACATTTCCAGCCCTTTTCCCTGGCACAGGCAGCTGTCAAGCTGATAACTCACTGCCAAAGCTGAAGTTTGTCCAGATTATTTAGCAAATGCACACAAGTACTTCGGTGGAGAATCCACAAACAAGTCACTAATCCAAAAAAGCGGAATTCAAAAGGATGACTGCAAGTTTGCTATTCCAGGCATGCTCAGAGCATAGAGATATGAGTAATTCTGGTGGTAGGATTAAACATAATTTGTGCTTTCAATCATGTGATAGAAAAGCGTATTAGGTCTGTGAGAAAAGCAACAGGACTGAGAGGTTTTTTCCCGTTTTAATAGCATGGGAATTTCACCTGATTTTTTCAGTCTAGGGCAGCCTTCCTGCCAACCCCTTGTTCAACAGGAACATTGCATATACCCAAATGGGGGAGAAAAAGGCTATTTGCATAATAGGAAAAGATGCTGTTGTAAATAACTCCTGATGAGCTGAATCCCAAGGCAACCTGGGGAGTGGGGCCGAAGCGTAGTACCTGTTGCATGGCCCGTTATATATTGCTTTAATATGTCATTAATATGCACCTCCCCAAGGCATTCCTGTATTTTCTCATGAAAGATTAAAGAGGAGGCAATTTCTACTAATCACACAGTTTTTCTCGATTGCTCCCCCACACTTTGCTGAAGGGCAGAGAGAGGACTGCCTCTTCTCTCTCCGGACATTCCGGGGATGGGGTTTATTTCCCAGCAAAACCATCCCACGGGAAAACATTCCCACTCTGCACCCAGGGAGTGACCCACTGCCTCTGGGATGGCAGACGTGTGCTGGGCATCTGTGGACAGCCCCCCCTGCTCCCACCTGCTTTTCCAAACCTTTCCACTTCAGAACACCCCCCCAGGCACACATTTAGGGTGGAAAATCCTCCCTCGGCCTGTTAACACAGCACTGAGCCTTCCCATCATAGCGCTCCGCTCTGTGTGAGGTTACTCAAGGCTAATTATTGGGAGGAATAAAGGCAGAAAGCCTATTTTTTTGGCTGTTAACCTGTTAAAAGCTGGTCTGGTTCACAGACTACATGAAATAGTCCAGGGTTGTTCAGCCTGGAGAAGATAAAGCTCTGGGGAGACCCTAGAGCAGCCTCCCAATACCTAAAGGGGGCTACAGGAGAGATGGGGAGGGACTCTGGATCAGGGAGGGGAGCCATAGGACGAGGAGGAAGGGTTTGACACTAAAAGAGGGGAGATTGAGATGAGATCTGGGGAAGAACTTGTTTGGTGTGAGGGTGGTGAGAGCCTGGCCCAGGTTGCCCAGAGAAGCTGTGGCTGCCCCATCCCTGGAGGGGTTCAAGGCCAGGTTGGAGGGGGGTGTCCCTGCCCAGGGCAGGGGGTGGCACTGGGGGGCTTTAAGGTCCTTTCCAACACAAACCATTCTGTGATTCTATGAAATAATACCAGAGCAGAGGGACCCCAAAGCATAGGGGTGTGACCAGCTCTGGGTACAAGCATCCTTGGGGCCAAGAACGCTGCCTGCAGAGGTGGCTCCAGCTGTGAGCACAGGGGTTTTGCCTGACTGTTTCACAGTGGTTTATTTTCTGACTCTTGTTAACCATCCTCCTGCCCCAACAGGGCAAAGCAAAGGGAGGGGAAGGTTAATGCCCAGCACTCCTGGTGCCTCAGTCTCTTCCTGCCAAGTGTAAAACAAACTCACAAGGAGTGACAAGGACTTGCTGAAGGCAAGTAAAATACAGTGCAATTCTTTTGACAACATGTTTTTTCCCATTAAATAAATGTCAAGTCATCAAAACCGAGGTTTTTTCATTGTAAGGGCAGTGTCTGGTGCACAGGGGAGTATTTCTTCTAAATTGAAACAAACAATTTTTTTCAAGCTCTATAAAGAACAATTGAACCAGAGTAACTTTTTATTTATTGTGGAGATAACTTTTTATTTATTGTGGATGCTTTCCTGCCCAGCCCGCTCTGGGTGAACCTGCATTGGCAGGGGGTTGGACTAGATGATCTCCAAAGGTCCCTTCTGACCCTGGCCAGTCTGTGAGCCTGTGTTTCTAAGTGAATGATTACATCAAAGACGTAATGATGGCACCTGCAATCCCAATCCAGCCAGCTCCAGCCCTCTCAAATCCATACCCCAAGTCCCTGCAGCACCACGCTCAGGACCAGCATCAGTCTTTTCTGCTCCATTGCTTGGTATACACAGGCTCCCCAGATAAGGAGGGTTTTGTACATTATTCCTCTTTCTGGAACAAACTCTGAGCAGAAGGTGGTTCTGCTGCAGCTGGGACAGCCCTGCCTGGTTCATCATGCAGCCCAAGGGGGAAAGCCCTTATCTTCAGTGAGCACCATCCCCTAAGGATCTGGACAGAAAATCAATAGGAGTGCAGAGATTTGCTGGCTCTGAAGTGTTAAGGAGATAGGAGCCCATCATGCACGATTAGATGTGCTGATTATCTGCTGATTTTTAGCAGAGGGATTCCCTTAGCAGCTGCTTCTGGCTCCTCTGTCCCTCATCTGTCCTTCTCTGCCTCTGCTGTCACCTTTCTTGGGTAGGTACCAGGTGTGGTTCCCTGGTTTCACACATCCCTAGGCTCTGTGACCTTGTGCAAAGGTCTGCTTGTGTTTTTAGAGAGAGCCAGGGAGCAAAAAGGAGGAGTGGGTGCTCCTGAAAAGGTCCCATTTTGTTTTCCCTCCTGGGACACCAACTCTTATTGCAAATTTTGCATTCAGGTCAAAATTCAACACTAAAGACAAACTGAACTACTCCATTTAAACTGTCCAGGATTCTTGTTCCTTGCTATTTGGGATGTTCTACCAAGTTTCACCACACACCAGTTTAAGCTGCTTCTCGAATTTAGTATTTAGTCTTTCCCTTACTCAAGATGGAAGGTGGCCTCATGGGCTGCAAAGTCTGGCCGCGATAAAGCAAAGATTCCCCTTGCAGGACAGGTTTTTCTAGAGACTAGAGCAGTCACAATAATTGACAGCAGCAGGAGTTCCACAGCTGGTTGATGCAGGTAGTCCTCTATTTCCTAAATGGCAGTTATTAGCATATGTTCATGTTCATTTGCATATGTAAAGACTAGTGATACATGGGCTCTGCAACCAGTTGGATGCAGCTACCCTGCAAAGCGGACAGATTTTTAGTTTCTACAAGTTGAGCAAAATGCCTGGAGCATTATCATCCACCCCTGGAAATATTGCAGTCAGATTTTCAGGACCCTATCATGCTTCCAACCAGGTGAAGCTCCGAGGTCTTCCAGAGGAGCTGCAAAGGAAGAAAAGTGTCTACTGGCATAGAGCTGCTCATTACTGCTTTAGCCTTTATCTCATCCTGAGACAGCTCCTGATTCTACACTATCTTTACAGAAGAGGAATAGTAAATGCTCTGAATAGGAAAAGAAGGAATTATAAAAATTACGTACCTTAACTGCTAACAACAATATGATTTCAATTGTCTTTAAGCTTAATAA
This sequence comes from Xenus cinereus, assembly GCA_025774025.1. Classification (NCBI taxonomy): domain Eukaryota; kingdom Metazoa; phylum Chordata; class Aves; order Charadriiformes; family Scolopacidae; genus Xenus; species Xenus cinereus. The sequence goes on from JAOXJK010000011.1 coordinate 2,368,773, forward strand.
ATTGACATGCTCTTGACATGCTGGGGACACAGGACAGAATATGGCATCGAGTGATTAGACAGAGCAACCCACTTAAGCCTCCCAGCTGGGCTCTCCCCTTGGCTATGTCACCACTCGTGCCGCAGCCTCTCTGAACGCCCCTGGTTCCATTCTCCTTCTGCAGCAGAAGGTTGGTAACAGTTAATCAATCCCCATCTTTTTCTTGCCTTCTCTACTTTGGCTGCAAGACGTTAGGCAGGAGGCTGCTGTGGTCCGTATTTAGTACACCTGCGTTCTGCCCTTCAGCAGGGCTTCCGAACATTTTAATGCAAATATCGGGGAATCTATAATTAGATCTGCAATCACTCCTGATAGTGCCTCATAAAGGCTATTCTGTGTGTCCCTCACTTTTGTTGCAGCGTTTAGCATTGGACTAAAAGCAGAGGGTATGGTATATAGCAGAACATTTCACTGCCAGTCAGAGGTGAGAAAGGAAAGGGAAACAGTCAATTCTGATTTTATTTCTTCTGCAGTCAATCTACTCTTAAATATTAGTACAAGCAGGTACAGTCTGAGTACAGTACTACAACGCCTTTGTCTTTATGATGTTTACAGCTGTAAACCAGCCAAGTATGACATGCAATTTCCCTAAAGAGCTTAAACACTTGCAAGCCTAGTCACATCCACACGAGCCTCAGCTCGTTTCAGAATAAGGTAATTGCACTGGAACATTTTTACCGAACCCCAAAACCACTGCCCAGGACCGACCTCTGGAAGAAGTAGGAGACTCATTGTAGGAGGAATCGAAAGTGCATGCCTTCAGCAGAGCTGTAAATCCTTGGGTGTGCTTTTTAATCTAAAGGAAATGATTATTTTAATTTTCTTCTTTGCATTCTAGAGAGGCCAGAGTGCTATGTGGCTCACAGTACTTACAAGATTAGGCAGCAGAGGTCCCTGCTTCAGTATCCGTCTCCTTTACCTGCTGCTGTAGCCATTAAATAGAAATAGGCACTGCCTAGCAGTTTAGGTGAGAAGGAAGCTCAGAAGGAATACTTACACGTACCTGCAGTGATAATGTTAAATAGAGATAGCTAGCGCTAAAAAAAAATTGAAGTTTATCTTAAGGAAGAGCTTAGATATAAGCATCTATAGCTGGACTCATGGTTATAAGAAAGAGCAGAGGAATCAGAGCCTGCGGCTGAAACCCTGAGCCCCAGGAGGGACCGGGTCCTGCCAGCACCCTCCCTGCCAACCCTGATCACCCCCAGACTCCATTAACTGCCTCCAAGGAAAGAAACTTGCCCCTGTTCGAGTCTAATGTACCCTGGGAGCCTGGGTCTGCCTCAAAATTATTGAAAGAAAAGTAGGAAGGACTGAGAGGTCTCATTAGCAGTCTAATTGCATAAAGAAAGTCCTTAGGATTACTAAAAAGAACTTTTGCCTAGTGAATAGCTTTTCTTTTCAATTACGGCAGAAATATCTACCTGCTCAGATAAGGTGTGTGCCAGTGGGATGCTCATTAACCTAGATGTATTTGCTTTGTTGGACTTGGCTGATAATTAAAGTCTTTCCTTTTGCTTCCCTTGGGAATGAAAGGGTCTTAGAGTCTCTGTCGTTAACAATCCTGGAGGCAAGAGGCTTGTCTGGGAGGATGTATCTGTAACAGGGAAATTGCCTTCCTACAGAGGAGCCTAAAATGGGACCCACGGGGTCATCACCCTCTGGACTGGAATCCCCAGCCCTGCCAAGCCTTCTCCATCCTACCACAGCCATGGGACAAGGAGCTGGACCTCCTGAGGGGGTCCCCCTTTCCTGCCATCAAGGGGGTACTGTCAGCGCCCTGCTAGAGAAACCTTCTCTTCAGAAAGGAGCAAACACCCCCTATTCCTCCTCCCCTTTTTCAAAACGGATGGAACCCTCTCCTTTCTTTTTGCCCATTTCATGTTCTGGCAGGTCCAGTGGTTTTTTGTCCTGACAGTTATTAGCCAAAATCTCCAGCATAAACCGCCCGTCCCAAGACAGAATGAAAGGCTGCCAAAGGAAAGAGCTGGTAATTTTCCTTGGGAGTGTGCGTGGGCTCCTACGCTGTGGGACAGGCAACAAGCAGGGCATTGGAATCACAGAATCACATGGGGTTGGAAGGGACCTCTGGAGATCATCCAGTCCAACCCCCTGCCAGAGCACGTCCACCCAGAGCAGGTCCCACAGGAGCGTGTCCAGATGGGGTTTGAATGTCTCCAGAGAAGGAGACTCTACCACCTCTCTGGGCAGCCTGTTCCCGTGCTCTGCCACCCTCAAAGTAAGAAGTTCCTCCTCATGTTTAGGTGGAACTTCTTATCTTCAAGTTTGTGCCCATTTCCTCTTGTCTTGTCACGGGGTACCACTGAAAAAGACTGGCCCCATCCTCCTGACACCCACCCTTTAAGTATTTATCAGCATTGATCAGATTCCCCCTCAGTCTTCTCTTCTCCACACTAAAAAGACCCAAGTCCCTCAGCCTTTCTTCATAACAGAGATGTTCTAGTCCCCTCATCATCTCTGTACCCCTCTGCTGTCCCCTCTCCAGCAGTTCCCTGTCCTTCTTGACCTGGGGAGCCCAGAATTGGTCCCAGTGCTCCAGCTGGGGCCTCCCCAGGGCAGAGCAGAGGGGCAGGATGACCTCTCTTGACCTGCTGGTCACATTCTTCCTGGTGCCCCCCAGGATGCCATTCTTGGCCACAAGGGCACATTGTCGGCTCATGGTCACCCTATTGCCCACCCGTGTTCCCTGTGTCCAGGAAGAAATGATTCAACACAGTCCCTGGGACAGAAAGACTCCTGTTTCCCTCCAAAGCAACAGCCCATCACCTGCATTCAAACACCCTCCTGCTACACCGACCCGGGGCTCGCTGCTGAGACAGCCCCATAAATCCATGACCCTTCAGGGCAGTGTCTGCATCTACCAGTTCAGCAACCTCGCAATTAAGAACTTTCCTGCTGCACTGGGGCCCCGCTGAGACGCAGCCCTCTATTTATGGATGAGATTGTTCTGCTTTTAACCCAGCGCCGGGAGCCGCAGTTGGGCTTTGCTGCAGTAGCTCAGCACCTTTCTGCCAGCGACGGGGCGGCTGCGTGGCTCCTGCGGTGATTAATGAAGCTTAAGTGGCCCTGGGATGGGATGAGGACCCGTAAATTCAGTCAAGTTCTCTTGGGTCTGCCTCCCCAGCTGTAAAGTGGGGGGGTCAGCACTCTGCTGCCACGGGGAGGAGGTGCTAAGGGGGTTAAATCTATTAAGGGCTGGTAAATGGCTCCAGCCCTGCTGTGGGTTGGTGGCTCAAGGAGTCACAGAGGTGAGGATGGGGCCAGAGGCAGGTTCTCTTTCCTGCATCCCTGGAGGCACCCGTGCTGGATTTTTTTGGTAAGTATTTCAAAGGCTATATTTTCTGAGCTCTTCTTTACCTGGGAGAACCCTCATACCACGATGACTGAGCAAATTCATCAAGACCAGAACCCCGTAACTCCGAGATACCAGGTTTTTCGTTTCCTTGAACAGTCCTTCCTCCTTCAGGCTTTCCGAAGGCACCGACCCGGGGAGTTCAGCTCTGCCTCAGCCTGTTCTTGCCGCAATGGGAGAGAGGGATCAGGCCGTGGGGGGTTTCCTGTGTGTTTGCTCAAAACTGGCACTCCTGCCTGCGCGCTGCTTTCCAGCTCAAGGACTGATGCTGAGAAAGGCGCTTTGAGCACAAAGTTAGCGAGAGAGCTTTCATGCCGGGCTTGTGACTTATACGCGAGATTAATCCTCACCTCCCAAACCTTTTCATGTTAAGGAGGAAAAGAAAAGTTCTGTCAATGACCAATAAACGATCCCAGGGAGACGAGCTTTCCACTGGAGGAAAAAAGAAATAAAATACAGCAGCTCAGGATTTCGGTATCAAACATTTAACTCCAGAGCTGGACGGCTCGACAGGCACCAGAGGTGTTGTTTGCTCACACCCAGAATAGCTCAGCACCTCCTGGTCACAAATACCATCTGGGTGACAGACCAGACCCCTTGGCAGGGCAGAGCAGCTCCTACCAGTCTCCAGAGGTGGAAACATGACAGACAAGCTGCCTCTACGTGGTGAGCACTTTCAGCCAGATGTTGGAATTTGGGTGGCCAGCTCTGAGCTCTCCAGAGATCATCACGTGGAGATGAGTGTTATCATATGGATGTGCCCGTTGTAATACCCGTGGGCATGTGGAGCAGCTTGTGCGAGCTCCTGTTGTCTGTGTGTTACTTTCTCTGGCTCAAATTCTATGTAAATTTAAATAAATAACGTAAATTGCTGGATCTTTTTGCACACCTACCTAGAGGCTGCAGCCTCTGCAGTGGATTAACCCTTCCTCTCCTCTTCACTTGCTCTTCAGGAGCAAGACACCTTTCTGCCCTGGATTTTAACCCATTCCTCATGCAAAGCTGGGGAGAAGGCTAATAGACGTGCACACATGCACCTATTTCTCTGAGTTTTGCTTGAGCCCATGCCCTGGGCTGAACCAGGGGAGCCAAAGAGTTACCTGAATTTTATAGGTGTAGTGAAAAACCTGTCTCTGCCCTCTCCTGTTGGGATTCAGTGCTGGTGGAACTTAGACTGAAGTGACACTTTGCTCAGCTCCTTGTAAATGCCAAGGCAGGCACTGCTGCTTGGCAAGGAGGGGAGCAAGCCCTACACGAGCAGCCTCTGGGACTGCTTCTCTGCTTTATGCCCCATCAGGGTGTAGGGTTCAAAGCCCAGCATCCTTGCTGCCCTCCCAGCACTGCCAGAACACCTATCAGGGTCCAGCTAGCAAATGGTCCTCAGCATTTGACACCGTACCTGCCTTGGTCTCTCTGAGGGCATCAGGTCAGACCAGGGAGCTCTGTCTGCCTGTGGCTGTGCTGATCCCAGCTTCTGGGCCATGGTGTTTTTCGGACACCTGCTATTTCTGAAGGGATTTAATGTCAGAATCCCCAGGGATTCAAAGGAACTCGAACTTCAAAAGCTTTGAAAAAGTGATCTCTAGGCAAGCATGAACTCGGAGCGATAGGGCACGGCTACACGAATTACAAACTCTGCTCCATGCCAAGGCTGTGAGCAAATTTCGCATCTTGCTGAGGTCCCACATGTGCTGACTCCAGCTTTGCTTGGTTTCTCTCTGTCGCTCTCCTCTGCTTGACACAATGCCTTCAGAGTAGGGATGAGGGAGCATCTGCAGTTCCTCTGTGCTGCCACTTATTTCTAAGCCTTTAAGTGGGTGTTGGTGAACGAGTGGGGTGAAACATCATCCCCAAATGTTTCAAAGCAAGACTTTGTTGGAGGCACTTACCAGATAGAATCATCTAGGTTGGAAGGGACCTTTAAGATCATCTAGTCCAACCATCAACCTAACTCTGATAAAAAAGCAAAAGAAAACCATACAAACACACACACCCCACTTACTAAATTCTGTCTCTAAGTGTTATGTCAACCCGCCTTTTGAAAACCTCCAGGGATGGTGCTTCAACCCCTTCCCTGGGCAGCCCGTTCCAAGGCTTAATAACACTTTCAGTGTCAAAATTTTTCCTGATATCCAATCTGATGCCTGTTATCAAGTCCCTCAGTCTTTCATACAAAAAGATAAAAGCAGAGACTGTACGATTCACGAGGTGACCAAGGGAATCTCCCCTCAGCAGGCTCAGTGCTCCCCAAAACCACTTCAGCTGTTTGTGTAACACATTGTTATAAACCTGAAGTGATGGACACTCCACTTCCTGGGCAACCTATCACAGGGTCTCATTTTCCTTTGCATTAGGAAACTTTTCTTAACATCTGACCTAAATCTTTCTTCCTACAACTTAAACCCATTATTTCTCATGTTATCCCCCATGGACACGGAGAACTCGTTACTGCCTTCCTCTTCGCAGCTCTCTCTCTCATGTACTTGAAGGCTATATTTATCTTTACAACATCTCAGGAAAATAGAGCATTGCCATTATCTCTAGAAAACAGATGGGAGCAGACGAGCCAAGGGTGGGGGTTTCTTGCTTAATTTTAGATATCCAGAAGTTAGAAGTCTAAATAAGTTGGGTGTTGCTTGCTGTTTTATCTAGCACAGGCTTTTCCCGCTGGGGCTAGCCTGAAAGGGCTTCCCCGTGCCACCCCTCAATCCCACCATTTTACTGCTGTGATCTTTAGCTTCCCCATCATAAAAATTTTTGTTTCAGGATAGGAGGAGGGGGATGCAGGGTGCTGCTTTCCAAAGCACGTCCCAAGGTCTGTAGCCCCAGAGCACCCATCGCTACTAATGGGGGTGGAGAAGGGGGTCTATTGATGGGGTCAAGCACAGCAGCGATGTGGAGCGAGTGCCACGGCATCTGAGATAGACACCCTTGGGTGAAATAGTAATTTTGAAGTCTCAGGGAAAAAAAATGTTATTTTCAGGTTTACTTATAATGCTGTCTTTCATGTGCAAAGCAACTGACTCGTTTCATCAGAGCAAACAGCATATATTGCTTGCTCCTTCCCTTTGATTACTTTTTAACACTAAGTTTGTGTTATGTTTGAATTTTGGCAGGAGCATAAGACTGTAACGAGTAGGAGGTAAAGCTCAGTTAGTTTGAAGAAAGGGATATATAATAATTTTTTCCAGTTTAAAAAGAAAATAATTAGTTTGATACTAATACATGTTGTAAATTCAAGCTGTTAATTGCAAAAAATGAGAACATAAACATTTCAGTCTTTTTAGTGTTTGTGTCAATCTGGCACTTTGAGAAAAAACACGCTTTGATTATTTTTCATTTGAAGTGATGTTTCATTTCAAAACTTCTTTCAATTGGACTTTTTATTAACTGAAAATCACTCCAGAAATGCTAGAATTGTAAGACATGCATTCAGTTCATTTCTAAGATATTTTTTTTTAATTATTTTTTCAGTTCATTAATACTTGGAAGGGCAGGGGGTTTTCCCCTCTTCCTCTAGAATCACCAGCCTACCATCCAGTTGCTTCTTTACTCCGGTCAGTGCAGGTGTGGGCTAAAAGGGAATTTCAGCCCCAGGCAAAGGGGGAGCAGGAGAGCCGGGGCTGGGCAGGGCTGACTCGCTGCCTGAGCTTCCCGAGAGCTGCCACATAAGGGCTTATAAAAACCTTACACCCCCTCTCTGAAAAATCCAAGCATTTTGCCAGTTGCTCTTTGCTAAGCTTGAACAAAGTAAGACCAAACCCAAATTAAAAAAGAAAAAAAAAAACAAACGAGGAGAGGGAGAGAGAGAATTCTTTGAGATGGAATATTTTGGTTTGAGATGCTTTATTCTGAGCAGGGGCTTTCTTAAAAGAAAAAGGAGGTTTTTAAAAAAAGCAAAAGGAAAACACTCGCTTGACCTTGCAGTAAGCCAAGACCATTAAGCTTTTGCTGTACCAATTGCAAATATAATATTCCTGCTCTTAAACTTATTTTCTAAAGAAGGCTTTTCTCAAACAACACCACGTTGCAGTTTAGCCCCAAATCCCAATCAAACAGACAAAAACTAATTGAGCTGGAAAACTCTGAGCCAGCTCTGCTTGAGAAGCAGAGGACCTTTGCCAACGAAAGCTGTGCGGGATGACAGCTCCAGCGCCCAAATAGCTCAGATGGTTTTGTCTCTTGGCACGTGATTATCTCTGGATGCCGGGACCGCTAGCTTTCCCTACGCAATGTTAATTTGGTCTTGTCTGAGGGTGGTGGTATATCCCTTCCCCAGAGCCTTGCTGAGGCTGCCCATCCCGTGTTGTCTCTGGCAGGCTGCCCTGGGAGGAGATGGGCGCGCGTTTGTTGGTGCCGTAGGATGTTAACACGTGCCTCCATCTGCCGACGTGACCCCCTGCCTCCCTCCAAGCCTCCTGCCCATTGCCTGCAAAGCTTTGCGATGCCTCAAGTACCAAACAAATCTGGTTTAGCAGGGCAGCTTGCAAACCCACTTAATGGGCCCTTGTTACCCAGCCGACCCGCTTCCCTGGGAAGTTTGCCAAGGAACTGGGACCAGGGCAGTGCATTTCAATGACTGAGTGACAGCTCAGCATCCCACCAAGCATAACAATCTGTGGTGTTCACGTCTCCTGACTGCGCCAGCTGCGGGTACTGTGGAACCAGGACTTGGTAGGAAGAGTTTATGGCTCTTTCTGGCTCAGTTCCCAGATACGGTCCAGATAACGGAGGGGCCACTGCCATGACAGGACAGCTTTTTTGATAGGAGTTTGATGTAGTTACTAAAATAATTTGAATGTAAAGCAGAACAGTATCTTTTTCTTCCAGAACTAGGCAGGGAGTGCTTGGATGATGTTCCCTTTCTCTGGAAACATGAAATCTCTGCTGCACCTTCAGGCAAGTGTAGTCCTTGGTCTGGGTCCATGTGAAGATTGGCTTGGCTGGTTGGATCCATATGAAGTAACTCTAGAAGGAAACCAGCCCCCTGAGGTCCGTATCTTCTGGGATGGATTTCTATGAGCTTCAGAGCTTGCATCATCTCCTCTGACACTCCACTGACACATAGCAGGGTTGGGAAATATCTGTCCTCTGCAGCAGAATCCTTCCAGATGATCATGGGACAAGAGACTCACTCTCTTGATTTCCACAGCTTCCTAAACTATTAGGTGGTAACGATAAATATTCTCAGTTTTTCCACATCCTGGTATCAAAGATCTGTTCTCCTGTGGTTCTGTGTCTGGCAGTTGGAGGGACGTTCCCACAGACTCATGAAGGGCAGACTTCTGGATCTGAAGAGGCACCATGCTTCCTCTTCCAGGTGGTGCTGCAAATGACAGCAGTCTGTGGGAACCAATTCATTGCTCACAATGAAAAAGCAGCTTGTGTGTGGCGGGGAGAAACACAAGCATCATCCAGGAGAGACAGTTTTTAGTGAAGTCCTCTCAGTTATCATCAGTGCTCATTCACAGCAAGTATCATTTGCAAAAGACCTAGATAGACATTCTGTGTTTCCAGCCCATTCTGTATTGAAGCTGGGGAAACAAAATTGCTCCCTTTTAGCACATACCACAGGTGTCTGAGCAGAAATGAAAGGAGATTGCACCCTAACATCTCTAACCAGGAGTCAGCCACCTTTATTAGCAAATTCTGAAGGCTACATGCTCAACCCAGACAGGAACATGGCGCTATGGAGTAAGAGGACAGCCTGAACTGGAGAACCTGAACAAGAATCAGATACGCTTGCAACCCTTGTTCCAATCTTGCAGTCATCAGTCAAATATCACCACCTAGAAGCAAAACAGGAGATGTCTAATGGGAGACCTGTTTCTCCTATGCACGCTGCACCTGAAGCACACACACCTAATGGAAAATGGCAATGCAAGAGATCCTACAACAACCACTGAAATGACCGACAGAGTATTTCAGGAGTATTTCAGTGTCTGCAATTTGGAGGCCATGTGGGCCAGAAAAAAATGATGCTGAAGAGCTCTGTTTGGGAAAGATTTAAGTCTGTTGTGCTGCTGCTGGGCTTTCTGGGAGCTGGTGGAGGAGGTCTTGCTTTCAACATTGTATTTTTTAGATATATTCTTAACCTAGAGATGACAGCTGTTTCAGAGAATAGGGAAAGATGGCATCCAAAGGCTGTCTGAAATCCAAAATCTGGTCTAATGTTTTCTCCTTAAAACACAGCCTGTGAAATGATTCTTCACAAGACCATGAGATACTTGGTGTTGGGGTGCTTTCCTCATGCAGTCACTCCTGAACCAGTGTCCTCTTCTTATGGGCAATGACTGAGTAGGTGGCACCTCCTGGGCAATGCCTATGGTAGAGATACCCATAGTGACATCCCTCTTTGGGATGGTTGGTCCAAGCTTGGGATGGTGACAAGTATCGGGTTCAATGCTTCTCCTTCTCCCTGCATGGCCACACCACATAGCTGTGGCGTTTGGTGATTCATGTTACTCCCATCCAGTGGCAGCTGTGGAGAAAGGAAACACATGACACTGACATAATCCTCCCATGCCAACATCCCGTTCTGCCTGGCTTGGGGGTATCCATAGACAAAGGGTCGTGATCTCCTTTCCTTTGGCATAAAGAGCTTTAGCACTCTTCCCTTCCATCTCTTCCATCTCACCGCCCCCTTTCCCTCCAGAGCAAACAACATTCAAAAGATTCAAGCTGATCTTATTAGTGCTTTGACACTACCACAGCGTTCTGGTCTAACACATCAAGGACAGACTGCAACCGCATCCCTGAGACGTGCCATCAAATGTCAAACACATCAAGACTTAACTCCTCCTAGGATATACGTTACCGCACTCACTCTGCCTTTCACCTTCTCAGTGGGCGTCAGGACCTCACTTATGGACCTCAAGCTGCAGAATAGCTGAACCTTCAGAAGGAAGTGGAGAGGTGGGCTGCCTACTGGCTCTAGCATTTGCTGAGGGGGTGTTTGGCTGTTCCTGCCAGAAGCAAAAGCTGCTCTGCATGGACCTGTTAAAAAAGAGTAAGTCTGGCTGTAAATAGGCATTTCACCATGATCGCACTGCTTACAAATGTAATTGAGGAGAGGTGACTTCTCACCAACACACATACAGGAAGTACTATCCTAAAGTAAACCCAAAGGGGATGAAACTTACTCCCAATGAATTATTTGCCCCAAATGAACACAACAAGGCAGCAAAGCTGTAACAGTGTGTGCTACATCAAGAACAAGCCAAACCAGTGCTACTATGATGACAAGGTCCTACCAACAAAGCTCAGAGTAGAGCATGCCAGCCATCTCTGAGGCAGTGGGTTATATCCTCCACTCTTGCATTTACTTCAGCAAAACTGAGAAAGACCTGTTGTCACACCCCTTTGAAAGGCTCCTGGGTTCCCACTGCCTGTGCTTGTGGTCCCTATGATATCAGAGAGGAGGAGAGCAGTCCAAACTCTCTTGAGTCATCAGCCATGACCAGTGTTTGTGGCCAACTGAAACAAGGCAGAAAAGGTGTCATCATTTTTCTATAGCTCATTAGCTTCAGAGGACGTGAAACTGTCTTCCTGTTCTTCCTGGCAGGCTGCTGACATCATCCAGTTTGTTGTTAGTGTGGCAGAGGTCCCAAAGAGGGTGAAAGAATCCCAAATATGACCAGGGCCCTGAGGCATCCTTCTTTGCTGGGGATCAAGTCCAGATGTTGATATGGCTGCAGACAGTGAGATGGAGGAGGTGGGAAGGCAGTCAAAATATCAGTAGCTATCATTGCTGAGAGCAGTCTTGTCTCAAGAACGTGATGGCCCATCTGTCACCTCAGCCTGGAAACATGACATTGGTGGTAAGCCAGGTGGGTCCAGGCTAAAGAGCTGGAATTGGGTGAATTGACCCAGCAGAAAAGATTGGTCATGGAATAAGGTATAGAAGTTGGCTTAAGTGTGGTGTGTTTGTCACCGTCCCTTCCCTTTAGAAATCATGGTACATAAGAATCCCTTTTCCCTCCCCAACCAACATTTCTTTGGGCAGGCTTGTCAGGTACTTGCCCCAACCCAAAATCTGATCATAGTTAATGACATGGGTAATTTTCATATCTTCTCATGCTCATTCTACAGACAACAGTCTTGATGACTGGTCACCAGAACTAACACAACATGGCAGTGGCCACCGTGAAGCTCCCCATCCCATGAAACTACAGGGACCCTCAGATTTTAGCTGCAATCAAAACTGTGGCACAGCTCTTCTATCCAGCCATCTCGTGTCACTCAGGTGAATCAGAAGGGGTGGAGGTGGTAGTTGAAGTGTTTTCTTCCCCATGAGGCACAGAAGCCATGAGCTTCCTGTCCAACATTATGCTCCCAAGAGGAGTAGCTCTGAGGTTCAATTTGTCCTCTCAGATCCTGCATGAAATATCCATAGGCTCTGGGCCAACTCTATTCTTCATGATACTCCAAAGTTGCTGATGCTGCTCATTGCTTTGGTCATCAATGCTAGTTGGTCACGTACAACCAACCAAATGAGAGATTTTTCCCTGTGAAACTTCCTAATGTCCCCACTCCCCGGACTCAGATTCTTTCCGCATGCCAACTGTGAAAGGAACGTTTCTATTTTTAGCTTTGAGGTGTTGGCAAGAAATGCAGCGTGTGGATCTGCATTACAAACAGCCAGGTAATAGCACAGCCCCTAATGCTGGGCCTTCCTTTCATTCTGCCTCTACCAAGGATTGCGAACGTTGGTGCTTAATCTAAGTGCCCTAATTGCCTGTCAGCCACTCTCCCAAATGCAAATAAAATGGAACAATAGGTGAGGTTTTTCATGAGAAAGTGCATGAGGGATTGAGAAAGCTTTATGTAGGCTGTCTTCAGTAATGTCTGTTTTTAAAGTCTGGAGTCCTTATTCTATCAATTTTCTCCTTTCTTCCCTTCTGAATTTTATTTTCAAGCAGGGAAAAATCTTTTTTCAAGGTCACAGAGAGGTTATGTTTTAAGATGTTTGCAGTGCATAGCTTCAGGCTAGGTTAAAATTCCCTTAATGATCATAGCCTGTCTTGACTGGGATTCATTTCTTCTGCTATCTTTATCTTATACCTTCCTGAATCCTGTTAGAGCTATGATGCTGCTAACGTGGCACGACACCAAGGACAGAAGACACTCTTCTTCCTCTTTTTTTTTTTTTTAAACCTACAATAGTAGTTTGTTGTATCTTTTTGTCTTCCTCCCTCTGCTTTCTCACGACTTCTAGTTGACAGAAATGAGCTGCTTAGCTCTGTGGTCAGGATACTGGCAAAAATGCAGCAATTCTCTTCATTCTAGAGGAAAATGGATGCATTCTCTGTGTAATCAAAAACCCATTCCTTTTTTTCCAGTATAACCAATCCCTACTATGTGTATAAATTACCCCCAATTGGGGCAAAAGCACCACAACACCCCTTTTGTGGGATGCAAACCTGAAGACTTGACTATATTCAGGAATTCAAGGCCTGTGGCGCTGTGCTGTGGGAAAATTAACTGTAAGCAAACACACTGAGCCTTCCTCCATGGTGCTCCAACCCAACCTTCATCTCCCATCACGAACAGCTTTGATTATAGGGCCGGTGCAATGCCTTTGGAGAGGAGAAGGATGCTGTGCACTAATAAATAATGGTGAGTGATGATCCGATCCGGGGGCTAGCGGGGAGGTTGAGCTGCAAATCCAATGAACAGGTGCAATTTGCATCCCCAGAGACATGTACGTGAAACACCCTGCAACTAAATTAATTACTACTGAAAGGCCAGAGTTTCTCATGGGACAACCAACGATATGTTTTGGCTTCTGTCTAGATTTAAGGCCTTGACTTAAGAGACCTTGTCTCCACTCTTGTGCTTTAACAGGGGCAGATGACCCTATATTTACAAGGACAGAACATAGCACAGATAGATAAATTGTTCTATGTTAACTAAGGCCTTGAAGCAAAATCACTGGGTAATAGACTGTCGTGGCTGTTCATTGCACGGGACAGCTGCCAGGGTCCTGCTCGAGGTCCCTCAAGCACTGTCACCATTAGGTGCCATCCATCAGCTGAGCTCCCACCTAGCATGGAGCAGCCCAAGCCAGAAATGACTTGTGACCATTGCTGAGAGCTCCCCAAACAGGCTCTTGCTGCTCCAAACACTTTGTCCATCTTCCCTCTCTGCCCTTGTGCTTAAATTAGTCCCAAGCTGGGATTACTCTCTTCTTGGACCTTGGGTCCCTTCCAAACTGTGGTGAGCATCAGGGTCCAATGTGTTTCTTTAGCAGCTGTCCCAGCTTTCACTCCACTAGCTTTGTTGGGACACAGTTACACAGTTGTAAGTGATTTGTATGCTAAAGGACTCTCCTAACTTTCCTATATCGGATTATGCTTCCCTCCCACCGCCTTTAGCTTTGGCCAGTTTGTCCTAGCATCAACTAGTTATGTGCAGAGTCACCACTGGGGCAAGGATTATCCATTCATGGGCAAACAACCCCTACTAGGAAAATGGTCATTTTTCTTACTGATCTTGGATTGCTAAAGATTTATTGCTACTGCCAGGACAGTGTATTCTGGGTGTTGCCAAAGGAGCAGGCAACAGGCAACCTAAGGAAAGTTAAGGGAAATCTATTTTTTCTATGATTTCTTGTTCATGAGACCAGAATTTCTTCATGTACAAGTGTATTAATATTCTTCTATCCCTATTTGAAATGCTTTGCCTTGGTCTGCCTTTGCCCTTATCCTGGCTCAATCACAAGTGATGTCCTACACTTGTCCCTAGGCCAGTGATAACCTCTCTTTCTCCCTCCTCTCTTTTCTAACCAGTGTTCTCATCACATAGCAGAAATAACATAAACATAAGCACAGTCATAAAATACAAATGAAGGGGATAATGCGATTTCTGAATTCAGTGATAGTCATCAGGACTATATTGGTAATATTATGGTGTTCTGTATCTCACTTGTTATGTAGCTACCATTACCTCTGGTGTTGAATATTATCCCACTCCTGTAGTACAGAAGGGAATTTATACCTAGCCCTGTGCTACCACATCAATTTACGGTGTGTACATAGTCTGCCCTTTGGTTACTTGCACTCTGCATTCTCTAGTAAATTCAGTGAGTGAATAAAAACCACAGGAGACTCAAGGCACCTGATTCCCCTACATGATGCATCCATGCTATGCTCCAAAATAAAAGCTGAAACTATGCGTGTTGATCTTAACTTTCTTGGAAGTCAGTACAGTGTCTCTATCTTTAACGCTTTCTCTTCCACGAATGAAAAAAAGAAACAAAACCCTATTAACAGATTCCCTGTTCCTTGACATGCTTGCAGTTCTGTTATGCTCCTTGTGCCCTGCTGAGACTAGAAGCAAAACTGTAACGAGCTCATGCTGGGTCAGTGACACCAGTACCACCACAAGGGACATGAAGATGTATGTGAAGAGCAGAGGAAGCATCAGTACATTTTGAGACAGGCTGTTACACGATGTCTGTGGAAGCTGGAATATGTAATTTCCCAGGGTGAAGGAGAGGACTGTATCTGCACTGCAAAATAGCTGTATTATAACCTGTTAACTGCAGGACAGCATCCAAATTATGTCAAGACAATGATATTAGCTTGTTAAATGCCAGTATCAGCAACAGTGATTGCATAAGGGTACAGGAGGAGCCAAATATGCCAATAAATCCTACTGAAACAGCGTTAACAATTACAGAGCCCTAAGGCTGATGGGACCTAGGTACAATTTAAATAGAACAATGTAGTGTGGGCAACACAGATCACCACACAGTAGCTGACTAACCTCAGTACAAGGCTAACTGTCTTCAGTACAGGCAAGAATTGTGTCTCAGACCCTGGGGGTCCATCTGAAGCATATCCTCCTCTCCTGGTCGATCTGTGCTTTGACGGAGAAATGACTTAAAGAGTTACAGGTCACAGCAGAAGTAGACACTATTCTCCAGGTTTCCCAGCTTTGACAACAGTCAACTTCAACAAGACTGAGACACACAAACAAGTGTGCTCCCTGGACCTTCTCCGCGGGACACGGTCACCAGGGGTTCACAAGAGAGAAAGAAAACTTAAACCGTAGACCTATATGGAGAAGGGAGAAACAGCCCCATTTGTGCAAAAGTAAATTGGAAAACAATTACATGGTGCAGGGGAAAATTACAGTAGTAGCCAGTAAGGAAGACTTCTCTTAATCATCCCGTATTAGCTCAGTGAATCGGAAAATTGTGGCAAGTCTGACAGAGAATATACTGCCCAAACCTCGTATCAACTGCCGAGCCACATAATATTTAGCTGCTTGGACAGCAAAATGCATTGCTTCCCATAAAGCATGCCTCCCAGAGAATTACAATCTCTTATTTGTCATGCCAAGGTGGGTGCGTGGGGGGAGAGGATTGGAAATGAATGCTACAAACGCTCTCTGTTGCGAGTAGGGAGTTAGTTTATCTCCTCAGCCCAGAACATAAAACCCACAGCTGCGAGTGGAAACAAGGGTTATTTACAGTGCATCTTTTTTGATGAAAGCCTCCTAGAAGGGGTGAGGAAGGCGTTTCTTCTTCATCACAAGCCCGACCCTTGCCTTCTGTGGATATGGGAGGAATAAAATGTGTGAGATCCTTGAAGGGGGAAGAAAAACAGTGTTTTCCAATGAGATGTCTTCCCAGGGCCACACTGACAAATCTGCAGTGCTTTGCATTATGGTGCCATGGAGCCCTTAATGAATGCACCCAGGAAAATTAATTCCTTCAGGGCTCCAGAGCCACAGGGAGACCCGTGGCTGAGAAGCCACCGACAGTTCAGGAAAGGAGCCTTCTGGGTGCTTGGACTGAGCTCTGACATCTCCCTGCCCCCTCATATATGCCAGTATATCCAGTTTACCAGGGGTTTATCTCTGCATGGAAAGCCACGGTGGTTTCTTCAGTTGTACATCCCCATGGTAGGTCATAACCAGGGGCTTTTGCAGTGGTTAAACCATCAAGCTGGGATTCGGGGGACAGTTTGCTCTATCACAGATAGGTTGCAGAGCCAAAAGAAATTCTCTTCCCTTTCGTACTCTCCCCAGACATAAACCAAAAAGAAATCAGCCCTTGGGTAGGAGGGAGGTGTATGGTCCACTGATTAGGAGCTCACGTTCACATTAATCCTATGACAATAAAGATTCAGAGTCTCCCCTTCCGTTTGGGGACCCTCCACTTTAAGGTGAGGAGCTCAGAAATCAAGCACTTCTTTGAAGCAGTCTCAGACCTGCTGGCCCAAAATTGCTTCTCCTGCTGGCTTGTCCGCTTTCACAAATGCTTGTCACTAGAGGAGCCAAGAGTGGAGCCTGGATACATGCGACACCTCATCGCATGTAACCACCAGATGAACCCAACTGTGAGAGTTGCTCTGTGGGCTGGATGAATAGTGCTGGTGTATGAGAAAAAGGAAGCTTTTGGCAAATGCTCTTGACTTTGTGGGTGTTCTTGCTTGGGCTTTTTGCCTGGGCACCTTCAAGAGCATTCACAGTTCCTCCTTCCCCCATGTGCATATGCGATGGCAGAGAGAACTGCTGCCCAACTCATTGAAGTACGAGAGGTCCCAGGCACCAAAAGGCTCCTGAGCCTTGGCACCTCTCAGTGGTGCCTTCCATCCCAAAGCACACTCACCCAGCCTGAATGCACGTGCAGCTGGGATTAGGATCTGTTCAGCTGAAAACTCTGCACTTTGGGGAAAAAAAAAAGCCCATTTCCTGCACAGGGATATGACCTGAAAGAGAATCAAGCTCACACTCATCTGTTTTATGGGAAAGCAATTCACAGCATCTGTGAGCTGGGAAACATGATGCTATATCTCATGGCAAGTTACTCTTTAAAACTAGCTGAAGCGTACTTGAAGCAAGTTTTTTTCATTTTTTTTTAAATATACAAGACAGTAAGAGAGAAGCTATTTGATATTTAATTTTGCAAGAGCTAAAAGGATGTCCTTAGCAATGCTTAGCTGGCTCCTCTCATGAGAGTGCCTCGGCTCCTAAAGAAGGTCTAAAAATCTTTTCTAGAAAACACTTGCCTTTAAAGAACAACTTCAGAAATGCTATTCTTGAATGTAAAGAACCGGGCTTTGTGGATGGCGAGGGACTTGTAAGCGTAACCCACAAAGCTGGTGAAAGTGTGAGATTTGGGGAATATGCACAAAGGCATCAGCACTCCACAGTCTTTGGATGGAGCTGGCTATTTTTGCAGATTTCCCCCACCAGCCTGGTAATAAGCAGCAATAAATTGTAGCAGGAGAATCTGGAGATCCCCAGACGTTTCAGCACAAGACTTTGTCCTGCTCCCAGGCCATGGCATGGAGCAGGGGAGGAGAAGGGGAAAGTTGTCCACTGTGAAACCAGCTTCCTTCTGTGCTCAGGGGACAGTTTGCATGTGGGTTTGATGTTAATGTGTGGTTGCATCCTGCTACTCCCCAGGAAACTTCTCCTTTCTGCAACCCCATGCTGGGTTTTTAGAGCTGCTTAGAGCAAACTAAAAGAGGGGGACAACACAGGGTGTCCCCTCCTCAGTGCAAGGGAGGGGATGAGAAGAGGACATGCTGACCCACCGCAGCCACTGATGCTTTCAGCTGCTTTTACAGCACAGATGCATCTGGGTGGGTTTAAGACAGACCCCACAGCTCCTGCTTGGCTCCCCCCTCACTCCTCCTGTAGCTGGGGCCATCTCTCCTCTACAGGCTGTGAAACTTTGGGACATCCCTGCCCCTGAGCCCAGTGCGTGGATGCTGGAGGAGAAAAGAGCCCCAGGCACTGCCTGCTTCCCCAGCAGAAACTGGGAGAGCAGGGATCCGTGAGTCCCCACCACAGCCCACATCCCTCTCTGATGAACCCAGCACAATTTCTACCCCAGGAGGTGGGCACCAGGAGCACACAAATAGAAGAGGTTTGTAGGGCCTTTTTAATGCATCCCATGAAGGACGTACTTGGAAGATCTGCTGGGCTGTCTGAGCCCAAACCTGTCACAATCTTGCCAGGAAAATCTTCATGGCTCCTTAAAAAGCCTGTCCTCTTCTTCCTGCTGGAAGGCATCGAAGCACAGAGAGGTGCCTGCTGCCTCTCAGCATTTCACACTCCTTGCTTTGTTGCTAATTTTTTCTTGGGCTTCTGCTGGGGCTGTGTCTTGCCCAATAAACAGAGACATCAGCAGCAGCCCCGCAGAGCAGATCGCGCAGCGGTTTCTACATGGCTCTCACCTTCCGCAGGCAGAGACAGCCCTCACCTCTGTGGCATTTACGACGCATCTCAACCCAAAGCTGCTGCAGAGAGTTTTGCTATAGCTGAGTCAGGCCAAAAAGAGCCTCATGGAGGTTTTTCCAGGGAGACAAAACCAGATGCCTTCCTCCCCAAGCTTCTCTCTGGGCCATTTACTCAGGCTCTCTGAAGTTCAGCAAAATCCCTCAGCTCTTCTGAAATCGAACATCCAGAGACAAAGCTAAGCAAAATAAATTCCTCCTGTCCCAGGCTGTCACTCTGAGTGGTTTATGCCAATAAGGAAGGCATTAGTCACTAGTACCACAGGGTCCATGTGTATGTTTGTGTGGTTTATGGCATGGTCTTCCACTCTGTGTGCCCGTGGTGGCTGTGTATCAGGAGGCTCAGGTGGCTACCAGCTAACGGAGGGTCTTTTGGGATGTCTGTACTCATGGAGAGCCTTTCTCTACCTACACGTGCACACACACACACACACTCCCCCAGAGCCCTGCTGCTCTCCAGATGCTTCCCATAGTACGGAAAGCCCAAGAGATAGGATGAGGCTGGAGGAGGCAGAGGAATAATCCTACCCCTGGCCATTTTTCCCAAGGTGCTGAACACCCTGCAAACACCCAAAAAACTTGCCCTTGCTCCCACTTTCCCACCAGCCTCCTAGAGCCCACAGGGTCTTGTTCCCACGGCTGGGATGGGGCAGGTGCTGGGGGGAGGAAGGATCAGAAAACACTTGAGAAGAAAATGTGGTCTCGTCTCATTTCTAACGTTTCACAGCAAAGTGTCAATTGGACCCAGTGAAGACCACTTCAGGACAAAAGTCTGAATGAATCACTTGGAATTCCTTGTTTGGTTTCAGAAATGCTGAAGTATTTTATTTTAGGTAGGTAAAACAGGCAGTTCCAACTTATGGCTTTAATCCCTTTGATTTTTAACATTTTGCTGTACTGAAAAATTGATGGCATTTTATAACAAAGCCACCTAATTTATACTAAATATCCACTTAATAATATATGTGCGTAGAAACCTAATTAATATCATATTTAATATAAACTCTTTATAATATATGAAGCCTAAGATAACACACTATAATACCCTAGCATGTTATAATATAGTTTGATATTTTATGGTAACACAGAAGTAAAATGCAAACAAGCCCCCATCAGTGTTACCTTAATGTTGCTCTGATTTTTATTCTGATTTATTTTACGTGCATCACAGAGCAAAACAACATGGAATTGGTCCCGGTGCACTTTGCAAAGCAGGTTTGGCTGGGCTGCGGTCCAGCAGGACGGGAACCCATGACAAAGCGGCAGCATTTCCAAGGGAAGCTGTGAAACGAACCCACCCCAGCTGGAAGATCTCGACTCAAAAGCACCGTTTCCAAGGCCTGTCTAGACAGGGAGAATAGAGGGCTAATTGCTGCCTGGCTCGGCACAGCTCTGCTGGCTCGGAGCGAGCTGGTGAGGGCACCGAGAGCAAACCCTGCCCGGGGAGGATGCGCTCTCCGGGGTCGAGGGTCCACATCCCACGCACGGCTGGGCTGATAAACCCTTCTGGCTGCTCCCACCTGGGGAGATGAAGGGAAGGCAGCCATGCTTTTCTGTCCTTCAGTCCCAGCTCAGTGGAGAAAAGGGATCGGGGTTTAAACTGTGAAGAGCATCCTTCTGAACAAGAAAAACTTGTTCATCCGGTGGGGGATAGCATACAGCACAGAGCGCCATAAATAATGCATAGATCCCTCACATGGCGTTTCCTTCAGCCTTGCATTCCTCAGAGAGTCAGCAAATATTATTTTTCTGTCCTCTTTTGTGTTCCTGTTGAATGGTGGGCGGCTCCGGGAGAAGGGAGAGTGGCTCCGGGGTGCTGCGCTGATCTGCTTTTACATCTTCCTCCTCCTCTCCGCTCCCCTCCGCTGCCTTCCCGAAAAGACGGCGTTCCCGAGCGCGGCGGGCGAGCGGTGTCAGAGCGGCAGCGATGCCAAGCTCCCCCGGAGGGGTTGTAGTTGCAGCTGGGCTTGGGAAACAGATTGGCTCAATGTGTTAGACTAAAAGCAGATTTTAGAGCACGCAGCAAAAACGGGGCAAACTGCAGCTCAGCGGCAGCGGTGCCTGGGACTGCCGCCTCCCCGGAAAATGAGGCAGAAGGATTTGGCTGCCGGGGGATGACAAGGGAGAAAATGGGAATTTCTCTCCAGGCTAATGGAAACACTTCCCTGAAAACAGGTTTGAAACTCCCTGGGACTGCTAACGGAGGGGGGATCCAAAACCCACAGCTGCTTAGCAGGTGCCTGAAATCATGATTCATTGGTGTCACCTCTCTGATTCCCAACACGCTAACAAGCTGTTCAGAACCAGAAACTGTGTGTCTGAGACCTAACAGGAGTGTCCAGGATGCCTTCATGCTATTAGAATAGTCCAGACTGAATTGCTGACAGACTATCAAAAAAAAAAATGTGGGATTACTTAATGAGACAGTAGTGTCTGAGTGGATAACTAGGTTTTTGGGACACCAAAAAAAAAGGTGCTCAGGACCCTTCTCCAAATTAATTTTTTTTTGGAAGCAGCTTGAGAATTTGAATCTCCACTCCCATGTTTCTTTTGTGCTGTCCTCGTCTCTGCTTAAGTCCATCCCTTCAGGTGGGATTTGTGACCCCTGGGTTGTTTCAGCTGGATGGAGCATTTCTTCTGTG
The DNA here is from genome assembly GCA_025774025.1 of Xenus cinereus. NCBI lineage: Eukaryota > Metazoa > Chordata > Aves > Charadriiformes > Scolopacidae > Xenus > Xenus cinereus. The sequence goes on from JAOXJK010000011.1 coordinate 2,390,084, forward strand.
TCACAGCCACTCTCTGAATCACGTGGAGAGCAGCTCTATTAAAAGACGCTGTACGGAGTGGTGTCACACTGACATGTATTTCTTCTTCTACAGAGCATCCCGAAATGACTTCAGTCCTACAGAGTCTGACCTACTTTAAAGCCAGACTGATTTTGTCCGAGCAGCACCGCATTTGAAGGCAAAGAGACAAAAGTAAAAGCTTCTGAAATCTGAGTCCGGTTTCCTGGTCACAGGTTCGTGCCCCCAGTGAGATTCAGAGCTGCTCGACTTTGACGTCTGCTCTTCTGTCTGCTCCTTGGCTTTCCTGCCACGTCCTTCCCAAGCACAGGCTGTAGCCTTGGCTTTCACGGCAAAGAAGAAAGGAAAGCGGTCTCTATTAGTCATTGCATCATTTGCACAGGCATCAAATGGGAGAAGTAATTAACTCAAACATGTTTATCTACAGTAATTATGAATTTGCATTGCTCTCTCTATCAACAAAGTGGATTGGGCTCCCAACACTTTCTGAAGCATTCACATAGCCCCTGCATTCCCTTTTTCGCATGAGTCCTGGATCTTTAGAAGACTCACTTTCAGCCCTGGCTCTGTCTAAATCCTTTCTGCCTCTCAGTACCCTCCTGATGATCTGGGGTTCCTGGGATGTTCCTCAAAGGCCACTCATCACAATGAAATCCGTAGACCCTGGTTTGCTTTCATTCTCCACCTGGATGGTGGGAACAGCAACCCAGACAACAAACCTCGTGGTGGGAACAGAACACGGTGAGGTGCCTCAGTGCGGCAGTGACCGAGACTATATTTGGATTTTAAGGGAATTTCAGCAGGGCCGTGATTCCTCCTGGGATTTTTCCACTGCATTGACAAGCAGTGTTCAATCTGCGTGGCTGCTGGGACTTTCTTGCAAGACTCCCATTCACAGAGTCCCCCTCCGTCTCACACCGCAGGCGGCGCGTGTCACATAATATATTCTTGATTTGTTTCCGAGCTTGATTCCTCGCCTTAGATGGTGTTGGAGGCTGCTGGGATGTGGGCTGGCTCTGCGCACCACGCACGCTCCCTGGAAAATGCTCCACTGAACAACCGTTCATTAAAAAACAGCAAATGTGAATTATAACTGACTGCGTAAAGGTGCTGGTGAATTGACAGCATATGCACACAGTCAAAGCAAATGATCTGGAACACAAGGGCGAGAAATGGAAAACTCTCTCGCATCCCAGTCTGACACGTATCTCAGGGGGGATGCTGAGCTGCTGCCTGGGGCAGATCCTTCACGCTTCTCTCCTGCTCCATTTTCACCCACATCAACCTTTTACTGCTGACCAGGAGATGTGATTCCAACGTCCAAGGGAACTCTGGAAAGCCACCCCCACCCATTCAAACAACTTTATTATGCTTTGTCCCAAACAATCAGGACAGATTTACTTTTTAGCCTCTCTTCCTTGCTGGCTGCATTGGTTAAGCAGAACATCCCCCCTTTTGTAGCAGGACCAGCCAAGATGCAGCTGGCCTGACCCACAGTTCTCCTTTACATCAGGGTAATCCCTCTGGAGATGTGCTGTAGGTGAATCTAGCAAAGGGTTTCGATAGTACTCCCTCTGACAGCAGCACACAGTGGTGTCAGCGGGGTCACTGCTGTCCGCACTTTGAGTGGCATTTTCAAGCACAAAATTTAGTATTCAAAAGGGGACAAAACGGACTCAGAGCAAAACCCCAGTGCTGGCACTAAAATCAAGAAGAAAGGAGGTTGGGCTGCACATTCAGCACAAAGCTGGGATGCCAGCCCCAGATTTTTTAGATAATATCCCCTAAGTCAACAGAAAGTGAGTCTTAATTAGTCCACATCTGGACCCTGGTTTGTCCTAAACGCGTTCCCGCATCACTTGGGGCCAGATCTCTGTCTCGCTCACTCGCTCCCTCCGGGCATCGCGTTGTGTCTTGAAAGGGAGTTGATTTGCAGTTTGAGCCCGTAACACCACCCCGCAAGGCATGTCTGACGTGGCTCCAGGTTTGCCTGCGAATGTTTCCATACAGCTCTAATTAACAGCAACAACAATCGCTTTTTAGCCATGGGAGGGAAACCCCGGTGGGCAGAGCGAGTATTTCTCTAACTGCTACCACAGCCTTGTCTCTCTGGGAAACCTGAGGGCAAACTTCCAAATTTCTTCCCTCTTCTGCAGTATATTCCTGAGCGTGCGGCAGCCCTGCAGGGGAGCCAGGCTTTGTAATGAAAACACAGTGCATTTGCTCGCACTTATTTATGGGATAATAGACCAGGTGCTCTCTTTCATCAGACAATAATCAGGGTTCCCAGGTGGATAAAATCAAGACCAACTCACTCATTTCTGCAGGAGGAGTGTATTATTGTCTTTTCAAATATGGTTCGTATTCCTCTCTCTGTTGTATTATGAGTACGGGAAACTATTGGTCAGAATCAATCTAGCCAATGCTTTCCCCACAGATGCTATATCAATACAGATGATAAACAATCCCACCACATCCACTGCCTTGATTTCAGTCAGACTGAGCATTAGCAAAACCCCCAGGAAATTCTTACCACCTCTGGAAGGTGAAAACATTGAATAGCACTCAGGGATGTCCTCACCTTGTCCTCACATTAACAAGTTTGAGAGATTGTCAGACTGGAGATTGTCTGCAGTTTGGGTGTCTCACACTCATGTTTTGTGTAGCTGCTCATAGCAAGAAACATGAACAGCCTCAACTGCTGAAGGTGCTTCAGTCTCCACATGGGACCTTCACAACGCACTGGACAGAGTTAACCACCCTGATGGACTAAATATTAACATCTCCATCCAGATATAGACAGGATCTCAGTTAATAAAATTTCCAGATCTAACAAGCTGTGCACGAAAATCTTCCTATGGCCAAGAAACACAGGATTTACACTATGTGCCACCAAGAACTGAGGGGAAAGAGCTTTCCAGGACATGACTGTGTTTCTCCAGGTTTCCCAGGCATCTCACCACCCTGCTAAACCCAAATCAGACGTGCCCAACACCTACGATCCAGGTGTACACCCAATGTTTTCTTCAGAAAACTCTGGTGTGCATCAAACTGGAGAGGTCCTTGAACGCAGCCTCCTGTTACTGGCAACCACATCATATAATCCCATCCGCAAGGGATGATCCTGGTTTAAAACCTGCTAGGCTTTTTATCCCCATTATTCCTCCCGAGCAGTTACTTCAGGATTTCATTCCTTCAAACATTAAAAAAAAAAAAAATTCTAACTTCCAACATAAAGTTATCTATGACCAATTTATGCCATTTGCTCCAAAGCCAGCATCATCATTTAGCTGAAATAGCTCCGTTTCCCTCTCAGTGCTTATCCCCTTGACGTATTTTCTACAGAGTAATCGCAGTCCTTCACACAGCCTTTGCCTTGCTAGCTTAAACAAGCTAAATTCTTATAATCTTCCCTCCTAAAACAGGTGTCTCTTTTTCTTAATCCTCCTCATAGTCTCTCTCTGTGCCTGTTCCAGTTTGGGTTCAGCTGCTTTTGAATGCATGAGACGAACCATTCACCCTCCACTAGCATTTACCACTGCTTTCTCCGGTGGCATTAACACAGCCTGATACCTGTAAGAAACAGCTTTGTAAAGATCCTTGGCCAGGTACATAAAGTTAAAGCAGCCACTTAATTGAAAAAAAAAATAGTCAAGCCCTCTGCTTTATTCTGGTAATTTACATATCTGCACAAAAATTCTCAGGTATGGACTACTCTGAGCCACTGTGTGTTGACATGCAAAATATATGGGTAAGGATGGAGAACTAAGAAGGTCTTTGCTCGGTGATGTTTGAGATCTGTAATCTTCAGAATGTATTTTTGTTATGCTCCACGATGGTGCAGTCTTTCCCTACATTTCAGAGTCCACAGCCCCTGCTGAAGGTTCATCCAGCCCCCTGGGAGGACAAAGCTTTGGCAGGATCAATGAGGAGAAGAGCCACCAGTTGGCTTAGAGGCAGGTGATGGTTTCACGAAGGCAGGTCTGGCCATACCAGCTGGCAAGAGCAGTTCCCTGCTACCGGCTCCAAAATGCTGTCATAGATGTAACTCCACAAACCAACAGAAACCTCCACTCTGGGGCTGAGCCTGAGCCACTCCATGTGGCTCATGCAGAGGAATTTGTTTTATAAAGAGGAAATCTTTTACATTGCGCTCTGAGGTCTTAAATATCATTGTTCCCCGTTGAGTGTGGGTTAAGGGAGGAAAACAGTGGTACTTTTCTCTTTGCAGCTCTTATAAAGGCATATAAAACCAATAATGAGCCACTCCACCACTTTAAGCAGCCAGGCAATGATGAATGAGACCCACTAAAACACTTCTGTCTTTGCCAAGGGCACTCTGGATTATGCTTGAACCTGTTTTAACCTTAGCACTTAACCTCCTTTTCCACAAAGTTGCCATTGCATGGCAACAACCATGATGGAGCTCAAAATAACAAGTCAAAGCCACGGTTCCCTGAGAGGAAAGGTATATTTACTTCACAGCTGGGGCTGGGTTTTTAGGAAGTGTAATTTATCTACTTGCTAAACCTCAGAATTTTAAAGAAACAGGAGGGTAATTCTGTGTTACTAGTAAAGGAGGAAGGAAAGCTATGAAATTCAGTACAGAAGTATTTTTTTTACAACAGGCTGGCATGAAAAATACCAGGAAAGAATAGAGCTAAGCATTATTTCCAGCAATGAAGGCTCATACAATTGTCCCTTGAATTCAAATCCTTTCTTGGAGTCAAGATCACACAGACAGCAAAGGAGGCAGTTGACCTCACGGTTGGGAGAGTATCAGCTGACACCATTAGACCTGCTTCTGCTTGTGCTTTTTCATGGCCATCTGTGCTGCACAAAGTGATACAGTTTGCAGAGACCTCAAAATGAACTGGCATCCAAGAGCAGAGCCTGGGTTCCCAAAGGTCCGTTCACATGATGCTGCACTTGGGGACCATTCCTGCATCCCTGGAAAATGTGGTAACTCGAGAAATAGCTTGACGTTGAGCCTACAACACTGTGATTTGCTTTTACTGTGTGGAGCAAAGGAACACACATTTCCTCTTCATCCCTGGACTCAGCCAAGCACCTGCAAGGCGGCCCAAAGGACCAAAGGCACATGTGACAGCTCCCTGGTGCCTGCAAGAAAGGAGCAGAACCCGCCAGCATGGTCCCCAGGGAATATCTTCTCCTGCAGCTGGACAGCAGAGACAGGAGCCTCCCCAGCCCCCACTCCAAACAGCAGGCTCCCCTTCCCCTGTTCTCTCCTTCCTCTCCCAGTTTGCACTGGGTAGGTAGAAAAAATCAGTTACCAGAAGTTACTGGAAATTGTCTTCCAACTCAAAAGCCTTCTCTGTGGGGCTGCCCAGATGGATATCTCAGGAACATGGGTTTCCCCCCAAGTAGCAAGCATCGTAGACATAAAACTGGTTTTTGGTGCATCACTGCTGTAATAAATGATAAAAAATCACCATCTGCATCACTGAATCATCGGCGTCCTTAACAACCCAGCGAGACAGCAGCCAACATCTTGACTGAAAAACATCATATTGATGTATCCTGAGGCAGACCCCTCGTCGCACCCCCAAGAGCTGGAAAATGTCAAGCCTGGATGTGCCTGGACAGAAAAGAAAGAGAACCAGTTCCAAGTGGGACGATGAAACACCACAGGGAGATGGAGCTGCTTGGGCATTGAGCTGAGAGGAGGGCCAGATGAAAGCAAAGAACGCGTGCTGCTTCCTGGCTCTACTGTGTTTAATGAAAGTGTGTGTACCTTTTTTGAAAGACAAGTGTGATTGCAAGAACGTACCTGACTCACACATTTATTTCTCCTCCTGATAGAAAATGGCACGGAAGGAATGCACAAGCTAAAAGGGCGAACAATAACAGTGTTAATAATTCACTTACACCTCTCCCCCAGTTCCGAGATTACTTTGCAAATGGGGGCTGTGTATGTACCCACCTGATTTGCAACAAAATAAATGCACAACACATTTCCCTATCCCCGGTGACTAAATTGTCCTTGCTTGCTCTCTAGAAATAGTTTGCCACATGAATTTACCCGTGGCAGCTGCGCTTGACTTTAACCCCCTGCAAGGGGTACCATTACAGCTTGCTTTGAAGCATGGGAGGAAAATATTCTGCAATTAATTGCACTAACAAACAGCCAATGGCACACGAAACAGAGGAATAACCTTAGGTGTAGAAATACCCTTCCACATTTAACAGCATTCCTAAGTGGAAGGGAGGCAGACGTTTTACTTAGGGATGCTGTTTAGCCTGCAGGCGCTTGCAGAAGCTATCTGGGGTTTGCAGAGCTGGGAATAGCTATGGACGCTCAGGTACGCCGTGTACCTGACTTGCAAATAGAGTAAGCAAATATAATAAGGCTATCAAAAGGTTTTTTGAGTGAATACATCCATATAAAAATCCGTTTGGTTTTAATTCCTTCAGAACGGGAATGATGGATATTCTTGTCTCTGCACAAAATCACAACCCACGTCATTCTCTGAGGCAGGCTAAAACAAATCCCCTCCCTTATTTAATTTTTAATCAATTTTAAAAATAAATGTTTAATAACAAACATAAACTGGGAAGGCAGCCTTTGCCCCAAGGAGCTGATAATTTTATCGCCTACCCGAACAGAGGCGTGCGAGCGCTGCACCGACACGGTATTACAGCCCGGGCGAGTGGCGGCTCCTACCCATGCCCTGAGGAGTGTGATGCAAAGCTCCGGTCACCTCCTGCATCCCAGGTCCTGGAGTGCAAGTTCTCACCACCACCACCCACTGCTGGGAATTAGGCGGCCTCAGAGCTGGTTGGTTGGAGGGGAAAAGCCCATGGAGTTAAGCTGGGAGTGGATCCTGGTGAGACAAAGCAGCATCACCCCAGATGGGTTTTGGGGTCTTCTCCTGGTCCTCCTCAGTGTGACCACACGTACATCATCTTTGGTGATGAATATCATGGAGAGTGGTCTGGTCCCTGGAAGGAGGTGTGCAGGGATTTCCCACCCATGCCATCCCTCCTGTGCGAGACATGGGACAAGATATCAGCACCCCTGTTTTCAACCCAAGGAAATTCGCTGCTGGCTCACTTCAGGTTGGAGACCAAGAGGTGACCAAGGGGGACGTAACAGGACCAAATGGATAACCTGGATGTCAAAGTGAAATGGCAGCATTTCTGCCCACAGTCTCCTGTTTGCGGGGTCGAGCAGAGGGCACAGCAGGAGCAAGGCTGGAAGGCTCCGTATAGGAGCTCTTTTCTTTTTCCCACTTCTTTTGGAGAGCCGTGAGCCACAAGTGCAAAAGAAGTCACACCAGGATGGTTAGGGACTATTCAGAATGGCAGAGCCCAGCAAGAGAAGATGTTGAAATGGTTTAAACTCATAGTTTTCCCACCCTTTCACAAGCTCAGGAGGGAAGAATGAGAATCATGCCATTTGTCCTGGCCTTAGCTTGAAAATAAAACGATTTCTCCGCTCTCCCAGTCCCTCTTCCACATTCCTGCTTTCTTTCGGAGAGATGGGGTGTGGGCATTTACTGCATAAACCACCTCACACCCTGAGGCGCTGGTCCCCCCCAAATCTTCTCAGTCTGTAGAGCCCATATTGTATATACAAAACTGCATTCCAGAGCCATGCCTCAATAATAGACCAGCATGAGCATCTCTGACTTTCTGGACAACAGGGTGGTTAAAAAATCGGGATGCAGCACCTGTGTTCCCAGCAGGAGCTGCGGTGACAGCCCAGCAGGGCGATTTGTGGCAGACACACACACGTGGTTCAATTACCCACACATTCAGAAGAGAACCTCTTCAGCAAATGCAAGGGGGAAAATGAATGCTCTACATGATCTGTGAAAAACCAAAGGCACTGTAATGCAAGTTGCTCTTGAAACAAAAAAGAAAACAAAAGAATTAATGAAGCTTGTTTTCCTAGGAATGAGGCTATTTTGTCTTCTAACCTCTCCCTGCTCTGTCCCGGGTCCCTTAGGATTCCCACCAGGCAAAAACAGAATAAGCCAGGAGCAGCTAACATCCACAGCCATGTACCCCACCTTCACACGCACACACGCCTACCTCTGGGTTGTTTCTCCATGTCCCATGGGTAGCACAGCCCTGCACATACTGATTTTTCCTTCGTTGTGCTGTCTGTACTGTCAGAAAAGTGTAAGCTGTCTTGCTGTTGCCAGGCTACTTTTGGAGAAAGTGGGGCACATATGTTTGTTGGACAGCTGGTCGCTGTCAGACAAAATGTTTAATGTCATCATTGACCCAGCCTGTCCTCAGTGGACTTGAGTTTGGGTCTCTCCCAGCTGCCAGTTTTCATGAAACTTGTAGAAACCAAATGGTTTTGAGACTTCTGCTCTTCCAAATGGAGGCAAAATTGCCAAAACCTTCTATTATCAGGAAATAAGGCTGAAAGTGAACCACCTCCAGAAAGCTCAGAGGATGGTCTATCAGAAAGCATCTTGCTCTGAAATCTGCCCTTTGAAAGAGAGAATTCATTTGAAAGCAGTATATGAAATCCCCCTCTTCAGGGAAAGCCAGATATGAGTATATCTGCGTTCACCCTTACTAACATCAGATGATACCAGGTTTTGCCCCAAAACCCATGTAAAATAGAGCCTGGGCTGTACCCAGCCTCGTGCAAAATGTAGAGACTCCACATGGTGGAAAGTTTCCCAGCTCCGGGTGACTTTTTTCATTAAATAATTCAGAACTAGCTGAAAATCAGAACATCCACTTAATGAGACATCCCAGGGTTTCAAGATTTTATTTTGCTTTGAGATATTTTTTTTTTAATTAATTTCATGGAAAATAGAAATGCTTTAAGACAAAAAGCTTTCATTTTTCTCATAGGAAATCTCATCCCAATCAGTGTAACTTTACAAAAGCAATTTTTTTGCATTCAAAAAGCATTTTTTGATGGAAAGTTTTCAATGGAAATGTTCAGACCAATTCCAGGCTCATCAATCTGTTTCAAAAACCCATGCTTGCTTCTGATCTGAATGCGTTTTTCCTTTGAGCCAACCTCAGGGCTCTGATTCCTCATGCCATAAACACAGTTTTCTCCCATTTCTGTCTCACTTTCCCTCTTCCTCTATTTGCTCTCCCTGATTCCTTTTCCCTGCCTCATTTAACCTGCCTCTTCACGCCCTGCACAGCACCTCAAGACACACAACACTGATTGAGAGCAAGGGATCAGGCACCCACCGCTCAACCCGACACAACGCGCCGACAGCAGCAGAGATGTACCACGAGTTTCTGAACACTAACATACCCAGCAGAGAAACAGCTTTTAGAAACTTTAGAGGGCCTATAGGCACTATAGGAGTCCTGTGCACATTTTTCTAGGATCATTCACAAACATCGTAGAAAAATCCTTTCCCTCTTGATCTATTTTTCCCTGGAGAGATGCAGATGTACAGAGACATCATCACAGGACTGACCTCCAAGGGTCTTTCTGTACCACCAAGTGATAATGAGAAGAGAATGATTTTTCCAGGGGTGGATGCAATTAGAGGGGCTAACAGCATGATCTCACTCTCATTAATGTCTTTAGGAGGCAAACTCCACTGTTGTTCAACAGAAACAGGATTGATTTGTCAGCCTGAGATGTGTTTTTTCCCACAGGTCTTCCTTACCAGCCATCTATAGCATTGCATCCTCACACTCACAGCATCCCTCCACTGTCATTTGTGTCCCTGTAATTACCTGCACCCTACAAGGAACTTGTTGCAGTTGGTGCAGAGCAGCAAATGGCACTCACGTTAATTCAACTGCAATCCGTTGTCATTGCCTCGACAGAAACAAATTCATTTGTTATTCATGTGGATGTCACTTGTATTTCAGGAGATGTTCCATCATAATTTAGCATTAGTTAATGGCCACTTAGTGTGTTCCTGGAGCATCTGTAGAAGGGGTGGTGGCTGTGGGATCCATTACCAGGGTGAAGTATAAAAAATGCGGTTCCATCAACAAGTGTGAAGCTTAACATCGGGCACAGCAACTCCTTGTCTTTATGAGGGCATGATATCCACACCCTGTCTGGTCACATCTCTCATGAGATCAGGTTCAATTTTTTACATAAAGATTGGTTTAGATGGGAATGTTGTCTGAGAATCTACCACAGCAGTGGTTTTCACAAAAACTTTTGGGAAAACACTTTTCTCTTTTCATTAAAAAAAAAAAAAGGAAGATTCCCCAAACATTAAATGCTTCAAAGAAAAAAATTAATACATCAGGACTGTGTGATTCCTGTAAATGGCCATCACCTCCTTAGCCTAAAAGAGGAGACACCGCGTTACGTTCTGGGAGGTATAATCCAACCAGGGTGTCTAGAGAAAAAAGTGCGTGTGATCAACTGAAACTGCAGTTCCCAGCAGGTTTCACAGTAACATTTCCAATTTGTATTTTCAGTGAAAAAAAAAACCAGGAAACTTGGTGGCAAAAATTCTGTTCTAATCTAAGCCCCCCCCCAAATAAATCATCACCCCAGGTGGCTTAGAGTCCCTCCCATCTCCCAAAACATATGGCTATCACACATTTGAGGTCAAGCTGAAGCCTCTCTGATATCCTTGTTCATCTCTCGGTGGTTTCTCCATCACCGGAAAACTGCTGATGGGTTAACAGCGCTCCTGAGGCGCCGCTCATGCATGGCAGGCAAGGATGGATCACACGTGCTGCTCTTCCAAAGCATAGCAGGTGGTGGTGGAAGAAATACAGAGGCTCTAGTGGATGTCTCTATATATACCATCCATTTTAGTGCCAGGGAGCAGTGGAGTGTGGTGGTGAAAGTTTAACTAATTAAGGGTTAAGCTTACATTAATTCCTCGCACTGGTCATTAACTCTCCTCTGCAGTTAATTTAGTCCTTTATTGTCCCGCCTGTGGCATACTGCGATTATGTTTTCTTGCCTGCCATTGAGCAATCCCACATGACAATTATACTCTCCTCTCTGTTGTACCAGGGCTTCAGCTCATCATTTTCTACCCGAACTGGGGGGAGTAAGTCACCCGTCACGGCTGCAGAGATTTGAGGCCTTAAATTATCCAACTCACAGTACAGGCAGTTAAGGCACCAGAGAGCATTTGCTTGGGTTTATTTATTCTCTTCTCCTGGCCTAAGATTAATTTCCATCAAATGTACAGGTGAACAAACAGTTTGAATCACTGTTATGGGATTCGGCCCCATAAAGTGAAGTCCTTGCACGACTGTCCCCCACCGCATGTGTGGGATCTCCGACAGCTTTGAAAGAACAAGAATGAAACATGAAACAAGAAAATGTCTAAATGGGTTGTTTTGACTTTCTTCCTCCAATAATGTCAAAGCCTTTTAAAAGGAAAATACACTTTTAATTCTTTTAATTTCATGCCCATCTTTATATCATATTCATTTATATATCAGTCTTCAATACTGTCGAAACAACATCATGAAAATTCAAATTTTTAAAGCAGCTAAAACTTCATCCCAATAAAATTTTTGGCCTTCAACCTGTTGGAGGTTTTTTTCAGATATAGAACGATGGACACAGAACTACTGGTTTCCTTCAGGACAAACTCCATTTCCCAAGAACGTTGCACTGCCCAGTCAGACCTGGGCGACCTTTGGACTGAAAGGGAAGCCCAGAGGCTTTGCATGAAGCTCCCACCACTTGGGCAGAGCCTGGATTCCCATTCCCATGCAAAGTCAAACTGCTCTGAAGAAGCACCAGGTGAGCAGATTGAATTTGGCTCGGGCTTTCTCACTTCTGATTTTCTTTTCAAATTCCAGTCTCTGAGGAAATCGCAGTGCAGAACTGGCTCATCTGACAGGAGCAGACAACTGAGCAACTTCTATTGCACGTGAAAGCACCCTGATGGCCCAGGTCCCCGTATGATGGGCTCCTCTCTGGAAATCTAACCAAGTGCAGATTAAAACTCCTTTCATCTATCTCACCCTGAGCAAATATATGTGCATTTTCCATTACCGTTCACTTCTTCACTTCACGCTCCCTGACTTAACACACAGGCTAAATCCTTTCTTCAACAGCAACAACAACAAATGATCAAAACAATTCAGCTTTTCTTCAAATAATGGAATGTGCTTCAGTTGTAAATATTCATGGCTGGATGGAAATTGTTTCTTGATGGGCCCTGAGCATACTGGTGTCAATCTGTTTAAATGACTCACAGTCTCTTTTACTTTCAAGGGGCAATTTTGTTTTTCTGGTGCTGGTTTCATAGATTGATCTGTGGCAGATGGGAGTCAGACATGTCCACCTCATCTCGCTCCTTTTCCATCTTAGCTTGTTGAGCTTGTGATCCCTAAGAGGTTTCCTCACAGCTATTTGCAAGTCTGGAAATCCCAGAGAGCTTGTCGAAGACCATTCAGTCTGTCCTAATCCCTCAATAATGGGAACGTATTTAATGCTTTTTTTCTTAACATCTCAACAGATGCAGGTGGCAAAATAGCGTCTGACTTTTGCAACCTGCAAATACAGCCACAGTTCATGTTTTCCTCCCTCTAGAAGACCTGCATTCTGACCCCACCCAGCTCTCTCATAGCTGTGCTCATCTTATGGGCAAGAAAGTTTTTCATGGATCTGTTTTTCCTATGGAAACCTGCATGAAGGGTCACATCAGCCCAGTATCACAGAACCACAGAATGACAGGGGTTGGAAGGGACCTCTGGAGATCATCCACTCCAACCCCCTGCCAGAGCAGGGTCACACAGAGCAGGTCACACAGGAATGCCTCCAGGCGGGTTTGAATGTCTCCAGAGAAGGAGACTCCACCACCTCTCTGGGCAGCCTCTTCCAGGGCTCTGCCAGCCTCACAGGAAAGAAGTTCCTCCTCATGTTTAGATGGAACTTCCCATGTCCAAGTTTGTGCCTGTTCCCTCTTGTCCTGTCCCTGGGCACCACTGAAAAAAGACTGGCCCCATCCTCTTGACAACAAGAACAACAATTCCTAGGAAAGGGTCATTTAAGAGAAGTATTTTCTCTAAACTGCGCTTCTTGTTTGATACAGGGATGCTGCTGGTGACCTTACACATCTTAAAATCACTGCCAGCCGCTGGGGGATGAGTTTCTCCCACCAGCAACACCGGCCCTGTGTTCACACCTCTCCTCTGCAGTCCTGAGTCTGTGGTCAGCACTCTCTGATTTCCATTTTCTCTCCTGCCCTCTCCCTCCTGCATCTTATTAATCACTCCCAGGGTATGAACAACTTCTTCTGGGAAATAAGCCCACTCAAAGGCTTGAAAAGGCACCTGAAATGACCACACCAGTGTGCAAGCACAGAGATGCTGCTCCCTACATCCCTATTTCTGCAGGCAGAGCTCTGCCAAGGGTTTAAGTGACCAGAAACAGGTGAGCCCTGTTTAGCTCCTCTTTAGCACAGCTCTCAGCCCGAGTTAACAAGTCCCACTGAAAGGCATGGTGTGAGTTGAAGGCCATGCTAATCAGGAGCTTGTGGCTTCCAGCCAGCCCAATGTGTAGACTGGTATCTCCTCCAAGCGTCTAACCTTGGACTATCCTGTCCGTGACAGTGCCTCAAGGCAGAAGAACATTAGCCTGGGGAAAATTCAATTAAAGAGGAGACTTGCAGAAGTACATCTAACCCTAGTTCGTTAGATAACCAGCTCCAAAAGTCCACAGAAACCTGCTGCCAAGCTGGCCTTTGTGGCTTCTAAATATCTGTCTGGGACTGGATTATCAAAAGAGCTGGATACCTCTGCAACCTTTGCAGAAAGTTCAGCAAATGGGCAAATTCTCCAAAGAAACTCAGTGTCCTGAGGGCAGCTCTGCTGCCTGAACTCATGAGCACATTTTCTCAAGCAGACGCAAGCAGCAACGTCTCATTAGAATAACTGAAGAGTGTGTTTTGCTAATTGGCACTGTAGATATATTGACCTCTGTTTTTGTTTCACTGGAGTCTGATTTTTTGTGATTGCATTTAGCAGTGACTTCAAGGGGAATTGAAGGAGAGGAGGCAAGGGAGGGAAGGGGGAAAGAAAAGAAAAGAAAGGGAAATGTGTGCAGTTATGGCAAGACAAGCTGTCCAGCAAATCTCACTGCAAAGGAGAGAGATTTTGGAAGGATGAGCCTGAGCATTACTGACTATTATTCTTTTATCAGTGATATTTAACTTCTTTCCTTCCCAACTGAGTGCTGCCTTTGTCTGTGGACTTAAAACTTCTCCTTCCCTTTCTTTCTCTTCTGGGAGATCCAGTAACTCATTTATTCCTCTGTCTCCTTCAGCTTATTCCATCCAGCAAGAGCCCTTAGGTGGGCTGGTGGGCTCCCAGATCATTTTCAAGCTGCTTGTCATCCCCCAGACACTGTGCAGTGTATTGTGCTCACACTCATTCTCACACACGCGTTCATATAAACAGAAAACATCTCTGACAGCTGGATGCATCATCCAGATGTGTAAGGGTGAGATAGGGCAATGATCTGGCCCGGGGAGAGAAGACACTGTGTGTGTGTTGCCTGGAAGGAGGTGTGGGCTGATGGCTGGGAGCAGGACACCTGAAAAAGGCATTAAAGGCTTCGCAGGTGCTGGAGATGAGGTTGCAAACCTGTGGCTGGGAATTAGTGTGATTTTAAACGTGGGATGTGTGTGTGTGCTGACCTCAGAGATGGTCAGGGTGTGCTGCTGATGTCCTGGGGACAAGGAATACTTTGGCCATGGCACTAGCATTGTCCCCCCACTCTGTTTTGGCTTGGCATGATAAACTTGGCACTCATTGGCTGGTCTTCTTGTTGGGGGGTGAGAGACAAGGCAGGGACGTCCCTTGAATCCTTCTTTCCCCCCTCAGTGCCACCACTGAAGAGATGCTACAGGCCATACTCTTAAAAATCCAAACCCCCAAGAGACAATCAGCATAGATGCCATTTACCTTTTCTCATCATGTCTGTAAGATGTAGAGCCCCGGCCACTGGTCCAAATAAACATTTTAGAGGGTTGCCCAGTGTTGGCTTTGCTCGCTGCGGTGGGACGATGGAAGGACCTGGGGGAAGAGGGATAATTTTTGTCACTGCCCATCCAACTCGGCAGAACACATCATATCCAGTGTGCCAAATCCCCTGTGGCCATGCCCAGCCGTGCTCTGAAGATGGACCATTTGTTAACTCAAGGTAAGATGTAAAATAATGGGGATGACAGATCAGTGGGTGGGAATGAAGGATAAATCTCATTAGTGCCCACTGGTAAAATGTGAGCCTGGCTAATCATAGAATTCCCTAGGTTGGAAGGGACCTTTCTGATCATCGAGTCCAACCATCAACCTAACACTGACAAAAACCATCACTAACCCATGTCAGTAAGCACTATGTCAACCCATCTTTAAAATATCTCCAGGGATGGTGACTCAACCACTTCCCTGGGCAGCCTGTTCCAATGTTTAATAACGCTTTCAGTGTAAAAATTTTTCCTAATATCCAATCTAAACCTCCCCCGGAAGAACCTGAGGCCATTCCTTCTTGTCCTATCCCCTGTTCTTTGGGAGAAGAGACTGACCTCCCCTGCCTACACCTTCCTTTCAGGTAGTTTTTAGAGGGCGATAAGGTGTTCCCCTCAGCCTCCTTTTCTCCAGGCTTATCTGTGCTGCACAGTGCAAAGGGTTTGCACCATGAATAGGAAAATACTGGTAGTTTAAGAAAAGGTAACAGCTGCATTCAGTGTTTTTATGGCAGTATTTTGGGGGTAGAAAGTGGCTGTTGTTTAATCACACACACGTTCATTACAGCTTATTGGTTGCACGGCAGCTCTCAGCGCAATGAGACTCTCAAGGAAAGTGTCTGAATGAGGCACAAGTATGAGACATAAATGCGGCATTTTGGGGAAATGTAACTGATGTGACAAAGATGTGTTTTCCCACAGAGAAATTACTGTCCTGAGGCCGCTTGGACAGACCAGTTAGATTCCTGCCCAGGGACTGCTTATTTTCACAGCAGGGTATGAGACGACCTGCCTTCTCTCAGGCTCTCAGGGTCTTCTGAAGAGGAAAAAAGCCCGAGGGGGTTTCATTTTAAGGACTGAATTTGAAGCCTGTACTTGAAGTAGGTCTCATAGAATCAGAAATACAGAGTTGAAAGGGTCTCAGAAAGTGTTGCTGCTCTCTTTCCCCAATTCAAGGCACATTCACTATATCTATGTCATTCCTGGCAGGTTTTGGTTACCCTAGATCAACTGAATTTGAGTAGCCATCTTTCCAGCTGGTAACTTCATCACCAGGCTGGGAGTACAGGCTGTACTGGACCTGCTGGTGGGGCTACAGCTCCCCTCGTAGCTCCTCCTAAGCTGCTCCTGCTGTTAGTGAGACTCACTCAAAATTCCCCATCTCTGAGAATTGGGCCCCTCTTGGCGAGGGCAGTATTTTACATTATTTCATGGCACAGCCCTTTGTGCTTTTACTGCATTCAGAGAAAGGCTTAAGAATAAAAAGGAAATATATTCAGATACCCAGTGCTTTAATGCTGAGGTTTTTCATATACGGGGGCCGTTCTTTAGCTCACTGAGAAATAAACCTGGCTGTTGATGCTGTCAGCAGAGAAAGCACATGAATTCCTCACTGCTCCTTGCCTGAAAGAGTCTATAATGTCACTATCTACATAATCATGCGAAGGGCTAATTTCAATATTTGCATAGCGGTGAACCTGGGAGAATATTGAAATCTTCTAGAGGTGGCTGCAGGGGAAGACTGACATGGACAGGAGCCAGAATCCATCTGTAGGCAGACAGGGAGCCAGAACCCATCCTGATGGGTGCCAAGGGACCGGGATCTCCATCTGGAGTCAGCCCAGAGCCCCACCACGGGGTCCATGAGTCAGAGCCAGTCCTGGCTGGGCAAACTGGCCAAACTCACAGGGTAAACTGGCCAGACTGGTGACTCCGTCACCTCCTCCCTGCTGGGGTCCTGCTGCTCCCTTCTTGCTGTGATGGTCTGAGATGCTGGCTCGGAACCTGGGCTTGCAGGCAGGGACTTTCTTTGAAATTACAGGCAAAGCTTTCGTGCCGCATTCGTGCACAGCAAATTGGACAAGAAAGCGGTGCAGAAGAAAGCAGGCAGGTGGAGGGGAATCTCCTCCATTTTTTTTTCCTGACTCTGTAGTCATTTCTACAGCTCTGAGAGCCCCCAAAGTTCAATTTTTTTCCTTACAACCATCATAGTGAAGTATTGAGGAATAAACAGTGCCGAGAGGCATTTCCTCCCTGAGGTAACTGTAGTTCAGAAAGTGAAGTAACATCTACCACGATCTAACCAATCTAACCACTAAGAAGTGTTTTCATAGGGATGGTGCCCAGAAATTTGGGTTGCAGGACTCTGGGTCTTGTATGGCGTGGAAGATGTAGCCCCTACGCTACCCCAGGCAGCAGAACAGCAATGGTCGAGCCCACACAGAATGACCTGGTGCTTCTGCATTGGGCGATGCAGGAGGGCTCAGGGCCACTATCCAAGGGCCTGGAGGCCACATTGGGGTATTGGACCGAGACCTGTCCCAGGCTGAGCCCCTCACTGCTGGAAAATAATAGCCTGTCACACGTGAGCTGAGCCACAGGAAAGCCTGGCTGGCCGTGCTGCCACAGCCTGAGCGGCCCCAGAGCCGGTGGGAGATGCTATTAGAGAGTCTGTTCTTAATCAAGCAAAATTTGGGCACACATTAGAGGTGATGAGCAGCTTTTGCTGCCTGTCTGTGTCTACGGGGACACCTGGGCACGATGGCATGGGCAGGGAGGCAGATTTGCAAGCTCCGCAGAAAATCATAGGAGCATCACCAGGGTGAGAGCTGGGCAAGGAGGGGTCTGTCCCACCGAGGGGATGCCAGAGGAGGAAAAGGATTTTTTTCTTCTTCCCAAAGTCAGAGTGATTTCAGGCTCCCTTACAGTGCCAGTGCCCTGGAGCAGTCCATATGTGGTGGCATTAATGCTGCCTGCTTCATTAGCTGGGCAATCCAAGCTAACCACCACGATTTAACACACAATGACGCACCTAATTTTGTGTAAAATTGTTACACTAATGACATCACAGCAGAGGTCAGCTGTCAGCCACTAAAGTCCATGGTTCCTTTAGGTGGGGGTTAGAGGTAAGGTAAGAGCCTTTTGCAGAACAGTAATAACACAAACTGCCCATGACCCTTCTTTGAAGGCCTTCAGAAGACTCGCAACTTAGAATGGTTCAAACCTACTCCACCATGTCCTGCTCCACCAGGTCAGTTAGCAAACTTCTGTGCCGTTTTCTTCCCCTGAGTTAAACCCAAGAACCCCATTCCATCCCTGCCCCCTCACTCTTTTCTGAGAAAACACGTAGCATTACTTTTTTTTCTTTCCCATTGCCTCTCTGACTCAGCTGCCGGCAACGTATTTTTATCATGCAACAAGTAATCAGCCCGTGAAACTCATTACCACGGGATGTCAGCCTGGCATTTAGAGTAAAAGTGGATTGCGTTATTGCTGGAACAGACGGCGCACCTAAAGTCATGACAATACCTGTTAAAAAACAGTTTAGAAGAGGCGCTTCAAGCTGCTTTTTGACTATCAGGAGTCTGGAGGAGATATTCCTACAGGGCATGTTACCAGGAAACTGCTGTACTTGGTGTGACTTGTGCTAGAGTCAAGGTGCTGGGCTGGACCCTGGGCTTTCTGCTCGACTTTGCCTGAAAATTGCTGTCTGTCTCATTATTTACCCAGAGCAGCATCAACACAGTTGTCTCTTGGCGTGATTGGCACAGAGACAGGCGAGGAGGCCACGCTTGAGTTTCTACCATACACTCCTTGTTCTTGGTGTTTGGGTCTGTTCTGAATAAATCCACAATGTTGAAGGGAGAGATGCAGCCTAAAAAGTGTACAGTCTCCTACGAATACATGTAGACCTGTGCCCAGGGCACTTCACTGCTCTAAGGGCCAATGATGCTGCCACAGTGGGTCTCCATGGGGCTGGCCCACACCTCCCATCTTACCCCATTCTCATCCTTCTCTTGAAGGTCATCATCTTCTGAAACAATTTATGGACCTTACTAGAAAACCTGACAAGGTTTCTTCTTTTTCAGCTATTGCAAAATGAAGACTTGAGATAGTTCTTATAAAATTAGAACTACTCTGCCCTCTCCTAAGGAGAGTCAACACGTCCACCCAACAGCAACCACCTGAGAGAGGACTGCAGTGTGAAGATAACATACTGGGGCAGCATTTGCTGCAAATTGCTCCAAAAAGGATGTGATTCTGCGGGTGAATCTCAAATCCTGAGCTGGTACCTTGGTAACTATATTACGTGTTCTGTTGTCCTCACTTTCACCCAGGGCTGGCTGCTTTCCTTCCTCAAGCTTTGGTTTATGTCATGATCTGTATGAAATGTCCCTTACGTCTAGGTCACCAAATCTGTGAAGAGCCAAAGAGGGATATTGTGGACTACATCTTTAGATGGAAAGATGATTTTTATATGTTTTTTTATTTGTAATTGCCTCTGTCTATATTTATGTTAATCATAGCGGTTCTGAGACCTTGGAGAACCATTTACGGCACGAAACTAATGAGCTCTACTCCCCTTATGGCATTTCATTTCCTGGGCAATGTGGCCACTGTAAAGAGTGGCACTTGCATTAATTTTGCCTCATAAAAGACACCCTGAGTCATCAAAAGCCAACAAAAGCTAAACATTCACCAAAAGATACAATCATTGACCTCTTAAGCATTGTCTGAATACACCCGTGCCCACACTGCCACGTGCTCTGCATCCTTCATCCCAATATTCCCCAGCCAGATGATTCATTTGAACCCTGAGGCAGTTCCCTGTGAGCCCTGAAGGTTTCCTGCTGGTTCAACACGTTGACCTCTCTCCGTGACATGACAAAGCGGTCAGTGCCAGTTCTTGGACAAACAGGGTGGCTGCTGTTGAGTGCTCAGAGATATTTGGTCTCCCTCATGGCTGGAGAGCCATTTTTTGGGGTAGTCCCACCCATCATCACCCGTGGGAAAAGGAAGAGGCTGAAACCAGGCATCAAAGGTAGCCCACAAGGGGATGGCGGTACACTTTGGGGGGAATTTACTGGATATGGACAGTAAGATGTTATGCCCCAACAAGTCTTACCCACACCTATGTCTGATGACAGTGTTTTCCCACGGCTTTGCTGAGCCAGAAAACAGGGAGAAGTATTGTGTGGTGAAGGGTGGAAGAATAAATAAAATGGCCTGTTGAGTTCCTGATGTAAAGTGTAGCCTGATTGCCAGTTAGCCTGTCATTCAGGTGCCTTAGTGCATGGAAGAGTTTCCCAGGCAAAGTGGTGGAGGTAACTACTAAATTAAGATGCTTCTGTTTGATTCAGGAGGTGATCCAGGGGAGTTCTCTAGTCCTGGTATAGAAAGAATGTAAGAGCTGGACCCAGGACTAAAAACCAGTGCCTGAAATTTCTGACTGTGAGGTACGGTCAATGGCAACATGAAGGGGTAGACGGAACCAGAGGTACAGCAGGAAGAGGGTGAGGAGAGACACAAACGGGTGGTAAAAACTGAGCAGGCATCTGCCTGGGGTGTCTGAGCCAGACCCACTGTGTCCGTGGCCGTGGTGTGACATGAAAGCCCCAAGACATAAATACCAAGGGAGGTTTCACACACTGGCACTGACGATGCAAACCAGAACCCAGGTGAGCACCTGGCTGGTAATTGCCCTCTTCTCACACAATTCATTATTACTTGTGTAGTCAAAATATCTGTTTTCTCTGCAGGTGTCCACCTGAGCATGGTGTCTGCTTGCCCTAATTCCACTTCTCTGCCACCATGGCAGAAGAACAGCAAGCACGGACCAAGAAGAACAACAATGAGCTAGCTCATAAAAGAAATGTATCTGCATTAGAAGAAGACAGTTACCACTTAGGGAACGTTTAACGCTCTGGCAGCAGCAACACTAAATTGTGAAGCAGCAGCAAAAACAATATCAAATGGTGTATTTCTGCCTCGTGACTGGACTTTGCTGCACCGCGAGCTAATGGGCACAGTGCAGGACAGTGTGACATAAATAACTGTTCTCGTTGGAGCATTTCAGGAGCATTCTCTGGCTGTACTGACGGACTAATCCGACTGGCAAACGACCTTGGATTTGGGGTTCCTCATTATGGCAAGGGAAAAATGGGCAATGGGCAGCTGGTGCTAACGTGCTGACAAGAGTTTAGGAAGACTGATGGCTAATGAGGCTTCATTAATGAATTCACCTTGATTTCTGGCCCTTCTCCTAAATATCCCCAGAGCTCAGAGCTGGGCTCTCCATCTAGTTTTTGAGTTGAATGAGGGAGAGCCAGGGCAAGTCTTGTTGGGCTCCCATGGTACATATCTTGGGCACTATGTGTCCAAAGGAGGAGGTGAACGGGGCTGCCGGTGATAACTGAAGCCGTCACATGGGGATGCAGCTTAGCTGTGTGCAGAACACAGCAACATTTGGTTTTGTTTTCAAAGGCAAACTTTCTTTTAACTTCAAGTCATCCTTTATGATGGTTAATTCCCTCTCCCCAGTATATACAGGGGTAAGAGGGGCATTCAGAAAGGTGTAAGTATCTATACCTCTTTGCAACATGACAACATGTAATATGTTCACACTTCAAAATTGAATTTTCCAAAGTAACCTCTAGATCTTCCAGATTTCCACCTCATGGTGTTTTTTTCTCAAGTGTTGGCTTTGCGTGTTTTGAAAAAAAACTTTAAAACCGTGCCATTTAATGATGCATGTCATCTCTAGGCTTCCTCTTTCCCAAGACTTCCCTGCCTAGTACGAATCTAAGTACCTCACACAGCACGGCTGTGGGCTTTATAGTCTTTACTCTTCCAGATCTTTTTAACTTTAACTTTCTTCTCCACTTTTTCTTTTTTTTTTTTTTCCCCTCAATGCCTCTTCCTATGCCATGATGGATTAATGCGCTCACCCTGGTTGCACTGTGTTAGTCTTAATTATTCTGATTTAGCAGATCCAAACAGCAATTTCTGGGAGAAATTCCTGTGTCCTCAGGTCAGCTGCGAAGGAGGGAGCTACTGTCTATCATTGCAAGCAAGAGAGTCCCAACTTCTCTTCTTTGGCAGCTTTCTGGCCACCTCTGACACTTCAGACTCAACTCCCATCACTGTACCTGGCAGAAGACACTTTTGGGTCACCCCCAGGTAGCAGAGCATCTAGTGAAGAGCCAGCCCTTACTACCATCCTTCTGTTTTGGTGCTGGTGAGTTTGCAATCCGAGCACGAGGCAATGCCTCTCTTGGCATGTTGCAGCCACTGAGGATCAACGTTTGTGAGGAACAGCTGAAGATAATTGCCCCTTTTGCCTGTCAGGACTCTGCAAACATTTTTAGCTTTCTGTGCTGAATTTGAATTTACGTAGCAAGTGACACATTGGACAAGCACTATATTCATCATCTCAGCTGCTCCCTGGTGTCAGAGAAGGGCACAATCTGCCTGTAAAATGCTCCTCCACTCCCAGGGCTGGGAGGTGTTTCCAGCTCCACGCTGGAGTCAGTATCTTTCATGGTCATCAAGAGGGAATGACCTTCTCCCCAGCTGAGATTTTGTGGGTACCCACTTGACCAGATCTTAGAGAAGCCTCTTTGGATACTAAAAAGACTATTTTTAGGAATAATTGGTTGCACAGTGGGAGCCACACACCTCTGACTATGCTTATGTGAAGTGGTTTCTGACTCAACCCATGTTCCTGCACCACTACTGTCATCTCAAGGCCCCAAGATTTACAGTCCAGACTGTGAAGCAACAGGCTGTTGACACTGCTATTCTACAGGTGACAAACAGAGGCACAGAGGCTGCCAAGACTTGGCCAAAGTCTCCAAGGAAGCCTGTGGTGGCTGTAGCAGAGAAAATAGCCTAAAAGATGGTGGACAACCACCTTCCACCCAGCCAGGAGGGAGGAGAGCCAAGACACATACAGATTCAGAGAGAAAAGGGAGAGCCTTGCTTTGGGGAAGTGCCAAGTCCCATCCGTGGGGACACCCCCTTCCAGCTCCAGCTTTGTGCAACTGTGCCTCAGCTTTACACCCCTCCAGAGAAGCCCCGATCTGAGAAGTACGTGGCTTTTAAATATCCCTGAAGAGAGTGTTTCCTTTCAGAAAAGCAGCGCTAAGATACCCTGACGGTGTGTTTGCTGGTGGGAGCACAGGGAGGGGAGGGGTGATGGGCTGCTGGGGACAAGGAGGGGACCAGTCGCCGTTGGGGAAACCCCACCGGAGAAGCAGATCAGGCCAGCGACGTGGCTGGGGAGGGAGGTGAGGGCAGAGAAAGATAAACAGACGCGGAGCAGCACCCCGAGGAAAAGCACAAACGGGCAGGGCAGATACGGCAGGAGTGGGTTTTTCTACCACCTAATTCCTTGAGCGGGTCAATCATCTTTTATCTCCTTTGAGTCAGCCCCCGTGCCATGGAGAGCACCGGGCGGAACAAAGCAAAGGCAGAGGCGAGCTGAAACTACTGCCCAGCGGGAAGTGAATGCTCTGGCACTATTTATTTTCGAGTCCACATTTGGATTAGCTGTAAAGGGCTGTGTGGATAAGCAAGCAGGCAATTACAGCTGGAACGTGCTGCTCATGAATGGAAACAGCTCCAATCTGCTCAGGACATATTGAAATTCTAATTCAGTTAGATTCCTTTAGTTACAGCGCTCATCACAGGCACTAAAAGAGATGGGATTAAAAAATAAATACAACTCTTGTGTTGCCTTTGGTCGGCCTTCTCTTCCCCCCCACCTCCTCTCCTCTATTTTAGCTGCTGTTTGACTTTATTTTCTGTGGCAAAATACAGCAGCCTGCATTTGGTCTGCTTGTTGATTTTAATGAGGACGTAACGGGCTGCAGCTGGCCGGACGTGTGCGCTGCTAACGACGGGTGGGCAGGCAGCAGGGACACCAGACCATGTCTGAGGTTTCACGTGTCACATCCCACTAAAGACCACATCTTACTGAAAACCATGACTCGGAGATGTTTGTTATTCTTGCCGGTGTGACACCGGGCAAGGAGGCGACTTGCACAAGCCCTTCACTGGTTTCATCCCTGGTTCAGACCAGCCCTCGAGTCCACCAGCCCCCACTGCCTCCTCCAGTAAGCAGGTTGGCTTCCTGCCTTGGGTACTGGTGTAAAGCCACTTCCCCACTGCAGGCAACTGGTTTTGCATTGGGTTTGTGCAGGTAAATGAGGAAAATATCTCATCCTGGTCCAGGATCTAGCCCGATCAGCCCTGCCAGTGTGACCTCGAAATTCAAGCAAGTTATTAACCCACGTGCTGTCAAAGAACGATGTTGTGTTAAATCTACCAGCGTATGCAAAGAATAGCTAGTTGGGATCTAAATGCCTGAGATTGCCAAATTGGAGGAAGGAGAGGAGTGTGAGCTCAGGTCTCCAGCTGCCTGGTAGTTGTGCTTCCCTCGCGACAGGTCTCTTGGACCTGCTGGAGGACCTCCGAATGCAGCGGGATGTCACAGGTTGTGACCACTTCAGCTCAGAAACCTGGTTATGACAGACAACGGGTAGAAATTGTCTCCCTTGAAACTAAGAAAAAAGGGCTTGATGGGGAAAGACAAACATAATACCACTGGTAGACATAATACCTCCAATACCACTGATACCGAGGCACGGAGCTGTGAAATAAGCACCTCTGCAGTAAAAGCAAACACCCAGCTTGGATCCCACAGAGTCATAGAACGTTAGGTTGGAAAAGACCTTTGAGATCATAAGCATCTTTCCTCTTTATCTTATTACAAAAGGGTAAATTTTGCAGCATAAACATTCCGCGATTGCTTCTCATCCTTTCAGGACATGGACTTCACCATCTGTAGCCCTCTTAGTTGAATATGATCAACTCTCGTGTCAAATTCTCAACACAGAATTTTGTACCTAAGTGCTGTAGAAAAGCACCGGAAATATTTTTTTCCTGCATACATTTTATGTAATTTTCAGAGAATTTAATATTTTAAAGTGTTCCAATTCTTTAAAAAATGTAATTCTGTAGAGGTAGCCACCTATTGGCTCTTGGGTCTAAGTTGTGTGCAATATGGCTACATCTCTGTCGACTGTTGAACTCATGCATGTGCTCTCTGGAGCTCCCTGTTTGCTTTGCCCACTGCTAAGGATCTCAAAGTCACATATTAGGGACAGAAAGCTACTGCCTGATTGAAAAAAAAAACAATGCAACATCCTAATTCCCACAGGGAAGATACATGCCCCAGAGAAAAATTTCCAGCATAAGAAGAAGGAAGTGTTTCTAATGGATTCATTCATAGTTAGGACACAGATCAAATCCAGCCTGAGGAGCAAGGCTGGGAGAAAGATAGAAATTAAGTGGGTTACATTAAGGCAGAGAATATAACATCAAAGATAATAGTGATGTGCACACACGAGAGAGTAGGAACTGCTGTGTGTTGCAGAAAGGTAGTAACGCAATCCACAGAAGCGGTGGTATGAGGTGGATGGGAAATCTGGGAGAGTCAATGAGTGAAATGACTGCTGAGACGAGGCTGCTGAGCCTGGCTTGGTACCGTGCTGCACCAGCCTATTAGGTCAAAAAATCAGTGCAACCTCTAAATCAGCTGCTTTGTTGATGAGTTCAGTGCATCATACACTGGACAGTACAGATGCAGATTTAGCCTCCTTAGAAAACCAATAGCTTGAGAGCTCGTGAGTCTCTTTAGAGAGGTGTGCTTGTAATATACTTTTTAGCATAAAACCAATTTTTCTTGAGAGCCAGGAAAAAAGATAACGAGAAAGAACAAAAGCAAAGTCTCTCTAAGAAAGAACAGGGTACATATGCCCTCTACGCAGCTTTGAACCAACAAAGAGAACAAAATCTCTGCAGTCCTTTGTGGCCAGCGGAGCACTCCGAACAGCAAAGGGCCCATGTCCATGAAACAAAAACCCAATGTATTTTGGTCTCATAACTGGTGTAGAAAGGAAAACAATGGTAGGAGCAGGCATAGACATTTCCATTCCTCATATGGCAATAATCTATATTAATTACAGCAAATGTCCAGCTTCGAACAATGTCACTGCAGTGCTATTACTGTTGAAGAGTATTGAGTTTCCAAGGAGGTGAATGTCTTTTTCTCTCCCTAATCATGATTACTTGGCTTAGTACTTGGGCTAAGCTTTCATTTAACCAAGATAAATGGGTATTTCCAAAACCAGTGAGTTAACACTATGCATTGCATTATTACTCTCTTCTCAGATTTCTTGCCTCGTGTGCTGTTTTACTTGGCTGCTAAACACAAATAGCAATAAGAATAGGAAGGAGGAGCTGTGCAGCATCTCATATGGATTAAAGATCCAAAAAATAAATAAATCTGGTTTTGACCCATTGCTTCGTCCTATTCTGTGCCAGCATTTTTCCTCAATCAACGTAAAACAACAACATTATTTTATCCTATAATTTCCCTTTCTTGAAACATGAGTGCCCACACCACATTTCTGCAGACACCACCAGCCTGGCTGACTAATATTTTGCTGCTTTCTATTTGGAATCCCTATTTATAAATTAAGCTTATGTGCCAGTACGGTAGGTTAACATTCAGAAGAGCAGATGGGGAATTAGAGGCGCAACTTCTGTCAGTGATAACGGGACTTACACGCTTCATTTTCCCCAGGGCACGGTGAATGTTTTCCTTTTCAACAGCGCTGGGCAAAACCGCCTTAAGGAACTGGTGGCAGCAAAACCGCGTGCTGGCGATGCACTGAAATTGTCAGGGTGCAGGCACAGATTTTCGGTTGCTGGGACGTTTGTGGGAAGGTATTTTGGAGCAGCTCCTGGAAGATACCCATCTCAGTACAGAAGTTCAAGTGCAAAATAGGCAGCAAGAATTGCCTCTCGTGCAAAGTCAGTGAGAGGTCTGGCATCAAACAGCTTCTCCTACACAGGTGGGTTCACCTGACCACATCGCTGCCCAGTGGTCTGGCTTTTGATGACCAGGGCAGGCTGTAGATCCAGGAGAGGTCCTAACTCAGGTCCCTAAATCCTGTTATTTCAGCGGCCATCCCACTCCCCACTCCCCTGCCCTGCTGCTGGGTGGAACTGCAAGGCTGTGCATGGGCATCTTAGTGTGGGTGGGTGCCTTCCTACCCACCTCCCACAACCCTTTACACAGTGGTGGTGTCCAGAACATACCACGCATCCATAAAGGGTATGAAGATGATCAGAAGGCTGGAGCATCTCTCCTATGAGGACAGGCTGAGAGAGTTGGGGTTGTTCAGCCTGGAGAAGAGAAGGCTCCGGGGAGACCT
>JAOXJK010000011.1:2419804-2455014 GCA_025774025.1 Xenus cinereus
AAACTGAGTTGTCTTCCACCACCACCCCCTCCCCGGTGCCTTATCTTCCTTTGCACTCAAAACCCTCTGGTCTCCAGCTGTGTCTGATGCTTTGCCTGTGCTCATGTCTGAGATATCTCAGATCTTTAGATTATTTCCCATCTAAAACCTCTAATGAGGGAGGGGAGTATGGCCTGGTCAAGAAGCAGCTCAAACCAGAACAAAACACAGACCT
Organism: Xenus cinereus; assembly: GCA_025774025.1. NCBI lineage: Eukaryota > Metazoa > Chordata > Aves > Charadriiformes > Scolopacidae > Xenus > Xenus cinereus. Next base: position 2,420,019 of record JAOXJK010000011.1, read on the forward strand.
TTTAAAAGAAAATTAAGGAAGAGTTAGACCAATGTCTCAAACATGGATCACCCACATCCTAAGTAAATGTCCTACAGCCACACTTCTGAAATTTCTGTCTTATGGGAGTTGTATCACCCATAGAATCATAGAATCATTTTGGTTGGAAAAGAACCTTAAGTCCAGCCAGTGTGAATACTTTCAGTATTAAAGGCTTTGGCATGAAAAGACCCCACTAAAGTTCTACAACCTTCTCTTCATTAGACTTTAACTCCAGAAACAATTCAAGACCCAGGAAGCTTTTTTCAGGAACAGATGTTCATCCCAACTGGCACCCTCCCATGAAACATTCTGGTGAATTTTAAAGCATCATCCTACCGTTTGGTAATAAATAAAGGAAATACAAGTCCCATCAGCTCCCTGGGGAAGCACTACCATGCTCATTTTACAGTTCAATGCTTAAGGGACAGAGAAACTTAGTCCAGGCAAACATTGGGCAGAATGAGAGTCTGCATTTCTCAAGGGCATGGTTGGGATGTCAGCCAGATACATGACCCAAGAACTCCACCTCATTGTAGACACCCAATGGAGACACCACCAACAGCGACACGATGACCCAGCACTCCTGTGCCCATGCACTGAAACCCAACAGCACATGCAAACTCAAGGTGTTACGATGCAAACTGGGAAGGCTGCACAAAGATTTCATCTCTTAGTGCAAGAACTATCTATTTGTGTGAAAGGTATCACAGAACTACAGATCCCATTATGGCATCTCAGAATCTGGGACAAACTTTGGAAAAAATCATCATTTTTCAGAAAAATTGTTAAATAGAAAGAAGCAAAGTTTTTTCTGAATCAGGCAGCCACCATCCTGTTTTTTTTTTATTGAAGAACGTGGAAGTTGTGTAACAGGAGATGAGAATGGACTAATCAGTCTATAAACCAAAAGCTCTTTAGTAGATACTGGCCTCATGGGCGCACTAGAAAGAATGGGAGAAAAAATATGCATGCAGAGAGACAGATAGATTGACAGAAACTTGTGCCTCAGAATAGAAATATTCACATGACATACTCTCCATTATGCGGACACTGTCTTTCAGTAGGAATGTGTACTGAAAATAAATGAGTTATATCCCTCGATTGTCATGGCCACTGAAAATAAATCGACATCCAGCAACGAAGACATAGCAGGCACAGGCTAAGTTATTGTGTTACCTCCGAAATGAATTGGATGTGCGAGGAAGCACACGCTACACATTCCATTTAGCAAATGACCTGACTGAAAACCATGCTCGTGCACCAGAACGCACACCCACTGCCGTCGTCTGAGTCTGTCTGGCAGGGCTTGGCTGCTGGGGCTCATTTTCTCGGCAAGGTGGGTTTAAGACAGCCCCTGCTGCTCATCTCCTCGGTATCTACACCAAGCTCATCCCATCAGTCATTCTGCCTTTGCCCCGTGGGCTGAAAGGGTTTTCACAGACTTCTCTTCCCTCTCGCCCCACGCATTCGCTGTGCCACACACATGCACATTCCTGCATGCCACCCCTGCCACTGCTCACTTCATCCCGTGGTGGAACAGCGCAGGACCTCGAGCCACACCAACAGGCCCAGGAAAGAGGCTTTGCTCCAGCACACCCACGGAGATACCCACAAAACCACAGCGGTGTGTCTGGGGCTGATGAGCCGCAGCTTTACCAGGCTCAGCAGCAGTAGGATGGGAAGACCTTAATGTCACGTCGAGCAGCATGAGCACAGCTCCTCCAGAAAAATGCCATCTGCGAGGTCATTTTCAATCGAGACCTCCTGGGAGGAGCGACGCACAAAGAGAAAGGAGGGGATTTCCTCGGCTGCTGCTGTTATCAGGCTTCCCTCCTCCCAATAACTCCAAGGGAATGGGTTTGCTAAAGCCTGTTCTGCCAATTTTCTATTCTTCATTGCTTTGCCTACAGCAGAGGTCTGCATTATCTTATCTGCTGCTGGGTGCATTGCAATGCCAGCTCGGGGATCAGCACATATTCTGCTAAGACCTCGCTGTTCCTTTTGGATGTATCTCTGCAGACGAGCTTAGGGCACTCACTCCTCTGAGCAGACCGTAATACGGGGAACTGTCATCTGAGAGGCACTAGACATCATCCTGGGGAGAAGGAAAGTAAGGAAAGCGCTGCTCAAATCCTGTTAATAAAGCAGCGACAGAGAATTGAAACAGCGAAGTGGAGGAGGAAGGAGGATAAAGTCATGTTTTACCAAGTGCCAGGACACCACCGTTCCGGCTCCTGCTTTCTCGTACAGCAAAAGAGGGGTGTGCTTTATTCAGGCGACACACTGCACGTTCCACACACACCCCTTCACACCTAAAGGGACCGGTGACCTGTTGGCAATACTCACTTCTTTAACAGCACCTCACTGCAGAGGTAACTGCTTTGGTGCATCCTCCTCCGGCAAAGCTCCTGCCTCTTCTGCTCCCAGATGCGTGAATTTGGGGAGCACAGAAAAGGAGCTGGAGTTCTTTGCCATGCTGACGTATTACAGAACTGTTCTGGGATTTACACCCTCTGCTTCCTGACAGGAAAGAAATCAGGCTTCAGCGATGATGCTTCCCCTCTTTTTCCAGCTGGTATTGCAGCAGAATGGATGAGCTGCCACAGAGCCCACGTGCAGCTGCAACAGGTCCTCAGTGATTAAATGCAAAATTCATCCAGGACATGAGGTTCTGATTCAGCCCGGAGGCAGTTCAAAGACCTTTACAGCATGCTCCCTGTGGAAAGACCTACTCAGCTTTCAAGCAGACACTTTTTGCTGCCTTTTATCTCTGAGAGGTGAAGTCTGGAAGGAAAACAGGATTGTTGTGTCCCTGTCAAATGCTGCTCCCCAAATTTCCATAATCTGAGGAATTACCTGGAGTCAGTGGGACTGAAACACCCACCTCTGTTAGAAAGGCACAGCAATGCTGGGAAGATATTGTCATCTGGATCATCTAGGAGCTGCTTTGCAGAATAGACTGAAGTATTTCACTGCCCTGTTTCTGAATCCCTACAGTACTTTGACAAGGACAAGCACTGTCAGTCTGTAATATCCTATCTGTTTCTAGCTGGCCCTAACCTGTTTTAGCAGAGCAAGGATTTATTCAGCAGACAGGGAACGTTTAGTCTTTCTGGAAACTACTGTATCCCCCATGGGAAAAAAAAATAAATCATTGTTTCAGAAGCAGCTACCTCAAAAAACTAAATGGGCAGAGAGATGACACCCCACCATGTCCCAGGGAGGCTGCCAAAAGCTCCCATCTTATCTGAGAACAAGACCTGCTTTTTAAAGTCCTGCGGATATTTTGAGTGTGCTGTTTTCTTGCTGGCTTTGAGGCTTTTGCCTTTGGCTGGTATTTATTGCATTATTGGGAAGCCCATGGGCAGAACACTTCCCTCTTCCCACACCCTCGCTATGGTTAGGGGAGGGTCGTCCCTCGTGTTGGGATGTGTTGTCCCTCACTCCCCAACTCTTCTGTCCCCTGGACTTTTGCATCTGTTTTTTTTTCTATCCCATTCTCCAAACTTAGTCGCACATGGCTTCTACTTAGCAAGCTCTTCTCCTAGTGACTTTCTTGATACCTTCCTGTGATTCGCATGGTCCAACCTCTGCCCAACAAGCAGGAGCAAAGGAGCAGTTTGCCTGGATATCCAGTTTGAAATGGGGAAGGCATCAGGGTTATGCACAGGCAATAACTGAGGCATAAAATTGTATGTTCCTGCTCAGACGTTTAAAGAGAACACAGCCCAGGTGATGGCAATGACTTTGTACCACGAGTCAGTTGGACTCATTCGCTGGGAGATCCAAAAGCAGCAGAGACAGAAAATATTCCCTTCTCCTAACAACAGACAAAAATCCTACTGACAAACCAGACCATCACAAAACCTGCCGTGGCACCTGCCTATCTGCAGGACGGTGAGTAGTGAGCACAACAAGCAGCATCACCCCCAGAGGAACAAGCAGCCGAAAGCTGTAGCGTTACTGACTCTGGGATCGCCGAAACCCCCCAACGGGCTGAGTCAGTGTGAAGATACTGGCCAGAATGGCTTGGAAGCAAAGTACAACTTAGCCCAGTCTCCAGCCTGCACTCACACATCTCTGCCAGGACAGGGCTCAGACCTCCAGCCTTGTGGGGAGCAGACCCCTCTGCAGCCCCTCGCCCAGCCCAGCCCCCTCACCTGCCCCAGGAGCACACCGGGGGCATCACTTCTTCCAGGTAACCTACTCTTTATTTCTATTTTAAGCTGATACTTTTTGTCAGCCAAACTACCCAGGCCAGCCTGCACTGCCATCAGGGTGTCATCCAGAAGCTGTAAATTGAGCAGCGTCTGCTCCCTTCAGGATCCTCAGGCTGCCCGGCTCGCTCCATCTCCCCATCAGCCCAAGAGCAGACTGGGCTCAGAGCAGAGCCTGATTTCTTTTCCTCTTTTATTTTTCCCCCCTCTTCTCTCTAACACAGCACCAGGGAGGGACCCGGCTCCTGCCCACACTGCACAGCAAACTAGGATTTGTAAGCCATGACCGCCAGGAACAAGCAGAAAAACTCCCCTTTCCAAGATTTCAGCAAAGCTCCAAACACCCGGGGAAATACAGCTGACTAACGGACGTCACTCAGACCGTCCCCGAACGCTTGCCTTTCTTGCTGGCCTCTTTCCAGCCCTCTCTACTTTCTGCAGCTGGCTAACATTCGCTGGCCACGGCAAGAGACTCCCAAGCCCCCTCTGATGCTCAGCAGGACCCATCTGGTCTGACATCAAGCCGGGAGCCACGGGCCTTATGCAGGGTGGAGGCTGGACCTGCTGCAAGCCCCTTGCAGGGCTGGCCCCACATAATCACCCCTCCAGCAAACAAACTTCAACTCAACAGGCTGCCTCCTCCTCTGCCAGAGCCCGGCAGGCACCGTTCACTCATCGCACCATGCCCACACATCTTGGCCAGTGACCTCCAATGCTCTCCTGGTCCTGCAATGCCACCACCGTCCGCACACCCAGAGAAGAGGAAAGCAGAGTTCCTGCTCATACTCACAGTTTTGAAGTCCTCATGGTTGCACTCTTGGCCTTTGAATTTGCAGTACAGCATCATATCCTTCAGGTCGTGGCCAACCCGCGCCAGGAACTCCTGCATGTTAAAAACTTTCGGTTTATACTGCTTAAAGTTGGTCTTCTCTTGGAGGATGGCTAAGACAGCCGGGTCAGCCAGGTGAGGGTTGGGGATCTGCAGGTTGACATCAAGCAGAGCCAGGAGCTCCCCAGCATGGTACAGGTCATTGGTGGTGAGCCGGGAAAAGCGAAACTCGTTGAGGTTACAGATGGTGACAGCAGGGAAGACCAGGCTGTTTGCCACAACCTCATCCACTTTGGTCACGTGCTGGTAGGAGAAGTAGAAAGCCACCCGGTCTGAACTCTCAACCAGCAGGAGACCCAGCGAGCCCACAAAGGCCAAGGTCCAGAGCAGGCGACGGATGGTCACTGGCCCGTAGACGAAGACGTGGCGGATCCCGTGGAGCGTGGAGGTGTTGGCAAAAATCTGGATGCTTGAAGGCTGCAGGCTGCCCATGCTGCCCTCGCTGGTGCTGTCCTTCAGATCCATCAGGGACAGTTAGTTAAATCCTGGCACTGCTTTTTGGGTCAGTCCGTACCTGGAACTGGTATCCAGATCTCTCCCCTCCCCTCTCGAAAATAATTAAACCCTTTTAGGGGTGGGAGAGAGAAGGAGAGACTCAGGCCAGCAGCTACGAGTTTATCCCACAAGCTCAGCAGTACCTTCGTAGGGGCAAATGTTTATATAAAATCCATTCAAACTCTCGCTCTTGATTTCCTCGGTGCGATAAGAAGGGCTGGTTTTATTTAGGGAGACACCAAGGTGATGTGGAAGAGATGTGGGTGGGCAGCGAAAGCTGAGCCAATGGAAATAAAGTCCTCCCCCTACACACACACACATGCACACACACACGCGCCGAAGGGAGACGAGATGAAGCGAGAGAGCGAGCTTAAAACAAGTGGAGGCAGCTCGCAGCCTGTTAACTAGTGCGTAAAGCCCAAGGATGCCGCTTCCCGGAGCCGATGTCTTGCAGAGCAGCGGGGCTTTCAGACCGACCGGGTGATGCTCCCTGAGCTCCGGGGATGCGAGCTGCTGGATTCAGGCATCTCTCCTCCTCCCCACCCCTCCATTTTGGGCAGGGCTTCAAGAAATACCCTTCCAAAAAAGCCACCCTCTGCTGCCGGTGTTATTTCCAAGGGCTTCTCCCAGGGCAAGGTGGGCAGCTAATTCAGCAGAAGTAGGAGAGGAAAAGGGGGAGGGAAAAGCTAAAAAAAATAAAGAAAAGGGGGGAAATTGCTGCTCAGCTCCATGCACATACACACATGCAGACCGAGCAGGGGAGAAAGCAATCGCATGAAGCCTCTCCTCTGTCACAGCAGCTCAGAGAGAAAAATCAGACAGGGCAGGACTCGGTGGGGAGAGGCAGCAGGAGGAGAGGGGCTGCAGCATCTCTCATCTCTCCTCGCTCTGTCTCAGAGCATCCCTTCACTTCAGGACTCTCGACAGGGTGAATCGCTGAGAGCCGTGAGTCACCCATCGATCCGCAGCCCCGCAGCAGGGCGAGAGCCTTGGGGAGGGCAGGAAGAGGGGGCTGCCATCACAGCCCCCCAGCTCCTGCCTGGGGGGTGAGTTCGCAAGCGGCCGTGCCTCGACGGGGTCCGGGGGGGCTGTGCCGAGCAGCTCTGGTAGCCCCCAGGCTCAGCCCACCGAGGACTCGGAAGACTTTCAGCCAGCAGGATCCCCAGATGTTTTGTTTGCCGCTGAAAGGCAGCTGTGATGGATGTGTTTGGGGAAGATGCTCCCAGATGTGCATTCAGCCGGGGGGAGGTTGGGAGGAGGAGGTGGGAGGGGGGGGAGGCAAACTAAGAAAGATTTCCTACCCAAAAGATGCTGCAAAATCCTGTAACGATGGCTCCATACAGAGAGGATCCTTAGTGCATGCTGCAGGAGGTGGGAATGAGTGGGGTTCAGCCCAGAGATAAAAGGTGCTGAGCACGGTCTGGAGTAACTCCCCTCCATATTGTCTCATGCACAGCAGTATTTTTCCCTGCATTTGTTCAGATCCAGAATTAAAAATCGGTTTCTATCTCTGTACAGCACCCGGCGCTATGGTAGGTGAAGGTCCCAGGGCAATGGTAGCATCCAGGAGGTGAATTTCCCAGCTTGGACGAGGTGGGAGCAGGGGGCCAAAGCACAGACAGAGCCTGTCACAGCCTGTGGGACAATGTCTACTGACTGTCAGCCACCCATAAAGTCACCTTAAAGACAAACTCAAAGATTATCTGGGACAAAATGAGCCCAGGTTTTGAATTTATAACCCCAAGGGCTGTTATCATGAGAGCAGACCCTGAAAGACCCTTTGCGCTTTGCTTTGTTTGGCCCCTTCAGCACTTCAGGTGCTTCATTCACCTTCACTGAGAGACCCCTGAGTCCCTTGTCCCCTGGCCATGAGCTGCCCTGTCGTCCCCCTGATGATTTTCACCCAGAGGTAAGAGAGTTTCAGCTTTTCCTACCACTGAAGCCACATTTGACCCTGGCAGCCAAAGGCAAGCCCAGCTGTGGCACCTCCCAGCATGGATTACCCTGTGGGAGAACCTCTCAGGCTGAGCTCCTCATCCCAGCATCACTATATGGCAGCACAACCCTACTCTCCATTCTACACCAGGGAAACTGAGGCAAAGAGAGGACAAAAGGCTCATGAGCAGTCACCCAGAAAGCTCGCAGCATAGCCGAGAGTTGGATTTATGAGCAGTCTTTCAGTGTGCCATGCTGCTGCCCTAAAGCTGAACCTCCTTCCGTAGCCAGAAGGCTCCAGGACTGTGCTGAGACTATGGCCAGTCCTGATGGACTGACAGGATGCAGAAGGAGCAGAAGATGCCACGTGAGGCTGGTTTCCTCGTTGGACAATTCCCCATCAGCCCTGAAATGCAAAAAATGGTCCCTCCTCCTCCGTCTCTGCCCATGACTGGAAGCCAGGCTCTCAATGCAAGCCCTCATATGGCTGAACAGAGCTGTGCCCCTTCTTTATTAAGCAGCAAATCAGCCACAGTGAGGCCTTACAAATCTCCTGCATCTCATCATGCCCTTTCCAGGAGGGGTGGAGAAGACAGTGCTGAATGGACCCAAGCAATGCGCAAACCAGAATTAGAGCTGCTGAGGACAGAGTGGCCACAAGACCCTTGTTCCTGGGCTCCAGACCTCGCTGCCTGTCTAATTTTGTGCTCATCATCTCCCCACAGACAGGGACAAGACCATTCTCCCACTAAAAATTTCCTGGCAGGAATGGGCTCCCTTTCCCACCCATGACCGACCCATCTGCGAATGTCCCTCCTCTTCCTCCCCGTCTGCGTTATTTGTCCTGGTGCGTTAATGCTTTCATTTGTTCGCTGCCTTTACAATCCTGTTTTCTGTAATTCATACCATATACCATCTGCTGCCTTTTATTATTTAACTATGTAGAACGCTTTGGCTGCAGTCTGGAGGAAGAACGCCGTGCCCAGCAGTGCTGCCTGGCGCTGGCGCCGGGTCACCGGGCTCTGCTCCACTGCTTATGGGTCTGGGGACAAACCAGGGGGACAAATGCTCTCCACCAAGTACCTGTGGCTCAGGTTGTGCCCCAGAGCTGGTGTTGACCAGGGTGTCCTGAGAGCGGAGGAAAGGAGCTCTGGTTGTGCCTGGGGCTGGACTATGGGGTGACACCAGCAAGGATGGGGGAGATGGGTTGTAGGGGATGGTAAGGGACCTCTTGCTACCCATGTAAATGGTCTCCCTGCAGGTGGATGTGCATGGTAAGGACCAAGCAGCCTGACCAGTCCCATAAAAGTCCCCAGGATGGCAGAGCCCAGCTAAGGAGACCTGTACTCCCGCTCCCGCACCAAATAACACAGACGGGGAGGAAGAGGAGGGGGATTCGCAGATGGGTCAGTCATGAGTGGGAAAGGGAGCCCATTCCTTCCAGGAAATTTTTAGTAGGAGAATGGTCTTGTCCCCGTCCATGGGGAGATGATGGGGACACCCAGGGCAGAGCACGGCATCCCTGGGGGGTGAAGTACCTGCTTTGGGAGCTCGTAGCCCCCCCTCAGCCCCTGAATGTCCCTCACAGACCTTGCTGCTTCAAATCTCCTTCAGAAACAAGCACCGAGGAGCCAGGCAGGGCCAGAAGACATGTCCCTTGGGAAAGTCCCTTTCCCCCCCCTTACAGGGATGGAGTGGTGACAGGGGGACAGCAGGGCCAGAGTGGCTGAGGGACACGGAGCCAGATCCCTCTCTGGTTTGCACAGCCTGCGCCTGCCCTCTTGTGTCTCAAACCCATGCTGCACTGCTCAGGGTGAGGGATCCCAGCCCTGAAATACCTGGAAAATTGGTTTATTTAGGGAGGGAGAAGAGATGGAGAGGGGTCTCCCACCTGTGCGAGCCCCTCTGCTTCCACAGCCCCACCTGAGCCCTCCCAGAAGCATGTCCCAGCCGAAGGGTTTGCACTGGGGAAGTCAGAACTGGCCTTACAGACAGAGCAATGGGTTGTTTTAAAAATAAAAGGTGATTCTTTGGCCCCCTGTGTGGTTCAGCACACAGCCCCACTGCCCCAGGCCAGAGCCCTCTCCTTAGCACTGGAGATATTGCTGTTTTTCTGCCAATTTGTTGGTTTTATGTTTCCCCGTGGCCTTAATTAGGAAAGAAAAGAAAAAAAAAACAATGATGGTTGCAGTCAGGAATGTGGTTCCTCTTCCCCGTCCCAGATGCAGATCGTTTATGTGGTTGCATTGAGCACCAGGGACATCAGGGACATGTGAAACTCTGTTTTCACTTTCACAGGAGCTGCTTTTGCCACATCTCTGTGGGCTTTGGAAAAAAGAAGGACAACAGGCATTTGGAGGGGAAGCCAGGGAGTACTCGGGCCATGATGGTGACACCTGGAAAAAGAAGGACTTTGCTCAAGACGATCATGGTCCTACAAGTCTCCTTCCGTTTCTCGGCCTTTCCCCAACCTTTTTGGACCCTCTTGTCACCAAACTGCTCATCGCCAGTGTCTTCAAACTGTTAGGGACCCAGAGCTCCACTTAGCAGAGAGAGCTTGGCTACTTAAATGAGCCTCCTTTTCCAAATGGGAACATAATGTTGAATGCTGATGTTTCCCCTGAAATTAAATCTTCTCCCTTCCAAAGTAGCCTTGGCTCGGTTAAATGGCTTTTTAATATATATAGAAAATTGAAATTTTGATTGGATTTCAATGTATTTAATATTATGCTTGGATTTATAATAGGGCATAAAGTTAAAGCAATTAAAGTGNNNAAAGCAATTAAAGTGGAAAAAAGTCTCCTTGAAAGAAAACCAAAAATATTAAAATGGCGGCATATTCGGAAACACTTCTAAAGGGAGCAACTGGAAGACATTAAAATCCTCCATTTTGATACTCCTGCCTCCCTAAAAGAAGGTTCTGGTTAAAACATATTGATAGAGAGTTGGATCAGCATTTTCCAGTGGAAAAACTGTTGTGGGGGGAGGATTTCTCCACCACCTGCTCCTGGCATCCCCAGGCAGCAGAGAGGATGCTGCAGGATGCCTTCCTCCTCCTCCTCTGCCTGCAGAAATATAGCACATTAATAGCTCAGGGGTGGCAGACCTGAGCCTCCAGCCCCCAAATCTGGCTGGTGATGGGGGAGAGGCTTCCCCAGGTCATAGAGATTACTCTCAGCCCAAATCAGCCCAGTGCCTACAGACCGAGTTACATCTACAGATTTTATTACAGAAGGGGAATATTGGATTTGCAGTAGTGTTTTTCAGCAATCGGAGCCTGTCCCACTCGCTCTGACATTCACGGCTTCTCTGCAATAACTCAGATTTATCAGCCCTCTCTCCGGGGCCGTGTTTATCAGCCGGGGTTGGAAGATACTCGCATTAGCAGTGACTCGCACGGCACCTGCTCGGCGTGCAAAGCGGGACTGGGGGGGCCTCCGGCTCCATCCTCGTGTGCCATTGCTCCGCTGCATCACTCTGAGCAAAATTTCCTTTCATCCCATGCAAAATTAAAGTAGTGGTGCTTCTGTCCTGTGTCTTGGGCTAAGAGATCTGGGGATGAAAAATGTAACAGGAGAATTATATTTTCCTTCAGCGCCTCCCCATTTAAATAGCCTTTGAAATCATACTTGTTCCCCATTAAGCTTTACACAGTTTTATTTTGACTTATATGTGTTAGTTCTGCCTGGTACTCTTGTACCTCAGGAAGTCTATGAAAGCACTTCGAATTACTCATGAATAATTCAAGTTTAGGACCCGTTCCAGGCCCTTGTTTCTGGATAACACCAGGCATTTGTTCTTGTCAACACATGAAACAGGCCAGGAAAATTCACCAACATATATATTTTTTAATTCATTTGCCCAAAAATGTCTTCATCGACTTTTCTTTCTTTCTAACTTCTCTTAACTGAAAATCTCATAGAAGGCAGTTTTCATGGGATTACAATTCTCAGAATAATTAAGAGAAAGAATCCCACAAATTAAGAAGTCATCTTTTCATTGCTATGGCAACCCTGATTGTCCTTTCTCAAGTGGCTGAACTGAGAAAACAGGAAAAAAAAACAATCTAAAAGATAATTTCTATCCTGCTGCCAAAGGAGCAGAGCTGGGAGGTGAGATGGGGCAGATGATCCTGGGTGGTCCCCAGGGGGGAACCTATCTGTGCCATTTCCATTTGACCTCAGCATGGCATGAGGCATTTCTTTCAGCTCTCAGGAGCAAGGGGTAAAGCCCTGGGTGCAAGAATCTGCTTGGGGATGAGCTGAGTTGCCCTCTGGGCTCCCCAGGTTGGGTTGCCCCCATCCCCAATGACTGCAGAGGGAGCAGAGACACCCAGCTCATGGGAACGTTGTCATGATTGGGGTGTCCTGATGAGGACATCTCCCATCAGGACATCCCCTGTGGTGGTGGAGCATTTGCTTAGAGAAGTAGCTTCAAGCTTCAACAGGGTAGGTTTAGACTGGACATTAGGAAAAAATTCTTCACAGAAAGAGTGATCAGACACTGGAATAGGCTGCCCAGGGAGGTGGTTGAGTCACTGTCCCTGAATGTGTTTAAGAGTCATTTAGAGGTGGTTTGGGGGGATATGGTGTAGGTGAGAACTTTGTAGAGTGGGGTTGACGGTTGGACTTGATGATCCCAAGGGTCTTTTCCAACCTGAATGATTCTATGATTCTAAGTGGTACCAATAGAAAACTCAAAACCTCAGGCAAAGAGGGATTTACCCCACTGATGTGCTCCAACCAGAAGAGAAAATGTTGTTACCCTCATGGAAAAGCTTGTCTTTAGGAGATTTCCAGCCTGAAGGCAGGGTAGTTTGAGCAGAAAGAAGAGCTCAGCTTTGCTCCTGGCACACCACGGTCCCAAGCAAATTTCAAATTCAACTCTAACCCCCCTGAAGTGCCATGAGGACACAGCAGGGAATCCCAGCCCTGATTAACTTTGCAAAGCCAGCAGGTAGAAAAGTTTTGTTTGCATTTGTATCAAGAGCAAATCCCAGTTTGAATTAATTAGAGTGCAATAATGAGGCTGCCTGGGGCTGTCATCACAGAGGTGTGATGCTCACCGCTCCGTCACGGGTGCTGCGCTCCCATCCACTTCCAGTCCCTGGGGCTGGGTGTCTCCAGGCTGTGACACCAGCAATGCCCATGGTGCTCAATCCCAACCAATGCACAAGCGGGAGCTGAGCCAATGTTATGGCATGAGTTGTGCTCAGCCTCTGCCCGTCCAGATGTCTCTGGAGCTTGGGTTAAGTATGAACCCAATACCACACCAGCCCTGGGGTGTTTATTTTAAGCCTGTTTCAACTACATTTGACTAAAATTGTTTAATTCCATTTCCATAAATCAGAAGAGATCTCCTCCATGGGGTTCTGGGGGACTGCAGCTGATACAAAGTGACTTGACTTAAAGAAGCCCTATAAAGCCTCCTAGAAATACTATGTTTTGTGGGAACAGATTGATACACCAGAGCTGTGTCCCGTGACATCATTAGACCTTTCATTACGGAAATCAGAGCCAAGGATAAGGAGGGGTGAAGTTTGCTGTAGGCCAGTCGAGGCACATGGTGTCTGGAAATGTGTCATTTAATTTGTTTGTGCTGAATGGGCCTAATCCTTTCCCCTCCTCGGGGAGGTTGGATGGGTTAGTTAATGTTTATTCAATGGTCTGAGAAGCAGCAGGGACAGGAACTCGACCAGATTATGGTATTTACTCTTCAGTAAGATTATATCCACTCCAGAGAGGAGCTGTTCCTGCACTGATAGAACAAGCCTCATCTTAAATCCTTGCCCTTTCTGAGGAGGAAGTATACACAAAATTTCTGTATTCCTTTGGGATATAATTTAAGTTGGTGCAAAGCGACACAGTAATAACTGCACAGAGTTTTTCCTTTGCAGAATTGAGCAACTCAGGCTTTGTGGCTCTGTGGAGCTGCCCAGGCTAAACAGAGCCCTTCAAATTGTCTAAGATGTGACAGAAGAGGGTTTTACCATGACCCATTTGCTCCTGTGGAGAGACACCACAGGTCCCCTGAGGCAGTACCTCAGATGTTGGGTGAGAAGAAAGGCCCAGAGTAGCTAAAGGAGAGTTTTGCCTGCTTTCAGTGGGGAAAAAACACAGACTGGGATCAATAGATCTTTTTTTTTCCAAGCCCATCTCTGTCTTTTCAAAATACTGTGTGTCCCCGTTTACAAAAAAAAAAAACAAAACCAAGAAACACTCACCTTTAAAAATTAAACCTAAAGGAAAAGGACCTAAGAAGCAAATTGAAATGCTCTGTTCCACCTGCAGTTGACCCTTCCTACTTGATATGCAAATTTCCCAAAGAAGCAAACCCCAACTGTTGTTAAAAACTCCACTTGTGCAGCCTGGTCTTCGTGACCCAGCAGTAAAAGGCTTAGAGTGTTTACTCTTACCTGACCCGTGCTCACCCTTGCTGTGAGGAGCCCATCGCTGACATTCCATATTGACTATGAGCTGTGCTGGTCATTCTCACACGCTCATCCAGACGGGATCCTCCCTCCCTGCTTCCCCAGGACCTGCAGGCACAGACCCCGGGCAAACACGGGGAAGCAGGGCTGAAAAACCTGGAGCTCCTGCCCTCCCCTCCCTTTCGTTGGTTTGTAGAAGGAAAGGCAGAGCCATAGGTGTGCACGTGCATGAAGACAATCCCTGCAAGCACATCCTTGCTCATTCCCACCTGCATCACCATTTCTCTACCCTGGTCTCCTGTCTGTGGGAGGATAGGAAGTTCATTCCAGAAGATGAAGGAGGGATCAGTTTTCCCTGGTTTAATGGCATCAAAGTGGGGGAAAAAAACCAACCTGCTGAGCTCTCTTTGTCTGTGGGTGTGAGCTTTGCCGGCCTGGCTGGTGAAGCAGGCTGTTACTAGGTTTGTAGAGACATGAGTGACTCACTGCTCTCACTTGGCAGAGCATTTAAGATGAATTATCTGATCAGTGGAAAAGCATTTTCGGGTCAGCCAGAGCTATTTGTAGTCAGGCTGGTAAGTGATATCTGGGCAAAAAAAAGGCTGCCAGAAGAATCAAATGAAAAAAACGTAAACCTTGTGTAACAACAAAAAGTCCAAACAAAAACAAAACATTGGGATTTTTGTGTCCTTTTTGTGAAACAAAGAATTAAAATTAGATCAGGCTAAACATAACAGAAGGTTAAGATCCTCTTTCCCCACCACCTTCCCTGCGTCCTTCCAGCTGTGTGTCAGCGAGAGCAACGTTTCTGGGTTAGGATTTTATGGACAGAGAAAACTAACGTGAATATAGGTTTCTGCAATACAAATATACATGCTTAACAAGTCCATCACTTGATTTACAGGTAGGGGAGATCTGGGCAGCACAGCAAGGCAAAGGCACAGCCCTGTCCACTGCCTTCTCTCTGATGGTCTGAATTACAGCAGAGCTGCCCCATTGGAGGAGGATCTATTCAAGCTTTTTCCTACAAGACCCTGTTGTGGTGGCTTGTAACATCATAAACTGCAAACTGGCGGGCTCAGGAAAATCCAGGTGCTTTATTAGCATTGCTGAGAGTGCTTGCATCCTCCATCAGAGACAAAAGAGGCCAATTCCCTGCTCTCATTTGCGAAGGTAACAGAGATGGCTCTGTAGGCAACCTGATTTAGAGTTTTAATAACAGCAAGCGAGGAACAGAGCCCCATCTTTGCTTTCTCTGTTATTCATGGTCTAACACAGCAGCAAATCAACTTTTTATGGAAGAACAAAGCAAGCGATGCTAATTTCTCTGCCGTGGCTCAGTGTCTGGCCATGATTTTGGCCAGGCAGGTTGTGATGGGAGGTTTGCTGCTAGTCAAAAGTGAGCCAGGACTCAGATTCCGTAAGCTGGTCAGGCTAGGGAGGAAGCAGCTCTCCAGGGCAGCTGGGAAACTTCAGAAGCAAACCTTCACCCATCAAAAAAATTGGCTATCACTCATTTTCACTTGGAGGGCAAACACGATTGCAGTTATTTTCAGAGCTGTGGCTCGTGCTTTTAAGACCGGAAAAGCATTTCAAAGCTTTTGTCTCTAACAAAATGGCCAGGAGAGTCCTCCGTGACCCCGTGCTTAGCGGAGGTCAGCACGAGCAGAGCAGAGCCCAGCAAATGGGCAGGATCCTCTCTGTGGCCGCTGTAGCTGACCCGGAGAGAGCAGCAGAGATGGAGGCAGCACGGGAGGCTGAAGCATCTCCTGAAAGCATCATCTCCCATGGTGGCATGAGTCCAACCTCTCAGAGATCCAGCCTTGCCGTTATCATTTCTGCTGTGGCATCAACAGGGAACCCCCAGCCCCGGGAGCCCGCCTGGGAAGGAGCTGTAAATACAAGAAAGACAGGTTTGCAAGCAGCAAATGCCTTTAAACAGAAAACTGTGATTGGGTTGAGAGAACCTTGCCAAAATCCCCTTTGTTTCCTCCTCTCGGGGAAATTGCTGATAACTGCGAGACAGACGCAGGGCTGACACCCATTAATCAAAACCAAGACATAGGAATACAAGCCGTCCTCTTCCAGAGCTCAGCGTGTCAGAGTCAATCCTGTACCTTTACTCATCACTACATACCCATCATTTACAGCACTCGGGGACCACCTGATCAGGGGGTGGCCGCAGGCAGTCGGGGAAGTCATCTTCAGCGTGTCATAATTTTTGGCTGACTTTCCACGGGAGGCTGCTCCGCGGTGGTGTAACTCAGGTATTTAAGAAGCTGAAGCATTTCTATGTTCCACCCTCTGCCCAAGTTTTACAAAAGCGGTCTAGTTCAAGCCGTGGGATGTGCTGTCTGGATGAATCTGTCCAAATGGCACTTTTCTGCTTACCTTGTTTCAAACCAGTTTAAGAGGAATTGACACAAAACCACTTGAAAACAAAGTTGGAGTCCTTTTAAAGCCCTCAGATGATGATTCACATCCCCTCTGTTAAATCATTGTCTTCCTGCAGAGACCAGCTGTAAAAATCCCTGTCAGGGATTTCACTGGGATTCCCAAGGCACAAAACCTTTGGGTGGCCGTGGCGTTTTGTCACTCTTTCATTCATGGATTGCTTTTTATTTGACAAATATCAAATTCAGAAATCAATGGAGATCAGTACACAGAGTGTATGTCTCTGCCAGGCAGCAGGGGATGCTCTTGGCATTCATTAGACAGCACACCCTCTTGCCTCTACGCGATTGTTCCTGCTACACTGAGACCAAATTTAAAGTGCATAGTAATTGCAGAATAATGCTCTGTATGAGTACATTCATTCCAGAATATAAAAGTCTTGCTCTGGGGAAGGTTAATTTGGTTTCAAATCTTAAACAAGAGTAAGACACTTTGTTGTGGTTAAAGAGCATCAAAACAGAGTTATTCCAAGACCTTTTATTTTTCACAAAGACATATCTGGGGCTGTTTGGTAGCAAAGTCAATGCCAGCAAAATGATAGCAGTCTTTGGTCTCTGACCAACACACTGCCTTTTAGCAAAAGGGGCTTTAGTTTTCTGATTAACAGTGACTTTAAATAGACAAGTCAAGTGCTTTCCGAGAACCCCGTAGCTTTTTGCAGACTTGCTGAGTTCAGCTCGAAAGAAAACGGGTAGAAAGACTTTGGAAAAGTCAAGACTCTTCATCCTGACACTTACAAAATGAAACATCTTGATTTCTCATTGCAGTGCTTTCATCTCAAAGACTGCCACAATGCAATATTAGGAAAACCAGACAAAAACAAAATTTGAAGGGCTTCTAAAGTAAGTAGAAATTATCTTTTTTTTGTTGAATGCAACTTTCTGTTTCACTTACTATAACTGCTATTTTTAAGGTTGGTAATAGTTTTACTCATTTTTTTTAGTTCACCTTTTAGGACAAAACTATATATTTCAAGGAAAAGCAAAGCAAAGCAATAATTCCTGAGCCCAACCAATAAATAAATGAATATTTTAGTTTTCATATGATTATTTTCCAGTGCCCGTTCAGGAGGAGGAAACGTTACTTCAGTTTCATTTGCAGGCAAAGGGTTAAAGTCCGTTAATTCAGTCCCTGAAAGAGATTTGAAGTCTCTCAGACCTTTCATGTTCACTCCCCTCTCATGCTAGCTCTTCCCAAGTTTTGAGAATAGATGGTTTCTAATTAAAACTGGCAGAAACCAATATATTTTTACTGAAGCCGTGGAAAGACAATGCATTTTTCATGAAATCAGCTCTGCCTGGAATAATGTCATTTTATTTCCACTGCTTGAAACTGCTGCTTGAGTGTGGGTGAAGGGCAGGGATGGAGGTTTGCCCCAGATGGCTACAGACCAAGGCTGCAAACAGGCTCAGGGGACTCTGCCCCACGGTTCACTCCCCCAAAGCACATCAGCCCGTCTCTGCCCCATGCTCAGGTCATGACCGTGAGCAGGCTGCCAGGGGATGAGGAGAAACGGGCCACATGCCACAGCTTTGGATCATTCTTTGCTGGGCAATTGTCCCCAGACTACGGAGCTGGGGGTCTCTCTGTCGTCTTACTCAGGAAAATCATCTTCCCTTTGAAACCAGTGTTGGAGGAGTATATCAGGGCAAACAAAAATATAAACCTATTTAATCTGTAGGTGAGTAACAATCAGATTGCTGCCTCTCTACCTGATCTTGGGGGACGTGCCAGCACACTGGGAGGAAAAGAAGGTCCTCTGGCTTTGCCAGGAGCCCTTGCAGGTATTAGATCTGAAGGTCCTTAGATAAAGTCACGATCCACTCAAACACTGAGGCACTTCTCAGGAAAGGAAAAGCTGCCCTGACTCTAATGAACCTCTTCATTTGCACCTTCCAGTGTCACTTTCTACAACAAATCCAGCATCAGGGCTCTGGGAGTCAGGAGTCAGTGGTGGCTCAGCACCAGAGACCTCCTGCCCCACCATGCCAGTGTTGCATCCTTTTTGTAGCAATTCATATGAAAAATGAGCCAGATTGTAGAAATACGGAGAGTTTTTAAGAGTAAATAGGTAGAATAACAGCCATCAGAGGAGAGGCCTTGTCCAGGTGGAAGGGTCTGACTCAGTGCACCTCTCACCAGCTCTCTTGAGAAATGTCCACACCCTTGACTTGCCTGGTGCGTGGTGCCTCCCAAGAGGTGATGATCCTCCCTTTCCCTCACCCTTGCTCACAGCTATCCTGCCTGCCTTGGTCATGCAGAAAGGGACTAGATCAACTTCAAAAACCAGAAAAAGCCCCTTCTTTGAGAGCAGCCAGTGTGATAACTTTTCAAATTCCCTTTTAGAGCCAATGAACCCAGCAGCGAGTGTTCCCATCATCATGGCTGTAGAAATCACGCCTGCTTTAAGAACTGTTTGCAATACTTAAGAAGAATAAATAGCTCCGTGCAGCGGCTGATTTATTAAGCACCAATTATTCCTCCAGCTCCAACGATCGATTGCAATTGCAGAATAAAATCCAGAGGGGAAACATGAAGTTCCAGTGCGCTGCACTAGGTGGTGGTGCCTGCAAAGAAAAAATCCCAGAGTGACTCTGCGGGGATGCTCAGCACTGGGCAGAACATCTCTGCACCTCCAGGTCACTGCCCCACATTCAGGGTGTGGGAGAGGCACAGGATGCAAGAGGACATGATTTTGCCCTTTCCGGTCCTGCAATTCTATAGTGAAATCTGGCAGCATCACTCAGAAAGCAAACAGCACTATGCATCTAAGGAGAAGGCAAATGAAGCCTTCTAAGAAAAAATATCTTCACCCTGTAGAGTAAAGAACAGCTAAGAAATAATCATGCCGAGGTGCTAGTATGCACCTCTCACCAGTAAACCTCTTAGGTCTTCACAAAGCACCACAGTAGCATGAGCTTTGTTGTAAGAATGAGAAAAGAAGATATAGCAGAGTTGGGGGGATATTTTTCCCCAAATTTCCTCCCTAGCAATGAAACAATGATCTCCTGTGTCCCAGGAGACATAGCTGATGACAAAGCTGCATAAAGAAAAGCTCATCTGGCTTTAGTTAGTGACACTCTCTGGGTTGTGCTGGTGTTTTCTCCAAATCCAATTACAGGAGACCCAGGTACATCCATCCATCCTCCGCTGAAGACGCGGGGGTATCGGTGCTGTCACGCAGGCCAGTGTGAACCCTGTGAACTTGTGTCACCGGCCGTGATTCACAAAGAGAAAGAGCGGCTGGACTCCGGCAGCACAGGCTGAGCTTTTGGAGAAGGGAGTTAATGAAAGGAGAAATTCTCTTGTAAACCCCGAGCTTGTTTGCTCTGGAGTCACTGTCCAACAGCAAGCATTTCAGCCTGACCCCACCATCTGAGAGCTGGGGTATGGGGGGGGGGGAAAACAGCAGATATTTCAGTAATATCCTATTCCCAAGGAATATCCCCTCCTATATCAACATTAATAATTTACCTGGCAACAATATTTTACTGTCAGCTTTGCCACATGTTTCCCTACAAAAGGATCCCAGCCGCCCCATGTTACCAACTTTTTTTCCCCTGAAGGTCAAAACTCAGTTAAAAAAGTTTCTACTTCCTAACTCTGTGTCATCAGCTGTAGCCCTGGGGCCTCTGGTGGGGGCAGAAATGAAAGAAAAAAATAACTAAACACATCCCTTTTCTTTGCAAGCTGCGTATTTAACCCTGACCTGCTGTGCCCTGGTGTGCTGCCCCACAGAGATGGAGTACAAGAAGTGGGTGGGGGCAACTGGGGGCTCACACCTGATGTTCACGGCCCCCAGCGATGGCCCTGGATGGACATCCTCATCCCGTTCCCAAAAACAGCCACCTGGAAAAGACCAGAGCTTGTATGAAGCAGTTTTCATGAGCAATAAATGGGTATTAACATGCTTCAGGGTCTGAGTATCTCATAAACAACCCGGTTGATGCATTTAACCAGCTTGTTTCTCTCCTCTTAAACAAATGACCCAAAAGCGATTGTTGCGATGCAGGGAAAATGCAAACATTTGGAATAAATGGATGGAAGTGCTCATGTTTGCTTCTGAGCAGACCAGCAAATGGATCTACCAGAAATGCCCTTATAACAAGCCCTGGGCAATTCCCATGGTCACACTCAGAGGAGGGGGGTCTTCTGGTGTGAAAGTCCCAAATCTCTGCTCTGACTTTTCACCCTAAATTGAAATTGCATTTCTGGAGTTTTGAAATTCCTGGCATTTGCCTCAGAAATATCACACTGTTTTGTTTTAATAATGTCTAAAGGTTTGAGTAAAGAAAAAAAATCCAAAACGTTCAGTGTTCTTAAACATCTGAGTATATTAAAAAGCACTTGAGTACATCCTACAAAATGTATCAAAAATACCAGCATCAATATAGCAGTGTAAAAATGTAAATGGAAGAAGGAGGGCAAGGATTTTCATTCTGTGGGAGTGAGTTTACAGGATTTTTTTTTAACTTTTTCCCCCGTGGTCTGTTATCCAACCCAGTGTGTTACTATAAACCATTTCCAACAGATTTGCACTTGCAAATGGGAGCAGCTCCAGTTAATTTTGCATCTGCTGAGGACATGATACAAAATTTGGCATTTGTAAATAATCAGCTGGGCAAAGTATAGGGAATAAAGTCATGTCTTTTATTATTAGACTAGCTAGCCTGGTTGGAAAAAAAGATTTGGGAACAGCAACACAACTGTCACCTAAGCAATGATATTGCTCTCTTGCTCAACTTTATATGATTGAGCCAGTAAGTTCATTAAGTTCATATCTTTCCTTCCTCTGCAAGAGTCTGTTTTTCATATTCAACTCCTACTCAAGGCTAGTTGTGACTTCTCATCCGCTGAAAATTAAACAGGAAAATTGCTCAAAAAAGGAATTTTTCTTCTCACTCCAGAAAAGTTCAACCGTGTGAAAACCAACCTGCTCAAGTTTCTCCAAATCACAATCATTTCTAGACCAATCCACAGCATTTTCAGACCACAACCACTGAAAAATAACACTGTCCTCAGATAAAATTCTTTGATATTCCTTCTTGGGGACTACACGGGATGGAGAAGCATGTTTGTCTTGGTGTTTCCCACCGCAGTGACAGAATACACAGCATTGAAAACCTCATTTTTCAATAATTCTGATGGGAATTTTCAAGATCCAGGCAGAAACAATTAATGTGCTGCTCTGTGAAATCATGAGTTACAGAGCCTGGGAACAATTCTGCTTGGTTTCCCCTGCCTGTTTGATGCCCAAGGAATTATCAGAAGGTCCACCTACTCAATACCACCAGTCTTGAGCCGCTTCTGCCCCATCACTGGGTCTGCCTGGAGCCAGCTGTGCTGGGGGACAGCAAGAGCCCATTTCCCAGATGTGGGCTCTGCTGCTGAGGTCTTAAGTCCTTCAAATCTGGGCAATCCAGTTCTGTTCCTTCACCCAGAGGATGAAAGCCTTGTTACCTGCATTGTTGGATGGCGATGGCTTGGCATTAATTTTTCTCCCTTGACTTTTATTCCTGCTGGGAGCATCCTCTACAGCCTCATAGCCAGGAACACGGTTGCTTGTATGGCTGTAAAGAGCCATATAACATTTATAGACCTGAAGAGGAGAGGTGTACGCCAAAAGTTGTGCCATTTTCTAACTATATCTGTCGGTCCTATAAAAGATATTATCCCTCTGAACGTACTCCGCCTTTCTCACAACATTTATGGTCTCACCATGAAGGACTGCATTATTCTATAGCATCAGGCAGGAGCCCTGCCCCAGTGACGGCTCCGCAGAGATGCAATTCTCAGTGACACAAAGGCAATCTTCCACAGCTCCTGCCTGGAAGCTAATATAAATTTGCACCCTTTTCAATGCTCCCTAGCCTGACAAGTAATATAAAGCTATCTTGTTGTCAACAGGAATCAGGGCTAGACATTAAGTAAACCCCTGACCATGAAATCGGCTCTGGGATTAGGGATTTGTTGAGCCAGAGGAAATGAAACTCATC
This sequence comes from Xenus cinereus, assembly GCA_025774025.1. NCBI lineage: Eukaryota > Metazoa > Chordata > Aves > Charadriiformes > Scolopacidae > Xenus > Xenus cinereus. The sequence continues at coordinate 2,442,456 of JAOXJK010000011.1, forward strand.
AGCTTGCGAGCAGAGGGACTGGGGACCAGGGAGGGATGCTGCAGTGGTTGGAACCGTCACCAAGATGGGACTTTCCCTGCCATCAGAAGATCTGCCCCTTTTCTTCTATGCGGCATACGTTTGCAGAGCCCTCAAGCAATTTTTCTCTGAATTTTCTTTTTTTTTTTTTTCATGCTTCAGCTGGAGGTGAATAGTCAAAAGTCCCAAATTTGTCACAAATGAAGAACCTGCATGAAAGTGCAGAAATTTGAGTGCTAACAAGCGTTGTATTCTTTCGTCATTTTTTTAAAATAGTTTTAACTTCTTCTTTATATTAATTCCCAGACTGAAAGCAACTTTCAGCCAAAATGGAAATTATTATTTTGATCATATCAAAGCAAATAGTAGATAGCCTCAGAATTTCTTTTTTTTCCCAGCTTTTATTATAAATATGACCTTTTCCCACCAGTAGCTGTAAATCCACAGAGGTGGCATTTGGGGAAAAAGACTTTCGTCAACAGATTCGCAACCAGCTATTACTCCAGATCTGGAAGCAACATCACGTCGTGTCTCCAACTGCCCATTCAGCCCCGCAATAAGAAATCACACAGCGCCGGGTGCCCCATTTCCTGCATTAATCCAACAGCTTTTCCAATGTGTTGTAGACCAGCGTGAGTTACCGTAGCATTACATTTAACACCAGGTGATCGTGCTAAGGCTCAGACCTCGATAAGCAAAAGCATTGGCCAGGCCAAGACATGAATCCGGTATTTTATTTCTGCACATGGTAATCTCCGGCTTTTTATTTTTTTCCTCCTTTTTCAGTAGCAAGGCTGCAGTTTCAACAGCAAAGGGCGCAGGGATTTATTACAAGCTGAACAAAAACTGAGTAGCAAAGGGAAGATTAACAGCAACCCGCTTGCTGAGTCCTACTATCGGGGACCTTATAATTCACTGCCTTCTCTCAACTTTATGGGATACACTGAAGCAGCTCGACAGAAACCAACCCTACAGCAGGCATGATAGATGGGTTTGCTGCAAGGAAGTATTGCAGAAATCGTGTAGTGGAGGTGGGAAAGTGCAAAATCTTCCTCCGTTTGACTGTAGAGCATTGCTGGCCAGACGCAGCAGCAGTAGTGCCCCATAGGTGCAGTTACAGGTGGTCCCTGATGTGTCCTTGAGTTTCTCCTTGAACATCAGGGACCCTGCAGAGCAAATCACACGTCCTCCTTGCAGATTGTTTGGAAGCCATCCTTGGCGTGGATGGATTTTAGTGAGGGCCAAGGAGGTATTTCGGCCATCACACCGCTCCACCATGGGTTTGCAGCACTGGAATAGGGAGCTGGGAGTCGACTGGTGGGGCTGGGCCCAGCTGGGGAGGGTTTCCAGGTTGCAAAGATGTTTGCTGAATGCAGACTCCTGGCATTTCCCTCGAGTGAAACCAACCTAAATGGGCTCAAGCAACCAGGCTGTTCCCAGTCCAAGCTTTATCTTTATCTTTTATCCGGCAGGCTAAACGTTCTTGCCAGTGGCACATCTCATGTTGCAGCGTTTGCTTGGTCGCTCTGTGCCTCATCAGCCCTTACGATAAAAAAAAAGGAATAAGCAAATCAGCCTTTCCCCCAGTCTCTGGGCAATTTGCTATTCTGATTCAGCAGTTTGTTTGGGTTTAATTGCAATTATGTTCTTGTGCGTTTAATTAACCCGGTGATTTTGTTGTTGCTGCCAGGCGAACAGCAGCACCGAGACACAGAAGAACCAAATGTCTATCTGGGGAGAAGCTCTGGCAGGTGGGAAAGGAGGGCAGCTGGGCTGTGCCAGCCACAGGGAGACGCCAGCGGAGGAGTTTCTGCCTTGCTGGAGGCACAGTCTCACCGTGCCTCTTCCCACCCCAAGTCCATCCTCTCTTGACGTCCAGCTCTCCTGTGCTGGACCTCCACAACCATGCAAGAGCTGTGCCTCCATCCTGCCTTTCTCCAGAGCAGCACAGGGACCAGGGCAGGCAGCACTGGTGGACAAGGCAGAGGAACAAAGGGCTCCCAACAGCAATACACCCCTCGGGCTCATTTTCACCCAGGGTGGTTTCATAGAGCTGTGCTCAACCAGGTTCCCAACAGACCCACAAATGGGTTTCTACCTTTTTCTAACAATAACAACTCCAGGGACATGAGTACATGGACACAGGGATAAGAGAGAAAGCACTATGGATGCAGAAGTGAGGACAAGGAAAGGGTAGACAGTGTCTTCTTGGGGTGGAGCTTCAGGTGTAGGCATGTGGCACCGAACACCGGCTGTCACAGCTCTGGCTGCTGCATTTTCATCAGAAAAGCTCTCCAGCTCACACATCAGTAATCCATCCATCTTGTAATCTTCCAGCACTGAGGACAAGTTGAAATTTCTCACTAAACAAAGCCTCTGCAAAGTGTGACAGGTATTGACAAACCTTGAAATGCTTCACTTTGGCATGGACAGCTGGGTCCATTCCAGCAGCAGCCATTCGGTTCTTCACCTGAATTTTACAAAAGCAGAAGAAAAGGCCTTAATTCCCACTTCAATCTCTTTCTTTACAAAATTGGTCCATTCGGGGACACATTCTGGTTTCTTTAAATCCTTATTTTGAGCTGAAAAATGGAATCTGTGGGGGACTTCTATCCAGTGGTGTAAATTAAGAAGAAACTCCCTTGGAAAGCTGAGGAAAGCTGCCTTTTATGAACCTGGCAAGTTCAGAAATGTCACACACGACAAAAATGTGCAGGTTTCACAGTTCCCTGCCTGGTTCACAGCAATGCTCATGTCTAACATTTGTGCATTTTGCCCCATTTTCCCCTAAGGACATTGATTTTCAATTTTCCCTAAACCATCTTTTGGTCCTGCCAAGGGAGTGAAAAATTGCGCTTTCTTATTTATATTTCTTTTTTTCTTTTCCTCTCTTTTCCTTTTTTTGGTCTGTAACTTTTGGTCTTTAATACTTTTATTTCCAGTGTCACGCATGTGTTGAACTTCTTGAGGCAGCTTTCCCAAGATATTCACCAAGTTGCAACAGTTCAACGTGCGTGTGGTGGCTCCATCCCTTTGTGTACACACTAATAGAAAGGCAGTTGCCCAGAGACATGCTTCAAATCAAATCAAAGAAGTAAGTAACTAAAGGCTATTACACTGATAATGATTCTCAAAGTCCACAGAGATTAATCACAGGGAGCAAGAGTCCTCAGAGGTGGAGACCCTTGATGAGAGGGTTGTCAGCGTTTTCAAAAGCCTTGGTCAAACACAAGGACTTGAGAATCTGGCGGTGACCAAACACTCACTTTAGCCTTTTCTTCATGTCATTACAAAGCATCAAGTTTCTGCTTCTACATCTCTCCAGCTATCAAAGAAAAAAAGAAAAAGCTTCATATTAATCACACTCTGAGTTATTAATTTCTCCAATTTTCTTCTGGCTTGTAGTTTAATATATTAAGACTTTTAATACATACCCCTGCCTGTTTCTGCCTCTAGATAACATTTCTTGGTTTAAAGAGTATATTCAAGAGCAACTGGCAAGAAAGGATTGGCTTTTCCATTGAAGCTGAAACAAAACTGTATTGGGAAATTTTTTGCATGGTCGTATGGGCATGACCCGCTGTGTTTGTTTTCCCACTGCTTAAAAAAGGCAATGGGAGGAAAAAGCTATTTCCTACATCTGAGACAAATTGTCAGGCTATTTCCTACATCTGAGACCATTAATACATTGACATTTATGGATAGGCAGATAAGAGAACAATTCACAATGTAGAAAAGTCTTTTAATTATATTTAATATTCAAATTGGGACTTAACATGGCTTTTTCTAGCTGTACTTAGAATAATTGCTGTGAATATAATGGATCTTTCTTTTCATGGATTAAATAAAAAAAGATGAGGAAAGAATAAATAACCTTTGGGTAGGTCCAGTGTCAACTCCTTGTTCTGTCCACAACAAAATAAACAAACAAAAAAAAAAGGAAAAAGAAAAAGAAAAAGAAAAGAAAAAGGAAAGAAAAAGAAAAAGAAAAGAAAAAGAAAAGAAAGAGAAAAAAAAAAGAAAAAGAAAAAGAAAAAGAAAAAGGATAAATTGATTTCTGAGTCAACATTTCATTCCAAAAAAAGCCCAAAATAAAATGCTCCAAGTGCTTCCACGCAAATCCGGAGGCTGCAGATACATGTGCACGCACGCTTTGTTTTCCTCCTTCGTTATTAACAAAAGTCATTTTGCTTCAAGGGTCACAGCTACAACTGTAGGTGCGACTTTCTCCTTCCTGCCTGCAGTGTTTACCTACTGTATCTTCCTAATGAGCCGGTATCATCATTATTGCTTGTACTGATAACACAGATCCTTCACGTGAGGAACCGCGCAGGCACACGAGAAGAAAATGAATCTTCAGCCTGTTCTGCCTTTCCCTTCTCTGCTTTTCACATACATTTATTGCCATATTTTTCTCTCCCTCTTCTTTGGCATAATTAGTAGCATTCAAATAGCTGTAAACACTTTTTATTTGGTTTCTTTCATCTTCTCTTATTAAGTCAATGAGCTTACTGCCTTCGTCGATTGTGCAGTGAGGGAGAATCATTCTCCTCTGACTTGCACTTTTTGCACAGAACACAAGCTTGGGTCAAACAATGGCTTTCAAGAAGGTGAATTAACTTCCACAAACTGTTTTCTAACAGGGAGAGAGTGGAAACCTTTTAAAGGTGCCAGGGAACAAAATCTTTCCTCCCCACCCCCCAATTTAAAAATCATTCTCCAAGCGAAAATGACATTTTCTTTGGAACTCTCTTCTTTTATCAGAAACCAGTGGGGAAAAGACTAGAAGACGTGCCAGAAGAATTGTCTGAGCTGAGGTCCAAAAAACACTTGTTCAAGCCAAGGTAAAGTCTCATTAAACTCTAGATCAACAAGTACATTTCAAGTAATCATTCTAGGCAAAATACAAACAAAAATAAAGAGGATGTCAGTGGTGTCAAAGCTGTCACTCAAGTGAGGCTGCTTTTGACCCAGCCCTTTTCCTGCCCCAGTACCGGTGCCTTGGGCTGTTTTTTCATGTGTTTTCATGTGTCTAAGTGATTTTCCTGCCCAGCAGCTCTCGCTGGCCCCGTTACCCACTGCCAGCTCCTCGTTGCTTCGAAAAGCCCAACAAGGGTTCGGTTCCGCTCTGGGTTCCCAAGGAACCCATCGGGATGAGGCCATCCCTGCCCTACAGGAAGGCTCTGTGCCCAAAGCCTGTCTTCTCCATCTCCATGGAGGCCTTTCAGAAGGGCAACACCCTCGTCCCGTTGCCGCTGTCTTGGCTGCACCCGGCGCCCGACATTTTGAGTTCTAAATTTCATTGAGTTTAATTCCATTTCAGTGACTTAGACTGCGAGAGAGTCATGTACGTTTTAATGCATGAATAATTCCATACAAAATACTTTAAAATTAGCCACTTTGCAAATCCCAAGCACTCAATGATTAGGGGATAGCAGACTTCACTGTTCATTAAAAATTAATCTGCCCAGCTCATGCATATCCATCCTGATACAGCCTCTCATTATACCACTGCACTGTACTTTTTCCAAAGTCCCTGCCTGGAATTGCTATTCCCAAAGAACAGCCCTGAAAGACATTAGGTCTGCCAAGAAACCGCTCATGATATTTCATTTTCATACAAAATGTATTTTAATGCCCCTTCCTAATCCAGCCCTTTAAATCTGTCTTGACAATAACATGGCTTGTTTTACAGAAAATAAATCTTGTTGTGCCCTTAATAATAATGACAATAAAAAAAAATAATCCTAGGAGAGAGGAGAAAAAGCTGCAGCAGCAGTTTTGTCAGAGAACTTGCCTATATAGAAAATGGTGGGGAGTAAAAGAAATGCAGGTGTGAGCTCGTCCGCTCTACAAAAAGCTTTTCGAAGTGCATCTCCACGATGGAAGGAGCAGCCCCAGATGCGCTTTCTGCTTTTCTCCTGTACTGCTCTCTGTTTTGATGATGGTAATTGAGAGAGGCTCCAGGTAGAAAGCTCTCCTCGAGACTCTTAAGGTTCCTTGGTAATATGTGCAACAGCAGCCTGGGTCTCATAAAAGTGCCTTGCTATTTTGATCCATTTGCAGCTTGAAAACAAAAAGGGGGGAAAAAACCATATAATTCAGTTTTAAATTCAAACACCTACGTTCTCTGAAGTCTTCCTTGGACATTGAGAACTGTGTTTGTCTTCTTCAAGAGTCCCATATAATCACATGGCTGTGGTTCAGAAGCCCTGTCCTAGTTTTAAGTCTAATATCCAGCTACGGCCCTGGTGCTGGAGCAAGTAATAAGAGTTTTTCCCAAGGCAGAACCAGAGAGACCACCTTATTTCATGGTGACCAGCGGTCATGGTGACCATATGCGGTGTGTGTCTCAACAGGGAGCTCAGACCCTGGCCATGCAGAGCCCCTCCTGCAGGCACCGTGCTCTTCAGCCTCAGCCTGACGATGGAGAGTCACAGGACAGAAAGCATTGCTCATATTTACCACCTATAAAATGATTATAATTGACCATTCCGCACAGGAGCATCCACCTTTAGGTCTCAAGGACCCCCTTGCAAGTATCCCAGCTGGGGGACATGGTTTAGTGATGGGGTTTTTGTTTGGGTGGGTTTTTGTGGTTGTTTTTTTTTTTGTCAGAGTTAGGTTGACGGTTGGACTAGATGATCTTGAAGGTCCCTTCCAACCTAGATGATTCTATGATTATATGATTCTATGATCCTGCAAGCCAGAAACCCACCTGGACAGATACAGCTCCCCTCCAAATTGCAGCGCTGAACTGCATGGCCATGGCCCTTTTCCAGGATAATTCAAATACCAAGGGGCAAACCAAGCCAGCCTGGCAGCCGGAACGAAGCTGGCTGCTTTGACATCTCCATCAGAAATGGCTCGGTCTTTTTCCAGGTAAACAAGAAAGAGTTAATCTGCCTCCACCGCAAAGGGCTGTGGGGAGCAAGAGACAAAACTTTCCAGTCTCAGGCAAAGAAGCTCATTTCAAGGGGCTCTCTCCCAAGAATCCAATTCACAGGTGCCAAACCGCTTCCTCCGTAACCTCAGCTCCAGATAATTAGAGAGCATTTAAGGCAGAGCCTCCGACTTGCCTGAGCTCACGTGGTGCGCTGACCCAGGACAGCAATTCTGCAGCTTCCATAGGTAGCTGTTGGCTGGGAGGCTAACGAAGCGAAGGCAGCGTTATTGAAACCACAGGGCATTAGTTACAAGGCTAAGGAAACAAATCTCACAGCGTAATCCTGAGGTGCCTTTCATGTTCTAATTAAACCTATATATAGAAGCTGCAGGCAGGAAAAATAGCATGAAAAGTTTCTCATCTGCTGAGTATTTTTCCATCCTTCCCCCCTCCACACACACACCTCCCTTAACCCAGAGAGGGGCTGAAAAAGATCCCTCGCATTGATTTTGATGGAGAAAGAGAGTGAGAAATGCCAGGCAGATAGAGATCAGGAGCATTTCCATTCCCTGAGCCCTCTCTGAAAGACACAGCCCTGCCGACACTCGCTGATAAGACTTCTGCCCTGATAAGGCCAGGCCAGCCCCAGCCTCTCACGAGGGGTCGAGCACAGCATCGTAGGCATCAGTTTTTTCACTTTCTCTAATTGCAAGGTGAGGCCAGAGATGGGACGATAAACCCGAGGAGCTGGGGAAATCACACAGGCTGTCTGGGAGAATTAGTGTTCATCATCAGGTGGGAGGGGGATGGGGCAAACCTCGCTGCCTTCCAATTTAGGAAGGGTCACGGGAGAGAGATGAGGAAGGAGGGCACAAGCCTGCTGTATCTTTTGCCACTTAGCGGAGCCATCACAGTGATGGATGATGACTTTGGGAGACAGGAGACACTTTGCACCAGCAGAGGCTGTTTTATTGGGGTGAGAGCTGCTGGGACATCAAGGCCACCGTAGGATCTTGGTGTCTGCAAGGGCTTGGTGTTGCCCAAGCTGTTAAACTTTCACACTTTGAACAAATGGTCCTTTTTCACATAACTTACCATCTGTGTTTGGAGCTTTCTCCACAGCACAGCATGCACATAGGGTCTCATGGAAGGAGCGCAGGGACATGCAGTGAGGTTGCACTTCCATGTTCATGAGACATGGGCAGGCTGAAGTTAGATTAAACTGCAAATCCTGAAGAAAAGAACAACAACGCAAGCTGAAACCTCTCCTAGTCATGTCAAACATTACCCAAAACCATTTTCTTTTCACTTGGAAGATATGTATCTGTTTTAGCAGAGCTTTCAGTAATAGTCACAACCCAGTTTAGGGTCTAGCTTCAGGTGGGAGCTCCCTGGGTTATCCATGATGACAGACATGGCATTGAGATCCTATTTCGTCATGCCAGGGCTGTCTGAGACCTCTTGCTCCTTTCTTTTATTTCCCCTCACAGGGTCCACTTTGTTGCTAACAGCCAGGGGTATCGTTTTCCCTAAGGCAGCAGAATGAAGGGCTGAGCCTGCTGACAAGGAGGAGGACTGAGATGTTCCTTACCACCCTCTCCATGCCAAAGGAGCCCCTCCCACAGCAGGAATTATTCTATAATTAGCTTAGAGAATAAAGCACTTTTAATTAAGGACTGAAATTCAGCAGGCCATCTGCCTGGTTTTATTTGCAAGCAATAGGCATCTTCTGCTGGCAGCAACATTTTTCCTGGTTTCCCTCTCTAACCCTCCAAGGCTTGCTCTTGGGCTGAGACCAGGACCGAGCATGTGGGCTGGAACCAGGACATCACATCCACGCTGCCCAAGACAGCACACAGCAATTTGTTGGTAATTACATTGCAAAGCTGCTCTCAGAGACAGGCATGGCAGCAGGGAGGGCATCCTGCTCTCCTCACAGTCTTGCTGCCGCCGCTGCTGAGCTCCACAACAGCGCCTGCTGCAAGAAACCCACCCAGAAAATCTCAGCAGACGATCTTGCCATTAATTCCTGGAAGATCCCTTTACTCTGCTCTGCAAATACTCAGTGAGCTTCAGAAAAGCCAGAAGCATAATTCCTGAAACTCGCCCGTCTTGCACTTTTGTGGGAGGCAAAACAAGTTAGATATCTACTGATTTGGAGGCCACCTTGATCAACCCACAAAAAGATGCAGGAACTGAAGGGGTTCCTACAATTACACAACACTTTTAACCCCTCATTACATTTCCTCATATACTCTGTGGAATTTCTGAATCATATCACATCATTTCTCATTTTTAATACCCTTTCTGTAATTGCAATCTCGTACTTCTTTCTCACTTGAGTAGAGGTGAAACAGCGCTTTGTGGTCTTGCAACAAACACAAAAGAGACATTTCGACAATGCTGAGATCCTTCACGTCAATCAAAAACTGTTAAAATATTTTGCCATTTCCAAAATTACTATTTTTTTTTCAGTCTTTCAGATTTTCCCTTTATCGTGCTTGTAGAAATAAGTCATATTCAGCTTGGCTCTGCAGGAAAGAGGAGAGAGAGATGCTAAAATAAATCCTTGATTTGAGGTTTGGACGCCACAGGAGTGTCCATGGACATCTTGTAGCTAGAGAAGACCTCACTAACAGATGCACTTCTGGTCCTGCCACTCGTGCCTTGACACAGCTTCAGTCCCCACAGCACAGCAGCCAACACTGCAACATTTTGGGGTAGTAGAAAAGAAAATTGCAGACTATCTATCTCCTCTCCTCGTGCCATCACCCTCTGCCTTTTGCTTCCTTCTCTAGGGGAAGAAGGGCTCAGACTGGGGCGGGGGAATAGTTATTAGCCAAGGCTGAATTAGGGTGTCACCAGCCTGACCATGTGCAGCCATGAAGATGGGTTAAATGGACCTACTGTATTTCTTACCTGGGCTGATTAAGAAGGGGCAAACGGTTGATTGCTATGTCTTAATAAAAGGAGAAAAGCTGCTAATTTGATAAACTGAGACTCTGACGATTCCCAGAATGAAAACCAGCTCATTTTGTAACAGACATTGGATCAAGTCCACACACAAGCTGTTAACCAAAACACCTCTGATATTCATTCATTCCATTCACACAAATTTATCCAGATCCATCCAGCAGGTACAGCCACCTACACAAAGAGCAGCCCCTTGACGAGAACTCTGCAGGGGGCTGTACTGCCGAGCCACACCACCCAGCCTCATTCCCTCTCTTTGCCCTGCTCCTCACGTCTCGCATCCAAAGCCTGTCATTCTGGAGGAGATATCTCCTGGGGATGAAGTGAAACACCCCAGATCTGACCCATCTCTGAAACTCTTCAGAATATCCGGACTTAGCGGCATCAAGCAGCTTTTCAGTGCCAAAAGATAAAAACAAGAATCAGTCTGTCAGTGATGCCTGAACTGAAATTCAGGCATCTCAAATAGGTTCATAAATATATTCCACCGATTTCAGACGGCTAACTAATGTACAGGAAACACTCTCTGCTTATTGTGTGAAGTCGGAGCTATGCCGCAAATCCATCCGAGGAACTGTGTCCACAGACCACTTGAGCAGCTCACAAAAAGATCTGTCTTGCCAGGCAGGCTTTCAGACAGACTCTAGTATTTTGTGTGTTTTAGTAGCACAGTTGCTTATCTTTACTCACGTATTTATTTTCTTTACAAAGGAGAACAATTAATTTTAACCAACCCATTATTAGCTTTTAGCACCTAATCCTCAGATCGAAAACTGCTTCCAGAGTAATATGAGGCAGGAATTATGAAACACACAATAATGAGAAAATCAGATAGTCGGTGACTTAGCCAGGCTTGAAACAAATGATCCCTCTCCTGAACTGAAGAACCGGTACCGAAAAGACAGTGATGGTACAAAAACAAAAATTAAACAAAAAATTAAAAGGCAGCTGAAAGCTTTCCCTGTTGAGAGGGGCGTTTGCAGAGCACTTTCCACTGTCTGTCACAGTGACAGCTTCAAAAATCAATAGGAGAAAGGAGAAAATAACATGTCAAGATATTTTTGGAGACTGGTGAGGCTTACAGGGAAATTCCTTTGCAGGCAAAGAACAAATATTTATTGCCCTTGCTTTATTTCTTCTGCCCACTCCAAGACACAAAGGGCTCTTGCTCAGATCTCAATAAACAAGAGCTGACATGCATCCTCTGATTTTTTGCCCAGGTTTAGATCGATGCTGAAAGTCACCACAAGCATAAAAATTATTCTTTTTTTTTTTTTTTTTAATTTGGGGAGCAGTAATGTAAAATACCAGCATTAGAATTGAGGGGGAAAGGTAATCAAGATTGGGTTTTGTCATAAAGTTTACTGAGATTCCCAGCCAGGGATATTGAACACTAAAGATGCAAATGCTGGTCCATCCTAGACTAAATGTCCAGCCTGAGAATCTGCTCCAAACCAAGACATGGAGAGATGCTGTGCAGATCTGGTCCAGCCTGAAGGCTGCTATTCTGAAAACCCAACAATTTGTTCTCCCCTTACAGTGGAAAACTCAGCAAAATTTAGTGACCAAATTGAGTTTCAAATGTATTTAAGTCCACACGCATAGTGTGAAATTGGAGACCCATAGGAGCTGACGTGAAAGAGAGACCTCTCTTGTGTTGATATGGCCCTTGGAAGGGCATGAGGTGAGTTGATCTCACCTTATAGAGGCTGAGGGGAGACCTTATTGCTCTCTACAGTTACCTGAAAAGAGGTTGTAGAGAGGCAGGGGTCGGTCTCTTCTCACAAGTCACATGCGATAGGACAAGAGGAAACGTCCTCAAGTTGCCCCAGGAGAGGTTCAGATTGGATATTAGGAAAAATTTTGATACTGAAAGGGTTATTAAGCCTTGGAATGGGCTGCCCAGGGAAGTGGTTGAGGCACCATCCCTGGAGATATTTAAAAGATGGGTAAACATAGTGCTTAGAGACATAGTTTAGTGATGGGTTTTATCAGAGTTGGGTTGATGGTTGGACTAGGTGATCTTAAAGGTCTCTTCCAACCCAGACAACTCTATGATTCTATGATCTCACAATGGAAGACCGTGGATCACTCTGTATCTAACCCACGGCTGCCCAGTTCACTCTATCCATGCCAGACAACCAACCAGCACCAGCAGCAGATCCATCGGTTGGGTTTCTCTGTCAGGTAACAAATAGCAAGTGTAACCTTCTTCTGCCACCAGCTGATAACAGTGGGGCAGTTTAAGCTATCCAAGAACATATATGAAACTTGTATCTTCCCTTTGTCTACATTAAGCCTGTCCCTCAGACCTAGTATCAAGCTGGTTGTCCTCTGTCATGTGTCTGCTTAATAATCGGTATATCAAATGCACAAGCAATAAGGCTTGCATTGAATTCATACTAATCCTCCTTAAAAACTACATTTGGACATTTCCCAGTGTCCACATCCTTCTCCACACAATAGCACAGGGTTTTTCAGAGACCTGTGTTATTCCTCTGACAGTCTACAGTCATGTTGTTTGCTAATCTAGTATCTAATTGCTTATTACTCATTCTCAGCGCCCTTGTTATTCCAATTGCACAGCTACAGCAAACATTTTCTCAGACCATTGCACAGCTTTGCCAAAAGAAGCCAGGGTATTTGTTCCAGTCACAAGAACAAGCTGCTGGAGGGTGGGGG
>JAOXJK010000011.1:2456169-2470553 GCA_025774025.1 Xenus cinereus
ATGAAGACACCTTTGAAGACCTCAGGGACGTAGCACCAGGAGCAGAGAGACAACCCAGAGGACAACCCACTGAGCTTTGGAGAAGGGGTGCATCCCTGGATGAACTGGAGTCTCACACCATGGTTCACCTGGTGTTTGAGGCTCCTGGGCTGCAGAGCAGGAGGGACAAGGAAATTCCTGGAAACCGGAAGCAGGTTTTTTTCCCCAAGAGGAGGGAAGCCTCTGGAGCATCAAGCAAGGGCTGGAAAGGCCACAGATTAGTGGGTTCCTTTCACACATCTAGAGGTATAACGAGGTAACGACTTACCCAATGCATTGAACAAGTCCTCCCATTTACTGAGCTCCTCCTCCTTATGAGAGACAGAAAAAGAGTTACCCCTTCCCACACTTTGTCTGCCTAATTTGGACTACAGTTTCTTTGATCAGCTTCCTATATCTGCTTTGACCTCTCATCACGGCCACAACACGATTTCTCCTATGGTGAGGTAGATGAGGTGAGGAGAGAGAAGCATTTCTGTATTGGGACTGCAGCCTTGCGTTGTGTGGAGTGGGGCTTTCATTTAGGAGGACAAGTATGTTTGATAAGAAGATTAATTTGCCAAGCAGGACATCTTTTCAGCTTCTTTCACCTGCAAATGATTGATTTAGGGGAAAAGATGAGGCAACAGGGGTTTTCTTGCAGTGAGGAGTAGTATTGTCAAATGCTTGGAGCTCATCAGCTGAAGAGCATTATCTGTTCTCCAGGCAGAGAGTACCTCAGCCCTTTGCTCCAGACCTCAATTTCAGGTTCAGTTCTGCCAGAACAACACTTCTCTCATTTCCACCTTGCCAATTTGTGTGATGTCTGGCACCTCCCCCAGCTGCCAGACCACCGCCACAGCCGCAGCTCAAACAATACATCAGTGGAGGAAAGTACCCCCCATCCCAATTAGGCTGGCAAAGACCTGTGACAGCCCAGATGAGAAACTGCCATTGAAGTGCTATTTATTCCACTGCAAAACCCACCCTCGCTTTCATGGCACATTCAGCAGCACAGCTTTCAGCAGCGATCAGAGTTGCCTCCACGTACTGGAATAAATATGAGAAGTGCACTCAGGAACGGGACCTGCATCCCATCGTGTTTTGCTGCATTTGCTCATGTCACAAATTCAGGCACTTGAAATCCGGGAGGGCTGAGTCATCCTCCTCGTCTTGGCTGCCAAACACAAGCCCAGTGATTTTTGTCCATTTGTTTCTCCTGTAAACTCCTGGTGATTCCTCTCCTCTGGCAGCCTCCTTCAGAGGGTGCGTCCATCGCAGGTTCAATGCTGGAAGCTGGTGTGAGGTTCCTGCACGTCTGTCAGCACATGGGGTTGGCGTCTCACCTTCAGATGCAGGAAGGCAGTGAATGGAGCAAGAAGAGTAAGGCAGCTCACCAGCCACGCGGGCTTGTGGTGGTTGCCTAGATGGAGGTGTCTAGCCCCGTGTTTAGACACCACCAGATACTGCTCAGCCTTCATCTGGCTCTTGGTGTAATATTTCCACTGGTCCTAGATTGTATTTTCCAGCCCCAGAGACCTCACAGATAACTTGTGGCACATCAGACAGCAATAGCCACCCGTGTTTGGGCAACTGAACTCAATGCATCTATTTTAGGCAACCTCTATCAAAGCCCCGTGGCACCAAGGAAGCATTCCTGATCCAAAACCATTGGAGGTTTTGCTGAAATATTTCCATTTTCTGCCAGATACTCTAATTCTACATCAGCATCCTCCCAATCCCAAAATGTGGCATGGGAAAACACCCTGTTGCTCTGGCTGTGTGCCCCCAATTTCCAGTGGTCCTCTGGCCCCGCTGTGCCTCAGATGAAGCCACAGGAGGAAGGTGATGGCATATGGGACAGTTGCCTTTTTCATTTGTGCTCCATGGCTTCTGAGCTGCCGAAGTTCATGGTTGTCATGCGAGGAACATCATCGTGCTCAATGGCTGGTGGGCGGCTGTCTGGAAGCGGAGTGGAAGTTGTTTGTGGAATATGGAATGAGGATTATATATGAATGCAGTTCACCCGGAGATTGGCTGAGCTTGGCATCTGGCAAAGATGCAACCTCCTTCTTGTCTCATTTTGGCTTTTTTAAACACAGGAGGGCCCTTCCCCCACCAGACTGAGAAATCAAGATTCATCCTTCCCCTCTCCACCCTCTCCATCAAATTGAGGTGACTGATTCAAGTCACAATATTTTAAAAATTATAATTGACTCTTGGTGCCTTTTCAAGTTGCTTCTTGATTTTCTAAGCCAGGAAAAGTAAAGATTTCAAACTAAACTGCAAGCACAAATGATAACCTCCCTGCTTCAAACCGTACTGGATTTCCAGCACCATCCTTGATCGGGTTTTGATGGGACCATGGAGATTGATGAACGGAAGAAACAGAGATTTCATTTTATTGTCTGTTCTCAGTGCTGCAGCCTGACACGTCAGAGCAGCCCTACCAGAAAGACAGCGATGACAGAGAGACACTTGAGGCTTGGGGCTCCCAGCTCCAGGCTAGCAGGGTTAATGCAAGCCTGCACCCACCACCCAGGGTTTCTAAAGAGCAATTTGCTTCCCTACATTTGCAGGTAGCTGACAGGAAGAGGAAAGTCTTTTTTCCCTTAAACCTGGAAATCAGTCTAAACTTGCAGAGCTGGACTGAGACACCTGAGCCATTCTGCCCCTAAATTTCACAATGCACTTCTTTGGGCCAAATTCAATTTTACTTTGGAGCTGTTTTATTCCTATGTCAGTATGTGTATTTGTTATTACAGAGGGACCAAGTATCTACCCCACTCCCTTCCGTACACCCCCCACCCTCACTCGATGCACCTGAACCCATGTGAAATGACCCCTGCTCCCTCCCCCGGCTCCCATCCTGCTTCACAAACCCTTCATCCCTCTGCCTTTCAACTGGGCTTCTAGGCAAGGGCTTGCTACAGAAGTGCTGTCTCAGGATGGAGAGGTGAGGAGGGTGAGCCTTCGCTGGGGAGGACAAGGGGATGGGATGTCAGCAAGGACGGCGAGGGGAGAGAAAGGCAGTGGAAGGGCAAGGTAGGAAGGATGGATTTGTATTTTCTCCTGCCAGTTTCTGTTTTGTTGACCATGAAGACCCTAGCAATAGAAAGATAGGAGAATAAGTTTTTTCCAGTTTTTCAGCTGCATATCTACTACAGCACAGGGGTCCACCTTCCCATTCACCCAGCTCTGCTGACCCTCAGCAAAGCACTTCCACCGAGAGACACTGAGATGCCCAGGAGCACCAGAAGTGTAGCCTTACTCACACCCCTAGCCCTTAAATCTGACTCTAGTCAGCAACGGAGGCAGGGAAGAAACCTCAGTGGTGTCTGCAGAAACATATTTCAAACCATTTTTCTGCTGGTTCCGGGGATAAAGCAAGTCTCACTATCCAGGGCACGGGAATTATTTTGGCAGCCTTGAGTATGAGGAACGCTCACCCCTTCCACCACTTCAGGTGCACACTGGGGAGGGAGCACAGCTGGTACGTGCCTGAGATGTGCAATGTCCCCCAACAGAACTGAGTGAATAGTGGGACAGTTACTCCGTCACTTCTCTTTCCTTCTTCCTTTTCATTTAGCCTTTCCTGGAGGCTTCGGTTTCTCACATCATGTGCTATAAATGATCACTTGGGGCTTTAATGTGCTCTGTGTAATTGTATTATTTCCAGAACAAGAGTCAGAGGTTGCCTTTGGTTCTTCTTTTAAAGTCTTTTAAGAAATAGCCTCCTCTCTCACAAAAACACTGGTCTTTTTTTTTCCCTGAGAACATTAACTGAGTTATTTCCAGACTCGTCCTTTGATGAGGCTTCATTCCTCTGTACATGTCCGAAGAACAAATACTAGCAGTCTTGACAAGATCTCCAATAATATTTTTTTTTTATATTTATGAAGGAGCAGAAAAATATGGTTGTACGACATGAGAGAAATAAAACACTTTTCAGTCCATTAGTAACTAAGGATGTTGTTAAGCAGCACCTGATAGGAAGAAGACTATATATAATTTCAAATTGATAATCTAAAATATTTTTTATTGAGGAGTCTTAAAAAAGCCAGTGAAGTTCTTCAGCATGCTGATATTAAATATTATTGAGTGAGAAATCCTTCTTATGGGGGAACTTGCAGAAGTCAATGGAGCATTGTGCAGAGAAGACAAGCAGGATGTCCCAGACCACAACACGTTCCCTAAACATGTGCTGGTCAAGGGAAAAATAATGGGAAAGTTGATCATGGGATTCAATTAATTGGAAACTAAAGGCTGGGAATGTCTTGACATTGATTGATTGAGGCTGTCTCTGGTCAAGGGGATTTTCAGTCTCCCACTTATGTTTGATGTAGATTTTGATTTCTTCAGGGCCTTTGGCTTAGTACTGGTTAAAATATGAGCACTGAGCTTGAAAATTACTTTGCCCAACTGGACTGAGAAAAGATATTACCTTTCCTGACAAAGCCTGGCTTGCCAGTACTAATGAAGCAGATGAATAAAGAGCTGCCAGGAGGAAATCACCTTTGGGTGGGATGTTTCTGGTGGAGTGCTGCAGAACTGCAACCAGATGCTTCCCTCCCATTTCATCACCATCGTTGAAGGAGATAGAAAATCACACGCAATAAATTCATGTGCAAAGCTTGATAAATTGGTGAATAGCAAAGAAGAGAAGACAGGCCAGTGATTACAAGTCTCCCATACAATAAGCCTGCTCTAATCCATCTGTTTATACCTCTTCCTTGCCCTCATCTCTCCCCAGAAACAAAGCTCTGCATCAAAGGAGAAGCCAGGCTTACCCATGGGGGGCTCTATCCTGGAATTTGACAGCTCAGAAAATGAACCAGCACCAAACACCAGCCTTGCTGAAAGGGCTGGAGGCAATACCTACCTTCATTAGAGCCACAAACGCCCAACTAATAAATATGTGCCTCCCTGGCTCTGCCTACGTGGACAGCTCAGGTGTTGCCAGCTCTTGTGGTCTTTAAGAGAAGGTGAAAAATCAGAAGGGACTGAGAGCAGGGACCAGACATGATTTGAGACCTAGAGAAAATGCCGTGCTGTGGGAGATTAGAAGAGCTCAATCTGTTTAGCTGATCAAAAAGAAAAAAAAAAAAAAAGAAAAAAAAAAGAAGAAGGAAAAAAAAAGCCTGATTGAGAGGTGATTTGATCACAGTGAATAAGTGCCTCCCCGCAGAGAAAATACAAGGTACTCAAGTGCTCTTGAATACAGAGGAGAAGGAATCAGTGGTGAGGATCTGAACCAGGGCAGCTTTGCATTGGAAATGAGGCACACGGTTTTTTCCCCTGCAAAGAGCATGACTAATCCATGCAACAAGGCACTAGCCATCCTGTTGTTTCCAGAGTGAAGCTGGTGCCTTTCTAGCAAACGGGCTGTGTCCAGCAAGAAATGATCAGGCCCAAGAGCTTAGCGATGTGAAAACAGACTTTGCAATCCCACCTGCCTGTAACAGGCTCTGCAGCAGCACTGGGGCTGGATATTGTGGGCTCAGCCACTGGAATGAGCCTGTGGCTGGAGCAGCCCGGGAGCTGGAGTTTGTCCAGCAGAAAGGCTGAGTTCTCAATACACGGTCTTTGTCTCAATTCAGGCTTTCTGCAGATGATGGGGAAAAAAATTAAACACAAAGAGGTTGTGATTTTTTTTTTTCCTTCCGGCCAGCAAGAGTGTGATATTGGGCCACCAACCTGTGCTGCAGTGGCCCAAGTACGGAGAACTGGACACAGATGTGTGCACCTACTCCAAAAACTCTGCAGAGAGCAGAAGGAACCCAACTCCTGCCTTTACCTTCCTCTTCTCTGCAATAGGGGGTTATTCCCAGATTTGTACTCAAATAATAGACGCGGCGGGTTGACTCCTGCTGAGCGAGTGGCGGGGGACACACCGCAGCCGGGCGGCTGTGGGTGACTCAGCCTGAGTGGGAGAATGTGCTGAGTAAATGGCATTGGGGGGGATGACTCACAGCGCAGGAACGGGGGTGTCTGCGGGTCCGAAGGCACCAGAGGAATACGCCATCCCCGGCACCGGTGGATGATATGACTCAGGCACAACTTTACCTTTTTCATCCATTAATGAAAAGTAAAAGTGGGCCAGGTTTGAAATACCTGGAAATCGGAGCCCTCCTTGAGCGGGGCTGACTCGAACGCCGATTGAGCTCGTTGTAGCTACTGCAGCTGTGTTCCCCGCCGCTCCCGAGGGTATTTCTCTCCACTTCTTTGGAAGCGGTGCCTATGGCAAGGGAGAAATTCCTGCAGCCTCTACCCGGGACAGCTGCCAGACAGCACCAGCCTCCTGCCGTTTCGAGGAAAAAAATCGCTTCTTTCCACGCATCGCTTCCCCAGCGCTGCCCGCTGCACCCCAGCGACTGCCCGACAGCCTCTCCTACTCCTGAGGACTCTTAACACGGTTAAAAAAAGATACATGCCACTCCTGCAGTGAAAGCAAGTTCATCAGATACATGCTAGAAACAGCATAAAACTTCACAAAGGAGCTAATATACCCCCTTCCGGAGTGCCGTGCAGTTGAAATGAAATCTTGACGACTAATTAAAATCCCTTCATCCATCTCATAAACATCCTGGAATCGTTTTTCTCCCTGACTGAATTATTTAAGAGTTCATTCTCTCAGGATTCAAAATGATTGTTTTAGTGTTGCATTGCTGCAAGTTTGGCACGGTGAAAACCCTTTGGCCTCTAAGGAAGTTCATTTGTATAATAAACCAATAAAGAGACGCCGCTGCTCTGCATTCAGACAACTTCCTTCGGTGAAACCCGCACTGGTCCTGGAAACTGATAAGGCAGAGCCTCTAAGGACACCTCTCCTGCACTCGTGCTGGCAGAACTGTACATGGAAGAACATGAGAGAAGGAGGTAACTCAAAGCTTCAGTTGGTTCTTCCATCCACTCTGCTAAGCAGACCCAGAAATGGCACCTCCAGCACAACTGACACCCTCACATGGGACTGGGAGTGAGGAACGGGATGAGGAGGAGGCACTGCCACCATGGAAAATAACACTGGGATCACAATCAAATGGGTCACCAGAGACAGCTCAGGGGACTTGTAGGGTACAACTGCACCGTAGAACAGGGGAGCCTCTGCTAAACTGCCCCAACGGACTCCCAGGTTGGCCTCTTCTTCATCCCCAGTTGCATTTCAACCATTTAGAAGGTGGCATGGACACAGTAGGACACTAAGGACTGTCAGGGCTGGCTGAAGCCCCCAGCAAGCCTGTTTTGGAGGTCTGGAGTCCAACCACACCTTCTGGTATGTGATGGTACCATTAGGACCATGCAACCCTGTCCCCTTGGCAGAGCCATCACAGAGGGAGGCCTTTCCAGTCTGCTGCAGCAGACCCATCCATGGGGAAAGAAACATCTACAGTTATGGCTTAAGCTATATCTTTACCTATGATTAAAATTCTTGCTCGCCCAGTCTTTCAAAATCTGTTTCAAAATCCTCCCCTGTTCCTTTTCCCGACCCTTTTGGTAGGTCTCGTCCCACCAGCAGACAGACCGAGGCTTTCAGTTCAGGCAAAGCTCCACACCCCCAGCAAGAGGGGGGCTTACTTCATAGAAAAGAGCAAAGCAGTTCCCACCCACTTAGCTTTTTGGCCCATGAATGATGTCTTCAGAGCACACATTTCCTGGGTCAGGCAAGGCTGTGCCAATGGCAAGGAATGATGCTTCCAAATGGCTTTAATAATGGGGAGAAGTGATTGAACAAGGCATTTCGCATGAGCACTATCACTCTGCCTGTCTCACATTCACTCTGGAATTGCTAATCATGGTACATCAAATGCAATTTAATTTCAATTACAATCTCTCTGATAAAGTTTATGGCTTCTTTCCCCATCCCCCTTCGAGCACCCTCATGCTCTCCTGCTCTCACACACACAACAGCACAGAGCACTTTCAGAAAAGAGAAAAGCCAATATATTTCTGTTGCATTAACAAAGGTTTTGTGCTGGCATTATCTCCCGTCTGTGCATATGTGGCATATTGAGAAAGTAGGAACATTATTAACTGATCATTGCTCATAACATTAGAAGTTAATAGATTCCCATGGGAAGGAGACACAGTTCTGACTTCAGTCTGACACTTTGGAGGAATCAGCAGGGAGAACATTCCTTTATTTGACTGGTGCTCAGCTTGGAAAGCTGCAGAAAATTGTATTGATTTCACAGAGGCTGTAGAATCATTACGAAGGCTCTGTCTAGAACCTATAATAGGTATTTATCTATTCTGCAAGCCTTCATGTGCTCAACAGAAGCCGTGAGAGTCAAGGAAAGGAAGAAGTGTTAGGCACCTGCACAGCTCCATGGCAGGCCCAAGCTGGAAGACCAGGGAGCCATAAGCAGGAGGGGGATACGTGGGCAGCAAGGGCAGGTAAAGGGTGCAGAACTGAGGGGGACAACCCAGCCAGGGAACTACCTTCAAAACCAGGGACCTGGAGAAAACCTGGAAAAGACCAGAGAGGAGGAGGCCAGGGCCAATGGCAACAAGATGTCTTTTTTTTTTCTCGGCTTTGGTGTGCATGGCTCAAAGCTGACTTTGTCAGACAAACTTCCAGATGATGGATCTCGCTCTGCAACCCCCTTTACTCTATCCTGGGCCTGACACACATACACATATATATGTATGAATTTTATAAGTAATTCCTATGTTTAAACCAGTGGGACTTTGACTCCAGCACTTGCTCTTTCCTTTTTTTGCCCCCTGCTTCTATTTGGCAGCTGCTCCTGTCTGCTCTAGAAACCTAGGTCGCTTTGGAAAAGGGCATAAAATGTGGAGAAGACAAAAGCAGCAATTAGCCACACGGCCGTGCACACAGTCATTAGACCACAGGAGATCAGAGCCTCCCTCCAAAGAGCAAATTAAATGGTGGCTCCATCGGGTCAAAGAGACTCAGGCAGCTTCCAAGGAATGTCACGTCCCGGGTTATTTTCATTTCAGTTCCTTTTCAGTTTATTGCAATTGACTTTGATTTGCAAGATGTTATTTAAAAGAACAGTGAATGGGAAGCCCCAAGTTTGCGGTCAGTGCAAGAGAAGTGGTAAGAAATGAATCTCCAGGGCTGGAAGCAAGCTCAGATAACTGAGGGCTGTGTGCCTGTGGGCTCCCTGAACCCAAGAGGTTGCACATGCAGACCACCACCAAGAGTAGCCTTGGTCCTTCTCTGCTTTACAGGGGCAGGGTATTGGGGGCTGCACCCTGGCTGCAATGTGGCTGGACCTTGGACTTGCCCCAGTGCAAAAGGATGGATTTGTGAAGGGGTCACTGGCTATTTTATTGTGTGCCAGCAGAGCATGAGAGCCTTGAGAGTCCTCAAAACCACCCTAGGCTCTCCAGAGGTGATGGCTCATAGGACAGCCTTATAGTTTATCTCTTTTCCCTTCCACAAAAAAGAAAAATTTGCATTTCTCTTGCAAGATACTGAAGGGAAGAGAGACATTGCAGCACAGTGCTTTCTCTGCCCTCTGTATCTGTCTCTTTTTCACCCTTGCTTGTTCATTTTCTCTCTATTCCCCCTACCCAACACACCTTTTTCCTGCTTCCCTCCTCCCACAGTGCAGGTGCTCCCAGTTTCCCAGTTTTTCAGGACTTGGCCCTAACTGGTTGCAGACCTTTGGCATTTCTCCCTGAAATAAGCCTTTTTTATTTCATATGCAAATACTTTTCAAATTGCAGCAAAGCCAGGCATCTGCCTCCAATTGAAAGAGCTTTTCAGAAATGTGCCTTAAACTGAAGTGTGAGCCTCACCAGAGCTCGGTACCTGCACAAGTGAAAATGGAAGTTGTCAGGAGACAATGAGATTAAATCTCCGCAACATGTGAATAGCAAATGACCAGGCTGACATGAAAAAGAGAAGGCTGAAGATACAGATCGCTTCTAAATACAGTTTCCAAAGATTTTTGAAGCTGAGCTATAATGTAAAATGAAAGAGAAAGAGAAAGAAGAAAAAAAACCAGGGGTGGTAGAAGAAGCATTGACCATTTGGATGGAGAAGGTATCCTGCTGTCTCCAGGCTGTTGCAGGCAGGGTGGCTCTTTCACAGGGGACACCGGGGTCACCCTCCTTGTTCAGGTCCCCAGTGGCACAATGTGCACAGAGGTGGTGAACCCAGACCCGCTGGTGTCCGAGCTGAGGAGGGGACGGCGCGGGTGTCACCAGACACTACCCTTGGTGCAGAGATTCAAGCTCTCCCAGGGACATCCCTTGGCCTGTCTCAGGATCCAGCCCTAGAACAAGCTATAATGTGATCCAAAAGTCCCCCAGACATCCCTTCCAACTTAAATTACTCTGTGATTCCCCTCACTTAATGCTTTTAGCCAAAATTTTACAGCAATGACTTTCTTACTCAGTGGCTCACCCTTATCCAGAAGTGAGAGACTTGGTGCTGGAAGAGGACTTGAGCGGGAAGAAATCCTGACCTGTGGGTTTGTGGGCGTCTGCTGTGAATGGAACCAAAGCTTTCCACTCCTCCTGCAGTGAGAGCTGGGTTAGGAACAAAGAGCATCTTAAATCAGGGCTGTGGTGCTTGAATGGTCCGTGGGGTGGTGGTGCCAGCGGGGTGCTGTGAGCGAGACCCTGCTGCTCTCTTCTCATGCCTGGATGAATTGGCCTCAGCTCTGGCACCAAGCTAACCCACACGTTCTTTTCAAAAAGCTAAAGGAGAGCATTGGAAAAAGAGTGAGTGGCACCTGATGGCCATACATACAGGGACATCAGAAATTACTTGGCTGGAAACCCTGCCCAGGGCAAGGAGGTCTGGGGCAACTGTGGTGGCCAGGGCAAGGGCGATGGCACATTCTCTGCCACCGCCTGGGACTTCTCTTGTCCTCCAGCATGGCATGCTTTTGTCAAGTCAATTAGGCGCAGAAATGCTCCATTTTTTAATCCGGCAAAGGTCCCCCCAGGCGGTTCCCTGTGGAGCAGAGCAGTTATCACAGCTGGTCCCACGCAGGGCTCTCCTCGCCCATCCGCCTCCCCCAGGCGCTGTCACTGGACCCGCGCTCTGCCTCCCCGTCTGGCACCGCTCAGCGCATCCATCTGATCCTTTAGATTTGCTCTTTGCCTCCGGCAATTCCCTCCGCAGCGACTGCTTGTGCTGTCAGCCTGCCTGAGACCAGCAGGTCTCCACGCTCTTTGCAAGGCAGCCACAGATGCCTGGAAAAGTCCCTCCACCTCAGCCCCTCTTGGGGGACAGCCTGATACTGTCCCATCACCATCACACACAGTGATGTGTGCTGGTTTGGTTTAAGGAGGAAAAGTAGGGTCCAGTCCCTGGGGAATGCCAGCTGTGGCTTTAGATGCTAAAACCAGCTTTGGGACCCTGTCCCATCCTCATCCCCTCCAGCAGCAACACTGCTGAGGGCTAGAAGGGGACAAACACAGCCTTGTCCACCTCTGCTTTCAAGAGGCGGGGTGGACTCTGCCTTGCAGATAATCTCTGTCAGAAGTGGAACCATCTTCAGTTGTTCTTGGGCCCTCTGAATCGTTCCCCGTGCCTTCATTTCATCTGAATCCGGTGAGTCCGGGCGGATGAAGGGTGTCCCCCTCCTTGGTCTGTTGGCTCCAATGACCTGCTGGTTGTGAGGCGTCTTCCTTGTGAACACACCGTGGTCCTCCAAACCCTCACAAACACAAACAGCAAACCTCTGCAAATCATAGCGGAGTGAAAGCCTGCTTTTTTTTCCAGTTCACATATCATGCTGTGCAATGTGGGAGCCTTTTTTCTCCTGCTGGTACCAACTCTTACATCCCCAGGGAACGGCTGTTATTGAAATAGTGGAGCTGGGGAAATAAGTTCATACATACTGAGATACATACAGGCAGAGAGAGAGACACACACACATCTAATTACTTTTTTAGGACCAGCTCTTTTGCTGGTATGATCCTGACTAAGATTTATTGGCTTCCAGGTTATACCGAAGAGCCCGGTGTTGTGCTGAAGCTCACCAGCATCCCCTAGACCAGGGTTTGATCCTGCCTGGCTGGTTTTCTTCACCCCCAATATTCCTGACGCATCAAAGCTGGAAACCCACCACCCACACCCACCTCCACCCCTCAATTTCAGAGCAAATGAGGATCCAAAGTATTTACTGACACAGCCAGGCTATCTCCTGCCATGGGTCAGTGCCAGCGACTCTGGTTGTCATTTTCCCCCTCTCTGAGGAGTCCTGGTGTCACGGCTGAGCACAGGGAACCTCTCTCTAGCTATTGCTCATTCACGCTCTCTCTGTGCTGCTGCATTTAAGTGGAGACCTAATGCATTGCAGCAGGGAGCTTGTCACAACATATTAGCAGAGTATCTCTGGATAATTCCCTTCCATCAGCTCAACTATACCTCGTTTTACAGGAAGATTTTAGGAATTTTTTTGTGTGTGTTATACAAGGCTCAGCAAATAGCCCTGCCTTGCTTTGCAGAGCTTTTGCACAGCCTGGCCGGTCCTTCACTTGATGCTTTTGATGTATTCCTTGAGCTGATTTTTTTTCCCTTTTTTGATGACTTTCTTCTGTCTTCTAGCTTTGCCTTGCTGAGGGCTTGAGTCATCTGACCTAACACAGATGTCTTGTCTGGGTGGGTCCCTTAAAGTGTGGAGACCTCCACGGTGACAGATAATGACCTTCCCCCACTGAGCAATATAAAAGTTTAAGCAAAATGAACCGAAAGAACAAAGGTGAAAGACGTGGCTTTGCTTTACAAAGTATTTCAGTGCCTTAAAAAAAACTCTCCCAAGCTCCCAAGCTCTCCCAATCTGGGATGTCCTTAGGTCTTTGTCCCAATGAAGCCAACATGATCGTTGTTTCCCCACTAAAGGGCATTTCCCAGCCCCTGAATCGTTTCGTGTTAAATAATCCCAGCCCCCGTTACAGGCCCTGGTTAAATGGCAGGCAAACATCCATAGATCAGTCTGTCTCATCCTTCCAGAGCAGTGATTACATGGAAGATGTATCGGCTGGGTAATATCCGCAGAGCAGCCATTAAGCTGGCTGGGGGCTGCTCCAGGTCCTTTGGCTGGAATAACGAGGTTAATCACACAAGCTCGTTTCACAACTATTACTTTTGCGGCTCAAGCTCCCCGTGCACCTTCATCACAGCAGCATAAGCACAGTAGGGAAGCCACGGGGCATGACATGGAGGGGTTCCAGGCTCTGGGCTTGTCCCGCTATTGGGAAACAGGGGATGATTTGAGCTTCCAGAGGGCAGATTTAGGGATGGAAATCTGGCTGAGCCATTGCCATAGACCCAGCATCCCACAGCCAAGCCCTGGTCTGCATCAGCAGTGTTTCCCTTCCTGCCCCCTGATGGGAGCTACAGCCCTACAAAGCTCATGTTAGAGTAAAACCTAAGGCACAGTCAAGCTCTTACAGAGATTGACAGGAAATAAAAGCAGCTTGAAGGGAGCAGAGCAACCCCAGGGTCCGATGGGATCACAGGGAAGAAGGGCTGATCTCAAAAAGGATGCACAGGCTCCTTCACCTCACCAAGCTAAGCCAAGTGCCTCTGGTCCCTGGCTAACTGAGCGTGGTAAATGATGATAACAGAGTGAAAATAGGAAAAAAAAAAAAACAACGTTGAAGACTGCAAGAAA
The DNA here is from genome assembly GCA_025774025.1 of Xenus cinereus. NCBI lineage: Eukaryota > Metazoa > Chordata > Aves > Charadriiformes > Scolopacidae > Xenus > Xenus cinereus. The sequence continues at coordinate 2,469,792 of JAOXJK010000011.1, forward strand.
AACCACAGCTCATCAAAATATCTCTGGTCCAGGCAATGCTTAAAACCCAGGTAGACTTTGACAATATTAACATTTTTCTGGGCACCTGAGGGCCTTGGCAGAGGTCAAAAGAGAGCTTTTTGGTTTGCAGTGGTGGACCTCGGCTCTGAGAACAAACCTCCACTCTCTGGTGTCTGTCACTGAGAAGCAATTTGCCTCTGCAACCCCTTGAGCTTGCAAAAGCCAACAAAGGTCCTGGATTGCCTCAGGTTAGAGAGGATTGTATCAATGATGCTATCTCATTGCAGCATAAACATAATGGCTGCGCACATTAGTTATATATCCTGCATGTTTTTCTTCTTCCCTTGCTAAAAATTTATGTGTGCAGAGATCAGAGTCACATCTCAGCAGGCAGGGGGTTGTTTACACATCTGTCCTTTTGTACTCCTTTGCCCCCAAATGTGGCAGGACGTCCCCGTCACGGCAGTGTGTGCCATTCCTGCAAACCACAGTAAAACCTAAGCCCAGATGAAACCTGCTCAGTGGCAGAAATAGCCTGAAATAGTGAAAATGCATTAAAAAGCTCATGGATCAGCAATGAGCTCTTATCAGCCAGCTGAGCAACCATGTGAAAACCAGCAGATGTTTCTGGGGCCCCTATTTTGGTCCTTCTGGGATTTATTTTATGGCAGCCTTCCAGTCCCTGAAGGGGCTCCAGGAAAGCTGGGGAGGGACTCTGGATCAGGGAGGGGAGCCCTAGGAGGAGGGGGAAGGGTTTGACCC
>JAOXJK010000011.1:2470668-2502814 GCA_025774025.1 Xenus cinereus
CCAGGTTGGAGGGGGCTTGGAGCAACCTGGTGTGGTGGGAGGTGTCCCTGCCCAGGGCAGGGGGTTGGAATGAGATGGTCTTTAATGTCTCTTCTAATTCTAACCATTCTATGATCCTATTCTTCTATGATCCCGTGAACAAGAAGTGGAGTGAGGTCTTGCGTGTGTCCCCTAGGTGGCATCTACAGACTGTGCAGTGACTGTCCCCACGCTCTCCCCACCGAGGTGGCAGCCCTGGGACACAGCCCCACACCCAGCAGCACACTGCCTCCTGAAACCCCCATCCAGGCACAGACAACAGTTCCTTGGGGATCCCCTTTTTCTTGAACGCAGCACGACTCTTCCCCCTGGGCCTGAAGCTGGGTGCTTGTGTTTCTGGTAAGAGACCCTGTGAGGTTTCTGCACACACATCGCGTTGGGATCCTGTTCTTTAGTTCATCCTGTTCACAGCGTTGATACGCTCTGCTTTGCCTCTATATCTTCCTTTACAAGCTGGGCTTTAAGCTTAGTTTGCAATATGGGAAATGAAAGCACAGAGGAGCCCCTGCTTTGCCCAAGCAGATTGCTCATTGGGCTAAAAAACACTGGAAAAGGGCCTGATTTCCCAAGCTGCCGCTGCTCTCCAGCAGACGCAGGCAGAGGATGCTGCACGGGGTGATGCTGGTCCAGATCCCTCTCGTGACGGAGGGGTTGGCCTTTGGGACGCCAGTTTGGTTTAGCCCAATTTTCAAAAGGTTCCCATCTGCCTGCGGTCTGCTCTTCCAGCCTTGTTGGTCTGCTGCTGTCACTCCTTCCCTCTCCCTCAGCTCCCTCCATTGTTTTGTCAGTCCTCCTCCTCCTCCTCCTTCTCCTCCTCCTCCTCCTTCATTTCCCCAAGCTCCCTTCATGCATTCTCAGACCCAGTCCCCATCAGCAGGCACCTCCCAGGGATCCTGCACCCTCCCAGCCAGGCTGGTGGCAGCTGCCACTATTTTCTCTGTCCAAACTGGGAAGGAGAAAGGGGAACCTCTGGGAAACCCCAGCTCTTGAAGGCAGGAGCTGAGGAAATGCCAGGCAAGCGTAGCCCCTGCAAGCAAACATCAGTGGGATTGAACACACCAATGTCAGGCAGAACCCTAGAAATAATCCTGGAATTTGTCCTCTCCTCCACTGGAGGAGGTCAGAGGGATGGAGGTGCCTCAGAGAAGAAGGTCTCTGACCTACATCGCTCCACTGGAGAGCAGGATGCTGTCTTGGACGTGCTGCCTATGGAGCACACGTGTGAATTTGCTTGGGAGGCACTTTGCCCTGGGAAGGGACTGGGTGCCGGAGGCTCCGGCGCTGGCTCAGCATGTTGGCAGCGTGACATAAATCACCGCTGCTCTCCCGGCCCATGCTGCTTTGTCTGCGGAGAGCGCAGGACACGGATTCCCTAAAGGTGTACCACGCGGGATAATAAATGTCCGATCTCTGCCCGGAGGCAGTGACAGATCGGCGATTCATTTAGTTCTGACCTCCTTGCACAGGAGCTGGGGATTCAGCCACGGTAGAAGCCGTTCGGACAAAACTCGGCCAAGGACAAGGACACATCCCTCCTCTTTCGAAAAATTTTACCTTGCTAAGGCATTTCTTGCATCCTTGTTGCTTGGCGTCTAAGGACACCAAGACCTTAGAGCATCCCTCTGAGGCTGGACCAGGCTCCCATCCTCTTGCAGGGCCCCAGATGTGAATGTCCAGCAGCTCAGAGCACTCATCTAAAACCCCAGCAGCCCAGAAAGGCTTTTACACTGGTTCCTGCAAGCATGGCTCAGTCCATAGGAGCTAAATGAATCTGTGGAGGACACCCTGACCTGAGATACTTGTAAACGGGGAGGAGAGGAGGCCTCTTGGAAAACCCACTACTTACTTAATTACTGAACCTGCAACCAAGCTAGGCTTAAAGAGTCAGGGCAGGTGATGCTAAGAGAGCTGGTGTGCTCCGGGGCTGGGATTAGCTGTCAGAAAGATTAACCAGCAGTAGAAATCCCAAGAACGGAGAAGAACCACAAATGATGTTACTGGAGACCCGGGTGAGCAGCCCGAGCGGCCGCGGCACTCACGGTCTGACCTGCTTCCCCCTGCCCGCTCCCCTGCCTGCTCCTCCGTCGCTAATTTTAGGTTAAAGACCTTTTATCAGCTGCCAAGCCTCCAGCACGCTCCAGGCACTCTGTAAGAACCAAGTCTCCTCCCCGTGGCTTTCCGAAGGGAAATATTTGTGAGGTTTTACGGGCAGCAGAAGTGGCAGCTTCCCACGAAGTAGCCGTAGCTCCTGCGATCTGCCCTTGGAAGTGCCCAGGAATAACATCTCCCGGACCAGAACTTCTCAAGGGGCATTTCTGTGCCTCACCTGACCTGTTTTGGCACCTTCATCTTCAGGGGAGCCTCTCACCTGATCTGGAATGAGTCACCCCCATTGACTGGAAGGTCCTGGCTATTAAAAAGACTAAATTTCCAGGTGGTTTATAAATTTAAAAAAAAAATAATAATCCACTTCTCAGTTCTTACCCTCCTAAATTGGGTGCCTTTGGGTCACATTTTCTAGCCTTTGTTTTCCAATTGTCCTGTTTCAACAGAAAGTGACTGTTCCTGCAGGTTCAGGAGCTGGAGCATGAACACAGACCAGTATTTTGGGCCTCAAATAGCAGCACAAACACCTCTAGTTTGCCTAGAAAGCAAACAGAGCCAGTTCCTTCCCATGAGGGAAGAATTTACGGACATAGTGACAACTTCCTTAGCAGCCAGAAAGCTATCAAAGTACAAAGCACTTTGAAAGGCAGCAGCTCGCTCAGCCTAAAACGGGGCAAATTCTGCATTGTGCATCTTGCTGAGCACATCTCCCAGCTGGAGGTAGCTTTGAGCAGACCGGTGTGCTGAAGTGTCAGGCTGGAGCCAAACCTTGCAAAATTAGTTAATTTAGATGTTTGTGCTCGAGCTAATGGGAATGTGGAGGCTTTAGCTCTGTTGAGTCATCCCTTGTAGCAACAAAACCCCAAGTAGAAAAACACCCATGGGACCACGTCCCTGCTCCAGAGTGGATGTTGCTGCCTTTCTTTAAAGCTCAAGAGCTGGGATAAAGGACTGTGCCCAGCAGACCTGAGAGTGGGTTTCATCTGCTCGCAGGTAAAGGTGCTGCCAATGCACCTTCTCCTGGCACACGAACAAAGAGGCAGCTCCAGCTGCTGCCCATCTCCTTCCTGTGCTTAAGACATAAACCTGCCGTTATCTGTGCTGCCATCACGGCTGGTTTCTGAGCTGCTCCTCTGGATAATTGGCAAAACACAAGCAGCGAGATTGATTGGAGAATTGAATTAGATGCTGAGGCTGCTTGCTGCACGTCCTGACCCTGCTCCGGGGTCCCAGCACCCTGGAGGCTGTCATCTCTGCAGCAGGCAGGAAAAAACAGGGGAGATGGATGGGGAGAGAGAATGAGCTATAGCAGACATCTGTCAATGCATCCGCGAGGATCTGCTGCTGGATTCAGTCCTGCTGAATTGCCATGCGGAGAGGTGCTGGGAACGGTGTCCTGTCTTGCTGTTCAGCACACCCAGTGCCGAGCGGCTGGGATATGGCAAGGGAGGGCTGTCCTTCCCCAGCGCACACCTGAACCACGGCGCGGACTCACAGTCCGGGGCTGATCGTGGGGAATCAGGAGACGAGGCTTTTCTGCAGCCCAGCATCAGTACAGACAGAGCCTGACCCAAGCTGATTTTTCACAAGTGAGCATCACTCCTGCCAGCAGGCATTCCCTGCTAGCCCGAGGTTAAAAACTCCCCATGCAAAAGCCTGGATGTGAAAGATGCCTCTAACTTTGTACCTGGCTCCATCCCAGATAGCCTAGGACATGCACAGGGGAGCCGGGGGAGTCAGCCTGCAAGGAACAGAGATCTTCTGCAAGTGGGATATGTTGCTTTCAGAGAGGTGGGAAAGGAGGAAAAGCAGGTATTTTCCCTCTTCTCTTCTCTTCTCTTCTCTTCTCTTCTCTTCTCTTCTCTTCTCTTCTCTTTCTTCTCTTCTCTTCTCTTCTCTCTTTCTCTCCTCTCCTCTCCTCTCCTCTCCTCTCCTGCTCTCATTTTAATTTTTCTTCTTCATCCAGCAAAGGGAATGCCCTGCTCCAAAGGCAGCTCTGCCCTGTTATTAAGTGCTCTGCAAAAGCAATTACTGCAGTTGCCACAGCAATGCTCCGTGTGCATGGAGGGAGGCGCAGGCTGCCACGCACGACTTTCCCGTTCACACACGATGCCCACCACAAAGGCATTCAAGAACATATGCTGAAGAGGGAAATGCATCCCCATCCAAACTGGATCCCCTTCTTCAGACCAGTTTTGTGATTTCCTCTTTTCCCCTGTAATAAACTGCAGTCCTCTGGTTGACCCTCACTCAGTGGTTAATTATTCCTAATGAAGGGGAAATCCTGGTTGAGCAATGATGGAGTAAAACATGGATGAAAGACACAATTAGCAAACTGCCAAAGACCTTAAACTCTATGGAATGGAGCAATACAGGTATATTAATAATCCCTGTGCCTCTCATGGACCGAGGGACTTTATAAAACAAGAGAACAGACCAAAAGAAATGCCCAGTAAATTACTGTCCTTTTTTATAGTTGCCCAGCTGAAGCAGTGAGGACCTACTGGATCATAATTAAGGTGTCTGGAGAAAAACGTTTGGTAGAAAGAGGATTTTTACCTATGTGGCCAAGTTATTATATCACTCAACTAGTAGGCAAGCTAGCTTTCCCACCACTTCCCACAATAACCACCTCACCTGTACAATCTGTATGGCTGGAGAAACAGAGAAGGTGGAAAGTTTTTGGACTCATCAAATATCAGGAGAGTGTCTGTGAGATTATTGTAAAGAAAAGATGCACAAACATCCCCATACACGCAAATAAAATGGGCTGAGAGGACAGAAAACTGGACAACACTTTGCCAGACTTTTTTTGGCTCCACATGCAAACAACTTTGTACCTGCATCATCCACAGTAGCCATGAATGTTTTCCAAGAGCCAACATGGCTCTTGGGCTTAGAAAGACGGAGGAGGACAGCTTTGGAGGACACAGTCATGCAGCACTACCCAAACAACGGCAGAGTCCATTTTCAGGTCGCATTACCCTGAAAGCAGATGGAGCTGGGGCTTTGAATAAGCCTTGAGCTTTGAAGGGAAACATCCCCACGCCAAAGCCCTTTCCCCATGAGGCTGCCAGTCGCCGTCTTGCCAAACGGCGCCGTTGCTATGAGTAACAGCCGGCACCACCTCCAACATACCCACCGTCTGGCTTCCTCCCATCTCCGAGCGCAATGGCCCAAGCGGGCTGGTGTCTTGGCATGAGCCCACCCTCTAATTAAGGCATAAGAGAAGGAAGGGGAAACCTTCAAAGAAATCCCACCAACAGCCGAGAGCTTAAGACTTGCCCAAGCAATTTCCTGATCCAAGTCTTCCTCATACCCTTCCTGGTCCGGTCTTGCTCAGCCTCCCAAGTCCACCTGCCCCAAGGGCACCTGGTCACTTCATCTCTGCCCTTTGTGCCACCAGAGAGATACCTTTTATAGAATTTTACATTGTTTGGATTTTTATTTTATTTTTATTTGGCTGCTTTTTGCTCTCTTGCACCGAGGCCCTGTGCGTCACTCCTCTGGGTTTTATTTGATTGCCTTTTGGAGATGAGGAGATTAATATTTCATCAAATGTACAGGGAATAAATAACCAGATTTGAAAGGCATCCAGAGTCTCTCCTGCTTTGACTGGCATATACGGACCTGATGAGTGGGGAGATATTTTTGCCACAAGCCATTTCTGAGGAACTCCCTGTGATCTCCGCAGGATGTTTCCATCACCCATGATATGTCCGTGCCCATGATGTTGTGGTCATGCCCAAAGGAAGAGCGTATCGGTTGCAATATGTGTAGCACTGCGGATGTGGCCACACCACCGGCGCGTGCCCAGAGGCACAGGCATATCCCTGCATCACCAGAGCTGCACCAGCCGTACAACCACACCATGCACATCCATGCAACAGCATCATTTTCATCCACGCAGCTCCTGTACATCCATTCAACAGCGTCAGGCGCGACGCAACAGCACCTTGCAAGGGAGGATGGGTCCCTGCGCTGCTAACGGAGACCCAGCCATGGACAGGAGAGCTGGGTGCTGGCAGGGCTGTGCATCTCTCTGTCACACGGTGCACAAAAGCAGAGCACTTTCTGCTGGTGGATTGATGGGACCAGTCTCCAGAGGAAAACCATGGAGTTTTTTTCCCAACCACAAACGGCGGCGTTTTGTTTGACCAGAAATGCCAATCTGCTGATCGGCAAATTTCAGTTGACTTAGCTAAAAGCATTTTGATTGAGGAAAATAATAATTATGACTATTATTATGATTAGTTTAGCATTCTGCCTTAAGGTTTAATTAGCTGTAAAACAAAAGCTTTTGTGTTTCTGTTCTATTCAAAACTGACACTTCCTCCCAAAAGAAATTTGAAAAATATGACAAGCTATTTTAAGATACTCAGAAATCAAATGAGACGTTCAGTTAGATCCCAGATCTTTGTGTGTTTCCCAGCTTTCTTGAGTTTGTTTATTTTAATATGCAGTTTCGGGGTTTTTGTTAACGCAGTATCTCCTATTGATGCACACAGTCTGGCATGGGGAGAAGAAAGGGCAGGAGAGAATTATCCATGTGCTGAAGGAATCAGTCGTTTGCTGCATGGAGCAGTGAGTCAGAGCAAAACCCGGCCCAACGCCTGTTTTGGTTGGGTTTTCCTTCTCCCAGGAGGACACCGGTTTCTCTCCTGGCATGGCTTCATGGACAACTCTGCATCCCCGGCAGGGTTTGATGGGACGAACAGGGGTCTGAAGCGTCCAGAGGCCACCCAAGCCTTTCCCAAGGTCTTCAGGACCAAGAAACCTTTCTGCCAGCCGAGTTCTAAGGCAATAACCGTTAAAAGAGGTTGTTGATTGAGTAACAAGCCTTTGGCTTCCCTCCCTGCAACGTATTCAGCGGGTCTGCGGTTTAAGATTTCCTGCTCCTCCTTTCAGAGCAGCCGAAAGGCTTGCAGGGATGAGGCAGACGACACAGAGCGGTCAAATATAACGGGGCAACTCAAATTTGGGGCACGATTATATGATGCTGGGACCTGGAATGAGGGAAAACTGGTCCCAGCAACCACTTTCTTCTGTCAGGCAGAATTTGAGAGCGTGTTCTCCCCCTCACTGCAGGTCTAGGAAGAGGGAGAAGGAACACAGGGCAGAAAGCCTGAAACTGGATTTTAAAACCAGGGCAAAAAGCAAGTCTCCTGGGAGAAACTTGATGGGTTGGATTGGGATTTTTTCACAGCCTGCAGTTGCTAACGCAGCTCCACATGCTGACAGCCCTTCCTCCACCAAGCGTTGCGCTGAAAAGCATCCTCAGCTTCACTCAACTGACACAGGAAAGAAACAGTCCTAACACACCGGCAGGGAAACTGAGGCACACTGTTGATATCAGCTGTGTTTTCAGCCCAGAGGCCAAAATCCACTCTTCCATCAGCCTGATCTCTATGCCCATGACACCGAGGATTATTTTCTCTCCTGCAGATGTCCTGCTTGGAAGCAAAGCCCCGTGGCCCACACTGTTACCGATGCCCCGTGCTGGGATGCAGGGACACATGTGCCACATTCCCCCAGTGCAGAGACAGGCCCTGGTCTTGTTCCCATTGTGCAGGACTGACACATGGAGTTGCATGTTTTTCCCAAACAAGGGGAGGGGACGCCTGCAGGGGACAATGTAAGAGCACTGTGGTGGTGTAAGTCACGCAGAGCACACACACAGCCTTCGCGGAGCTGCTCAGAAACAGGAGTGTCAACCCATATGCAGTTATATAAAACAATAATAAAAATACACCAAAGGCAGATAAAGTCAGGCTAAATCACTCCTCTCCCTCCTTCCTGGAGATCCGATATTTCTCTTCATTCTCTTCATTCTCCCCGTCCCTAATACCCATCTCCCACGTTTGTCTCCGCGCCGCACCGAGGAGTTTGAGATTAACCATGACGAATGGACTGATTTCCTTGTCTCAGGGACTGTTTTATTTTTCCTTTGCCACATCTGACAAGTTGCATTTTACTATAAATCCCCTCAATTAGGCCTTTCAAACAGCACTGCAGCCATTTCCCTGATATATGGGGAAGGAATTATCTTCATGTCCCTGGCAACCAATTCCTCGACTAAAAATAGTTGATAATCACTTTTGCTTTCCTCCCATCACCTCGCACTTTAGGCACCTGAGAAAGAGCGTGGCCATTGCACATACCCCACTTGGTGGCCATGGGCAGGCCACGATGGCTAAGGACAATCCCCAGGGTCCCAGCATAGAAATGGGGTCCCCAGTGCTCCCCACTGTGAGGTGTCTCCTGTGCCCTGGGGTGCACAAAGCCCTGAGCAGCCCCCCAAAACCAGAGCTTGGAGCTGTGTCCTGGACACACGATGCACCCAGTGAATGGGCTGAATCCAGGCTGCTCCAGGGTGTGGGAGCTTTCTCAAGCCTTTTTAAAGAAAATTTTACATTTTCAGTTGGGCTTATTGAAGAGAAAGGTAAGCCAAGGGTGGCTCTGGAGTGTGTCTCATCCCATCGCTTCTCAGGGGTAGGGATGTTAGGAGACCTAAGAAACAAAGAGTTTCCTGAGTTTACCAGAGCTTTACATATTTTTGAACTTCTTTGCCAGAGCAATGACACAGTTGATTAAATCCAGCTAATGCCGGAAGATTTACGTCTGTGTTGTTTATTCCCCTTAATTACTGGGCCAGGAGCATTTACCCTTTGGGGCCTGGGATGGGTCACTGGTTGCACCCATGTGCTGGAGTGCAGCGCTGGCTGGCCACTTGTGCCTTGGTCCAACAGATGCAGGAAGGACCTTGATCACCTCCTGCCCTCTCCCATGCTTCAGAGACAGAAAGCAGCTCAGCAAAGATGGATGGAGGCTTTGGCCATGAATCCATCAAAGGACACTGCCCTCCTATTGATCTGTCTGCGATACACTGTGGTCTGCAGCCATGGAGGCAGAGGCTGTGGTTGGGACAAAGACGGGAGCAAGGTCCAGCACCTCATGAGAGGTTGATGGATACACCAGCATCAGGTAGGGGAAACAGTTTTGGTCCCACCAGGATGGTGACCCCAATAGCAATGTCTTCCATCGTCCCCTTCCCAACAGCGCACCTTGGCTCTCCTTATTTCCTTAAGGAAATAAGAAAACATAACTTTCTGCCTGGATTTCTGCTGCCAGGTCACCATGGGCAGGTGGAGCCTGGCTCTCTCCCCGGGGTGGGCACATCAGCCACGGCTGGGACAACCACCCCCTCCCAAAGTCCCAGTTGGGTGCATAGGGATGCCCTGAGACTGCCTTGTTACAGGGAGCAGGTTTCACCCAGCCAGAGGTTCATCCAGCTCAGAGATGGACCCAAGCCTGGCCATGGCATCCCCAAGAGACATGGGACGTGGGGCACCCCTCCCCAGGAGCCGAGGGTGGAGGATGCCAGGGGACACTAGGAGGTGAGACAGAGAGGCATGACAGAGACCCTTTATGTCTGAGGGTTAGGCATCGAGGGGGGGATGTTGTTAACCAAGACCCAAGAGCATCATTCAGGCTCCCCTGCACCACCCACTGCTGCTCCCCACCCCTCCACTACCCCCCAGACACATGTTCCCCCAGACAGTGTTCCCCTCCTGTCAGTTCAAGCCCCCCTGCTCCTGCCCCAGCAGCTCGGCCCCTTCCACCGCCTATCCTATGAGAAAAATCACCCTCCCAACAGCACCCCTACCTCCTCTGTGACTCAGTTTCCCCCCTTTATGATCAAGTGCCCCCATGACAGCATGGAAGCACCTACATCATAGAATCGCGGAATGGTTGGAGTTGGAAGGAACCTTTGAGATCATCCAGTGCCACCCCCTGCCCTGGGCAGGGACACCTCCCACCACACCAGGTTGCTCCAAGCCCCCTCCAACNNNNGAACCCCTCCAGGGATGGGGCAGCCACAGCTTCTCTGGGCAACCTGGGCCAGGCTCTCACCACCCTCACAGAAAAGTTCTTCCTAATACCTAATCTAAATTTCTTCCTAATATCTAATCTAAATTTACTGTCTATCCTACATCCACCTGCTCCTCCTCCCCTCCAGGAGCATCTCCCTCCCAAGGAAGGTCTGTAGCCCTTTCCACCCCATCCCTATGGGAAGGGGAAAGGGAAAAGGGGAAGCGGAAAGGGAAGGGGGGGGGGTGTCAAAGGGGCTGCAAAGGGTGGCAACAGGAAAAGAAGCCTCCCCTTCCCCCAGTCCCTCTGCCAGAGCCTTGAAGCCAAATCCCCAAATATATAAACCCTCCCGCAAATTGCAGCCCCAAGCCCTTTGCACAGACCCAGGGGACCCCACAGCCTCCGCAGGAGAGCCCACAAAATGGGAGTGTGGGGGGCAGAGAGGGGAGAGACTGGTCCAGGGGGAGCCGGGGAGGATTCCCTGGACCGGTGGGAAGTTTCTGCTGCTAAAGATGCTGAGGGAGGGAAGGAGAAAGGGAAAAAAAAAAAAAATTAAAATAGAGTTGGAAGGCAGTAGGGAGGTGGAGGAAGGAAAAGGGGAGGAGGAAGAGGAGGAGGGAGAGAAGGGGGGAGTGGGAGGCTGGCGAGGAGGGATGTAGCCCATCGCCAGGCGAGCTGGAAGGTGGGAAGCCGGAGGACCGGCTGCGAGGGAGGTTATAAAAGGCAGGAGCGAGTCTCTGAGCAAAGGGGAGGGCGACAGGGACCTGTCTGCCTCCGGGCAGCCCCACCGGGACCCGGAGACCCTCCTTCGCAGGGAGCCCAGAGGATTTTATCCCCGACGGCAGAAGGAGCCCGGCAGGAGCAGGGACCGCTGCCAGCCATGCCCCGGAGAGCTGGGCGCAGTGGGAGTTAAGGATGGTGCCCAGCCTACGTCCTGCCCTCCTCCTCCTCCTGCAGGTAAGATGCTTCTAAGTCCTTTTCTGCCTCCCTCCCCATCACCCCTCCGCACCCCGCGCCGCTTGCTTTCTCCGCAATGACTTTTCCGTTTCTTTGAAGGAAGGGAAAAGTAAAGGGAGAAACCGCTACACAAAGGGCCCTCAGGAGAATTCCTCCAGTCCGGGGATGGGGGCTTGGCAAAAGCTCACGATGCCCAAAAACTAATAGGGAGGGGGCTGGAGTCTGTGAAGGGGTCATTATTGCAGCCGGGTCCTCCTGAGCACAGCCCAGCTCTCCCAGCAGCTCCCGCCTCGCACCTCCCAGTGAAACCAGCTGCCACCAGTTTCCCTTAGGCTGTCGGGAGGGGGTGGCCACTCTGGGGATGTGATGGATGGGGACAACACAGATGCAATGCCTAATTGTAACCCTAATTGATTTTCTAAAGAAACCTCTCCTTCCCCCCCACCCGCAAAGCAGAAGACTTTCCTCTCTAAATTGCTTGCTCTGGAACTGTAGCCACTGCTAATTTTGCAGCTCTGCACAAAATGCAAATGCTTTGTCAGAAGCAATATTCCTCCTCCCCGAGGGCTCATCGAGAAAGGAAATGTTCCCAGCCCAAAGCATGTTTAAATCGCAAACCCTGAGGAAACGAGGAGACTAAAAGGTTTCCAGTGAAATCCTGACCGGTGTTTGAACAAACCTAGGTAGGCAGTTAAATAAAATGATCAGGTCTTTGATTAAATCAAACCCCTCTGTCAAAAGAGGGTTAAAAGAAAAAAAAAAAATTTGCCTAGCTCTCTGCAAAATGCTGTCTCAGTGGCCCAGTTGTGACTGCAGAGTTAAGCCGGCAGAAAAAGCGGAGGGTCAGCCCTCCCCGTTAGCACCGTTGCGGTTCGTACCCCGTGGGTTGGTTTCTCACCGTGCATCGCCGGCGGTAAGAGCAGGGAGGAGTATTTAACTGCACCTTTGGGACAGGAAAGTTCTCACCTAAGGGATGAGAAGAGCTGATATGAGCCCGGTAACCTCCTTGCCAAGTTGGTGTTGCTTTTAAAAGCTCCCCTTCTGAGCAGATGCTTTCTCCTGTAACTACACACCCCTAATCCTGTTTTATAAGAGCTCTTCTGCAGTTATATTCCCCTGTTCAGGTTTTGTTCCAGTGTAAGAAATGAAGGTGAGACAGGGCAGGACCTCTTCCCCCCAGCCCAGGTCCTCCCTGGACAATATGTGGGGACACCCTTGGCAAAGCCACAGAGCTGGTGCAATAGGGGCAGGGGCTGAGATGGTGAAAGCCAAGAGAGCGTGATGTCTCCCGATAGATACTGTGTGAGCAAAAAGTGATCAGAAAAAAAGCCCAACAGCTCCCATCCTCTGCTAAACCTCCTCAGGCTCGGGAGTTTCCCTAGCCACCCCGACATGTCCCTCAAGAGTGGTCTCCTTGTGAGGATGGAGGGCCAAATGCTCAAAAACCTTCCAGTTTGAGAGCAAAACCCCTCCTGTGCTGGGGCTGGAACTGGGAGGGAGTCATGAAAACCAACCCAAGCAAAGAGAAATCTCTCCCAGCCAGCTCCAAAAAGAAACACCCAATCTACAAAACGCCCCTTTGCAATAAAACTATTTTTTCTTATAAATATATGCATTTAAAAATCAGACCGTGGTCCAGCACAATCCCAACACTCTCCTGAGGACGGGGCAGGCTAAAAGACAATGAAACTCCAGCCTCAAGGGACTCTGCCCCTGCAGCCGGGAGTACCCACAGCAGCGTCCAGCACAGACCTGCCTCTGTCTGCCTCCAAAATAAACCTCACCAGGGGCGAATATCCCCTGCTCGGGCAGGTTTTGAAGCCTGCAGGTCCCTGGGATGCCACCATTAAGGTGTTCCCCATGCATCTGGCCAGCAGCTCCAGTTCAGCATCCATTTGTCCACCTTGCTTTGCTGGGTAGACATCCCTTGGGGTGGTCGGACAGACAGATCAGCAGCCAAACTTGCTGCAAAATGTTCTCTGGCACCCTGCAAGGTATTTAAACAAACTAAACAAATGGTTGAAAAGAAACAGTTCACCTGCAGCTTTGTCAGGAACTGATGACATTTCTGGGGCTGATAAAACTGTTTGCAAATTCATTTTCTGAAAAAAAACCAGGGTTTGATGCTGGGGGTGGGGTGGTTTCCTCTTGCCCTCGATTGGCTCCAGCAGCAATAAGCCCAAAAACCAGCCCCTTGCCCCTTTGCTGCTCAAACCCTTGCATAAGACACAGAGCTGCGGTACCAGGACACGCTGACCCTGGGGATCTCTTCCAGTCCTCGCTTTCCTTAAAAGCCAGAGTTGATTCAGTGTGTATGAAATCATCCCTGTGGTTTCGCATCCCTAGTGAAGAAGTGAATGGAAATGGCACAGCCTGTTCCCAGAATAGCTGCTCTATCGCCATAGGATGAATATATAGAAATACGATGAGAATAGCCTACACAGCCAGCTCAGCCCTGCCCTGAAATACCGCTCAGCTCACCAGAAATCCTGCACAGGGCTGGCCCAGAAGTTTGTTGCGAGTGACAAGCTCGAGCTGAGGTCCCAGTCTGCAGCATTTAGAGAGGCTGCGTCCATGGTTTTATCTTGGAGAACAGTATTCGGACTCAAAAGAAAGCAGAAATCATTAGCATGGGGTTCCCTCAACGAACCGAGCCCAGGAGCCGTTGTCCAACGCTTGAGAGCTGTCACTCATGAGCGGGTGGCTTTTTCTGAAGATGGCATAACATTCCCAGAGGCCCATCTGTTGTTTTTCTTTTTTTCCCTAACCATATTTTGAGTTAATAGAAGAGACCCTCCTTCTCTGCAGTGTCCTGCTTCATCAATGAGTCACCCACCCAGAAGCAATCGCCTCCGTTCAGATGGCAGAGGGCAAAGGGTGATGGTCTTTTGCAGATCATAGTCTCTCTTCCACCCTGAAATACTGTACTATTTGCCCTGGAAAGGCAATGGCAGATGCAGCTTTGGTGTGGCCAAGCTTTCCCTAACTGTGAATGCAGATAAACTGGAGGAAAATTAAAGGTGAATTAACTGGCAGATGTTCAGCCTAGGGTATGACCCTGAAAAGGTGGTGGGTGAAGGAGGGAGCTTGGTGTAGCCAAGATGTGGGGCTTGGGAGGCAGCTGGGGAAAACAAATCTCCAACCCCAAAATGAAAATATTTGTGAATACACACGGGTCCCTGTATGTACAATCTGTAGGAGAGTGTAATACAACCACTTTGATAAAACAGCTCTCCCCTGTGCTTGTGTCCGTCGCTCCAACTCTTCTTCAGCAGCCTTTGCTCTGGCAAAAAAATTGGATGCCATAGAAGCCACATTGATTCACACAGTGTCCCCTTCTCCAGCATGTTTGTGCCTTTAGCTTCCAATATCTGAATGCCATTATTCTTTTTTTTTCACCTATCCCCAAAAATCCATTCCCCTTTTGATAGATAAGTCAGAATTATTCATGGCAAGTGAGAGAGACGAGAGCTTAATCCAGAAAAACCTTTAATTGATCATAAATCAGGTTTTACAGGGCATTTGGTTAGCCCTGATTGATATTCTTTTGTTAGGATCTGCATCCAGCACGCTCACAGAGCGACTCCAAACAGAATAAATACTCACACCAAAGCCTCTGTCAGCACACAACAGGGGTTGGCCCTCTAATATGGCTAAATTCATAAATTCACAGATTTTAATGCCAGATGGAGGCGTTCTCGCTGCCTGCTCTTCCCCCCCGAGTAACATCAGCCACAGAAAATCCCCCCGTGGTTCTTGCTTTGAGCCTCGTTCCGCTGCCTGCGCTTTGCCTTGATGCCTTGATGCGAGCAGGGCTTCTGATGTGGCTTTGCAGAAAAGCAAGTGGAGGAGCACCGGGGGGGGGGGGATTGTTACTCAAACGGGGGTCTCAGAGAAACCTTGAGCTCAGGATTAAGGTAGGGGGTTGTAGAGAGAATCCTTCATGGGCAAGATGCTCCCTGAGGGTTTCATTCGTGGCTTGGGCTGGGGGTTATCCAGGTGAAAGCCCTCGAGGTGGAGGTGGTGAGAAGCTCACCAGCTGCAGAAGACAGTGCCTGGAAGTCAGAGGAGACAAGGGCAAAGGGATCCGCCCAGAAGAATGAAGGCAGAGGACAGGAAGGTCTGGGCAACAGGGGCTGGAGGCACCCTGGCCACCTCCAAGGGGTGGGAAGGGGCAGCTCTTTTGGTCAGGCTTTTCAGAGCCACCTCCAGCCTATGGTTGCGGTGTTGGCAAGATGTGCTGCTCCGTGCCCTCCCTTCCCACGCCGCAGATGTTGCTCTGCCATCCGAGGTTGGCATCCAGCTCTTTTAACATTCACTGTATTTAACACCCAGAGTCTGGCACCTTTTTCTGCAGGCTCGGGGCCAAGAGCAGGCTCAATCCCAACTTGATGCCCCGGGGAACCCCAGTGAAGGTCCAGGGCAGAGACTATGCTCAGCCCTTCCCCACTCCGTGTGTCTCAGGAGGTTTTTCTTCTTGCACATCGAGCGTCTCGGGAGGCAGCAAGCCCAGCCAAGCCAGCGAGCAGAAGTGATGGGTGAGAAAGGTCCCTACAGTAAGGATGACTCCAGGGTGGCCGGTGTTGACCCCCCTTCCCAGGGAAGTCTCGGTGGCCATCACCATCCGTTGCTCCCCCTGACCTCTCCAGCTCTGCGCAAAGCCACTGGCTCGCGCTGCTTCGTCCCACTAATCGCTCCACTCTCCAATTACAGCCCTCTCGGCAGTGGAAAACCCAGGCCCCATCTTAGATTGCTAATTAGGCCACGAGCCATCTATCTCACTGCTCAGAGCTGTCAGCCCTTCCTGCCACGCAGATCCCATCTTGTTTGAGGCAATGAGATATCAAGGGGGGACAAGCCTGTCTCTGGGTAGTACGGTGCGGGGGGGCGATGTTTGACTCGGATGTGAATATATTAATTAATATCTGTGGATTGCTTTGGAGAGGGAAAGCACCGCAGGGGGACATTAATTCCTAATTGTTATTAATTGAATTTTGCTGCTAGGTCAGCGGCAGGTCACAGAGACTGACGCCGTGTGTGTGTGTGTGATTTTTCTGCTCACACCCACACCAGCAGCGAGACCCCTCATCCTCCTCGTGCCCGGGAGCTGACGCTGTCCCAGCCCCTTGTGCCGCATCTCCGGGCCCAGCGGACCTGCCACCCTGTGTCCCTCACGGGCACAGAGAATGGCTCCAAAAAACCCAGTGGCATCACAGCAGGACACGTCTGGTAGGTCCAGCAAGGAGTAACAAGCTCCATGTGGTGCAGCACAGCCTGAGCAAGTGGTACTCCGTGCCTCAGTTTCCCTGCTGGGACTTGGAGGGTAGCAGGACACTGACTACAGCTGGTGTGGGAGATGCAGCAAACACTGGAGCAGCCTCAGGTTTTGGTGTCTGGGCCAGGCAGTGAGGGCTGAAGAGGCTGGTTGGTCCTGCCGCAGGAAATGTGGGGGTGAAAGGCAAGAGTGAGCTGCTCCGCGAGATCCGAGGTCAGCCCAGTCCCACCAGCATCTGCGGTGGGGCCTCCCTGTGTGCAAAACGGAGGTGTTAGCAGAGCCTGGAAGGGAGCTGGGCAAATGCGGAGGCAACGGCGGTGGAGCCACTGGGAGCTCCTGATGGAGGAGAAGCTGCGGCCAGTGTGGGGCCTCATGGGGCCCGTGCAGTTCCCAGCAGAACCATCATCCCCGTGGGAGCAATCCCCCGGGCTGACCGGGACCTCTCTGCAAAGCGGCTGCTTCTAGAAAAGCAGATTGTTTTCTTTCCCCGTGCAGCTGAACGCTCAGCTGAAGCTCTCCGGGATTTTGGCAGTCTGAGAGAGGTCATGGAGGTGTCCTTCACCGCAGAGCATGATTTTCCGTAACCTAATCAAAGCAGGGCCAGGAGGGCAGAGGGACACGGCTCCTCTCTGGCCCGGGCATGACCCACCACCGTTTTGGGGCTGTTGAGGCGTGCTTGGCTCCAGCCCAGCCAGGCTGGGACCTGCTGGGTGCCATGTGGCATCTTACGGCAGCGATGCTCGGGCAGGAGAAGCTCTTCAAGGACAGAGCTTTGACCTGTTCTCTCTGCAAAGCCTGGGGAGGGGTCCAAGTAACCTGCAAAGGGCAAAACAGATGAGAGCCCGACCGTCAGGGTACCAGATGAAGATGCTTTTGGCTTGTGCAAATCCACCCGCAGCTGCCACCTTCCCCAGCTTATTCTCCTCGAGCTGGGGCTGACGGGAGCGGGGAAAAAAACCTCTGCCTCTATCAAGAGCATCGGCCACATCGCAGTGAGACAAGACTCAGAGCCTGGTAAAAAAGGGGTTAGGGTTTGGTGTGTTTGGGGGAACCTTTTTTTCCTTTCTTCCTTCCTTCCGTAGCTGTTTCAGCTCGTTTACAACGCCTGCAAAGCGCCAGGGACTGCCCTCCATCCGTGCCCCCCTCTAACTGTAGCTTGCTCCGTGCTGCTGCTCAGTGCCAAGACCTCTCCCTGTGTCTGGAAGGAGAACGGGCACTGCCAGGCTGGAGCAGGCTGTGATTAGGAGAAACTCATCCAATTAACACTTGAGAGCCCGTTCAGGTAGGCAAACCCTCCCGGCCCCTTTTGGGAGGAAACCTTTTGTCCCAGCTACTCGTGCAAAGAGCCACCAGGTCCAGTGGGCACCGGCGCAGAGGGGAGCCGACCCCGCTACACCTCGCTTTCTCCGTGTCTGGAGTTTGGGTGGTCTCAGCTTTCAGCAAAGAGACCCAGGAGGTGCCTGGTTCCTGCAGGACCAGCACAACAGGAGCTCCACACAGCGCCCGCGTTCGGGGCAGGGTTCTGCTGCCGGATCCCCTGTGCCATCTGGAGCAGTCATAACAAGGAAGCTATTCTCAGCTCCATTTATACGTCTGCCTGACATCTCTCTCGCTGTCAAAACCAGCTTTCCAAGGCAGTAAATAGTTGTTTGGAAAAGAGCAAGTGGGTGCTGAGCTTGTCTCCATGTCTGAATAAATCCTGCTAATGCTTTGGTAAGGCGCAGGGGATTGCTGAGTGTGCCAGCAAGAGCAGCCAGGGTTTCTATGGCTAAAGGGCAAGAGAAGGACCATCTT
The DNA here is from genome assembly GCA_025774025.1 of Xenus cinereus. Lineage (NCBI taxonomy): Eukaryota > Metazoa > Chordata > Aves > Charadriiformes > Scolopacidae > Xenus > Xenus cinereus. Next base: position 2,488,712 of record JAOXJK010000011.1, read on the forward strand.
CTCCTTACCCAGAGCAGTTCTGAAGGTAAACGGCTCTCGGGAAGGGAGATCAGGCAACAAGGACCAGTCTGGCTGGAGGGGAAGGCGGAGGCTGTTCACTGTATTGGCTCAGCACAGGACACGGTCCGAGCCCACCGCTCTGAGAGCTGGGACCTCACTATCAAGTAGAGGAGGCTGCAGCCTTCCCACCTCCAGGCTCGGGTTTGAGCCCCCCAGGGAATCTGTATGTGCTTGTATTTCGGTGCACAGCTCTGCCGTTCAATCAGTCAGCAGCGAGCTTTCCTCCAAGGGGATCAGGGGATCAGCCCGTGTCACCGTGTCACCCATCTCTGAGCCAGAGGAGAAAGCGGGCAGCTGCTCTGGTAGAAATCTATGTCTTTTGCAAAACAGCAGGTCCCCTCCGTCCCCCATCTGCCTCCCTGGTGAGCACTGGGTCTCACAGCGCTATCCCTCTGCCGTCTTCCACTTGCAATGCCTTTCTCCGTTGTAGTTTCCCCAAACTCCTGCAAAGGCACAATAATTCAGTAGTAGATTTTTTCCCAAACAGCTCCCCGTGCAGACAGTCAATGGTTTTCACTAGCAGCAGAGCTGCAGAGCCAGCCAGGAGCTGCTCCGGAGAGGGGATGGGATAGATCCTGGTCAAAGCTTCCCAATGCAATGGGAATGGCAGCGTTTGCAGACAAGACCTTCTCCTGAAAAAAGGCTTTAGCCGGACTCAGTTGACTGTGGATCAGATCTCCTTAAGGATGTGTATTAACATCTTCCCACTGACAGCTTACAAGGCTGTGATTTTAATAAGGTATTGAAAATCTGAGCGTGGTGTCAGGCTCATCATGTTTCCCCTGTCTGCTCTCAGGATGCAAAGATGCTAAAACTAAAAGTGTTGATTAAAATGCTAAATAGCAAAAGCTCCGTGGCCTGGCAGGGGCTGGGCAGGGCTGCAGTAGGGTTTGCTGAGGGGGATATTTGGGGCAGGAGAGGATCGGTGGGTAGGAAGCAGAGCAGAGAGCATCAGTCTCACAGCCCCAGGCTGGATAAGCCCAGCTCCTCCGGGCTGGGAAACCCATTCTGCAAATGGGTTCAAGTCCACTGTGCAGCTTTGGGGGTGGCATCCACCGAGACATGGACAAGCTCAGATCTGAGCCACCCGCTGCCGTGTCCAAGGAGGGATTGGGGGCAGGGAAAATGGTGTATTGCACATATAACCCTGCCTGTGCTCTGCTCTCTCCCCACGCAGGCGTTTCTCCTCTGGGACAGCCCAGTCGCAGCCTCCATCCAAGAGCAGTACTGCGAGAGCCTGCTGCCTGTCACCAACCACACGGGTGAGTGTCCTGCGTCCCCAGCCCACCCTCGCCATCCTCACAGGACCCCGGTGGCAGGGATGGCTGGAAGAGGGGCTAAAGGGGTGTCTCTGGGCTGATCTGCAGCTGCCCGGCTCCTTTTTGGGGGGAGGTGGGATGTGCTGAGGCTGCGCTACAGCCCCGTGCTGGCCGCTGCAGCAGCCTCTTTGGAGGGTGACAGTTGAGGCAGGTAGAAGATGCGGAGCTCAGGAGAGCTAAAAATAGAGAAAATAAATGTCTGTTGGGCTGGGCTCAAGGGGGAGGTGGGCAAAGAGACATCTGCCCGACCACTGCTCCCACGCTGCCCTTTCTCTGCTGTGCCCAGGGACACCAGGACCTTTATCCCCTGCGTCCACCCCCATCTGCCATCCCCCTGCCCAGGGGTGACAACTGGATATTGTGACTTTCTGCAGGGACTATGTCACCAGTGCGGTGTGGCCACCCTGTGCTCGGGGCTCGGCTGCCCCCCATCCCCCAGCACTCCTAGATGTGCACCATTGAGCATTTTGGGAGGCCACCAGGCACAAGGAGCCTCTAGGGACATGTCCATGGCCAGGGCTGGCTCATCTGAGCTGGATGAGACCAGCAGGATCATAGGTATCTCATTCCTGCTCAACACCCGTACGTGGGTTTGCATCCAACTGGGTCATGCCCACAATGTGTTTGTGCCAAAACTGGCTTTTATCCTATATTCAAGACGTGACTTGGATGTCACCTCGGCAGTGACTGGTCTGGTTCAGTGACAGGCTTTGAGGGAGGAAAGGTGGCTGAGGGAGAGGAGAGGAGCTCACAGGGACAAGGAAAAAAGTCCTCCCCAGCTCAGGGACGTGGCAGAGTTCGTTTTCCCATGATTGAATGAAGACCAAGGCAGGCACCGAGCAATTGCCCGGCTTGCCCCGGTCCCTGCTGCTCGGAGCAGCTCTCTCCATCAGGGTGACGGATGGCTGCGGAAGCCCGGCGCTGACAGATGGCTCCCATTAACAGCAGCATTAAAAACTCCTTCTTAAAAAATTACAACTTGGCACCAGCTGATTCAGTGCCTGGCCAATCGGCGGAGAGCAGGGCACACAGCCCTGCAAGGGGCATCCCCAGGGCACCTCCAGGCCAGGAGGCAGAGGCAGAAAGCTGAGGGAAAGCAAGGCTGCCAGTGGCAATGGAATTGCCCGTGTGTCTGTCCTGGGAACGGTGCAGACAAGCAACCTGGTCATCACTCATGTGCTCCCTGAAGGTTTCCTCACTCTGTTCATCAAGGTGGTTGTCCTTGGCCATGTTAGGCTGTGATAAATGGCATTTATCTTCTTCTTCCCTGGTGCAACATGAGCACTGACCCACAGAAGCACTGACCAAGCACCACAGGGACTTTCTGTGATGCCCAGACCAGCTGGTGACACAACCCAGGGTCCCAGAACCTCTTTGTGCCCAGCTCATGGCCTTTGCCACCCACTGCTGAAACCCCCTGATCCCAAGGGAGAGGGCAGAGAGGGGGGACGATTTCTGCCATGGCTTTCCTGATGGACGTGCCCTGCAATCACCACCACCCTCAAGCAGTGGGGGCTGCTTTCTGCAAGGATCAGGCTTTGCTCTGTAGGGATTTATTAGCGTGAGTCCAAGCGGGATTTAGTGTGCCTTAGTGCCCTTCACCCTGGGACAGGGGAGCACAACGTGTCAGGCTTCAGCTTTGCAAAATCTCCAGTTCCTCCAGGCATCCGACCTGTCATCCCTGAGTAACTCATTAATTTGGGATGGCGCTGGCACATGTGAGAGCCGCTTCCAGCTCCAGGAGGGGACTTTGAACAAGAGGTAGAGATGAAACTAATTGTCTTCTGTCTGCTGCTTGGCAAGTGGAGCTCAGCGCCAGCCCTCATCCTTGGGGTCTGTTTAAACCCTGCCTGATTCAGGCAGCGATTCCTAGGGAGGGATATTTACAAAACTGCAAACTTTGTTTCGAGGCTATTTAACATGGAGAGTTGTTAGGATGACGCTAATGAGAATTACAGCGAGGCCGTGAGACTTAATTTGTTAATGCCTGCACAACCCTTGGGAAATGGCACATGCCGACAACACGAGCCCAGCGGTCCCCCGGCGCCTGGCTCAGCAGGGCATCGGCTGGATGCGTGGCGGGGTCCTGCCTCGTGCCCGCGTGCAGCATCCCTCCTCTGAAATGCAGCCCAGCGTGGGTTCTCCTTCTCTCTCGGGTCACCAGTCCCTTCGTTATTATTATCTCACACTTTTTAATGAGGATGCCTGGCAGGACAGTGATATCGCCAGGGTGCCAGCGCTCTCCGAGGCACATGCACTGAGCTTGAAAGATCTCCGCTCACAGAAGCGCGGTGGAGAGAGACCCGGGGTGATGCTCACCAGGCTCATGGGGTGCAGGCACTGCAAATCCTCGTCCCTGGAATTGGAGCAGCTGAGCCCTGCAGAGCTCCCTTGTCCTGGACCGTTATCAGCATTGATATACCCGTCTTCCTCTAGGCATGCTGTCCCCGACACAGGGCAATGTCCCTTGGCTTTCAGGCTCCCTGCACAGGCGTGACGGTCCAACCTGGTATTTTAGGAACGCATCAGAAATACCTCTCAGTGAACCCCCGATTCTGGCCGGTGCTGGGACACACGGGCATCCACACACAGTTGGCCACTCCATCAGAAAGGCTGCTTTCCTCAGCAGCAGTGAATATTTTCTCCTCCAGGCAGAGAATGTATTTCCTCCACCACTTGAGGTCAATGTGGTGCATTGGGAAAGTCCGGTCAGCTGCACACCCAAATGTCTGGAAGCCAAGAAATTCCCAGATTAAGCTTGCAAAGGAATGCAGCGAGGATCAGCATCCCATGTCCAGGGTAGATATGTGCCTGTCCCAAGGGCTCCCAGCCTACAGATTGCCTCAGACCCCAGATTTGTTGGGCTGATGATTTCAGCTCCCCGGGGTCTGTGCACAGCTGCTCCTCTCCTCGCCCTGCCACGGAGCCCATCAAAGAGGGACAAGGTCATTTCACCCATCGGGGCAAAGCGTCCCCCGGCAGATGCAGGGCCACGTCCCATCAGGACACTTCCCTGAGGAAGGAAGGGGGAATCTGAGCAGATGGGAAAACGTCTTCCTAATTAATAGATGAGGCTTTTCCAAAGCAGCCCAAGCAGAAAGCACTCGAGCGGAACGAGCTCAGAGAGCTTGAGGAATTGTTTCGCCATTCATAGCATTCAAGCTTGGATCAGCCCAAAGAGTTGGCACCCAATTGCTAATACCCCTGGCTGGTCCTGGCTGCACGACTCACTCCTTTGAGCTCTTAAACTGTTATCACAATAAATTGTTTTCCTCAGTCCTTGTGTGTGCTCAGGAGAGGGAGGGGTGCACAGCTGATTCCTTTGCAGGAAAGAATTCTTCCTGCCATGTAAGTTCACCTAAAGCAAAGGAAAATGACACCAAAGCTAGGCAGAAATGAATTAGAAATGGTTTTTTTAAAAAAAAAAGAAATAATAACTGGAGGGTTTTTCAAGGAGGGGAATGGAGCGTAGCTTTGCATTTCAATAAAGAAAATCAAGTTGGTCCAGATATAGCAAAAGCCTCTGGCTGAGAAGCACAGGGGAGCAGGGAGCGATGAGAGCATTTCCTTTGCGGGCACTTTATCAGACAGGTTTGGAAACACGTTTCACAGCGGGTGACAGTTTGACCAAGAGACTTTCCACCCGCTCCAGCTCAGCTCCCCGAACCGCTGACGCTGCTCCAGCAGTCCCTTCTCCTGCCGCTGCTGTGTTTCATTCACCCACTGACTCCCCGGGGGAGAGGCTCGAATTTAAATTCATAAAGGTCAAATTAACAACATCAGCGCTTCTTTTCCCTTCAGCCTCGTTGGCATCTCTCCCACCAAGTCAGAAATATTAATAAAGGAGCTGAGCAGGGGCTAAAGAGGCAGCGATGAGTCCTGGCAGGGGCTTGGCGCCGAGGGAGAGCAGTGATACTGGGGCAGGTTTGGGAACCGTAAAATTTGAACTCATCTATATGAAAAAAATCACAATGTTTTAAGTGCCTACTTGCATCGATAAAGCCATTCTGCTCCATCATCTAGGAAACAGGGATGTCAATAGAAGCTTGCTTATATTCATAGATTTCATTGTAGTGGAGGAGGGAAGAAGGTGACGAGATTTTCTGGTAGGAAACAGGGTCCTGGCACATCTCAGCGTGAGCGGCAGCTACAGCAGTTAAACTGCACTTTGGACTGGATGCAGTGAAATCATTGCCAGCCACTCTGTTCCGTTGTAGCCAAACTAGAAGTCTTCGCTAGGAAAACTCTGCCAGCGAGGGATTATGCTTCTTTGCTCACCCACCAGCAAACCCCGGGTGACACCAGGGAATAAACCACTTGCTGCTACTGTTGGTAGTAACAGAATTCCAACCACTCTACGGGTCATATCAGGAGAACAAGATATACCCCAAACCCAGCCCACTACATTATGCATTCAATAAATACATATGCGGTACGTGGATCAGTCATAAGTGACAACATTGAGCAGATGTATCAAATACCAATGGCAGAAGCTACTTCTGATGCCTCTTATTTATTCTTCTCCGGAATAGCAGCAAAGACCCCAGGGGACAGTCAGTGATGGTGAATAGCAACAAGCCGAAAATTCATTACAAAGACTCTTTGCTATCATAACACTTAATTAGCCCCTGTAATTATTTTACATTGAGGATCATGGAACTTGAATGCTTGGGAGTATTGCTGTGGATTTTTTAAGAACTGGCCTCTTACAAAGATAAATAGAAATATCCAAGGCCACTGAAAGCAGTGCTGGAGGTGGGCTGTGAGCAAGGATCTAAGTATTTTGAGACGACCACAGTTACTCCCAGCCGTATTGAGTATCCAAGCCTGACTCAGAGGGGAGGCAAGCAGCTCCACCACCCCAATTTCAACCCCATGTTAATGTAGGTTGTCCCCCAGTGCCACTTCCCTCAATGCCTTAAGGTGTTACTCAAGCATTTAGCACCAGAGTGACTCCGCAGCTGGGATCGAACTACCCTTCCTTGGCACATCAGTGTCTTGAAATAAGAGCATCCTCCCAAAGGCTCCCCCAAAGGGGGAGGCAATAAGGTGTGATTTGGCTCTTTTTGCTCCACCAGCATGGTGGAGCTGCTCAGGAGGGAAGAAAAACCTTTTGCACACTGGCTATAGCAAGTATATTTTGATTAGATTGACTTTGATTTTGATTATATCGATAAAGCCCTGATAATCAAATGCAAATGCTGCAGCAGGGACACCCTCAAGGAGCCAGGGGCTTCAGCCTGCTCAGGAGGTGGCAGCAGCAATGCAGTCACGGAGGACATTAGGGATGGACAGAGATAATCATGGTTGAGTAAGAGCTCAGGACTGGTAGAGATACGAGCTAACACCTTTCAGCTGTTACTCAGCCTCCTGAAACACCTTAGATAAATAACCCCATCACTCCCACCCACAGGAATGAGCCTGTGATTCAGATTTCCATCGTCTCTCCTGGCCCCTTTGCGTTGCACAAGGGAAGAGAGGCTTGGCCCTTCCAGCAGCCGCAGTGTCTCTGGGGACACAGCAGCAAACTGGGATGCTGCACTGGTGCAAGGCATTGCCTGGTGTGAGACGAGAACGTGTTTACCAACACAGTTATATCAGCACAACCTTTGCTTTATTCCTCTTCATACCATCCTAGCAATGGTTTGATGGCACGATAACACTTCAGACCTCCTGGCGTCAGCTCAAGAGCACCGTAGCCACACGTCTGGCGGTGCTGGCCCAGGATAAACATGCTCCATCCTCTTTAAATTTGCTCAAAATCTTTGGCAGATTAGCTGGGACTGGAGAGCTTTTCCCTGCCGGGCTTCACACGGTTGCCTGCCTTTAGCTTGGAGCCATCTCGGGGGCCTCGGCAAGCGGTGGAAGGAGGCTGGAGAAGGATGTTTTATATAAACAGGAGGGATATTGCTACAGTTATCCTGAGACAGTTATTGTGATACAGTTGTCTCAGTGTGAGTCCCTGGACAGCCACTTTTTTTCTTCAGAAGAAAGGAAATTCTTTATATTGCCTCAAAGCAGCACAACCCAAAGGAAATAGGGTGAGAAGGGATTTGAGTGACTTCTCCCAGGCCACATTCTCCATCTCAAAGCAGGACCGACTCCTTCCTACCCTAAATGCCATGTTTCTGTGCGGGAGGGAGCCAAATTGGGGGGCATTGGGTGCAGGTAGGAAATTCGTTGACCTTTCTTGCCGTAAAGCTGCAAAGGCCATGGCTGTGCCCGTGCACCCAACGCTGCTGAGAAAGCTGGAGCAGACGTCTGCAGAACCTGGGAGAATAATCCCCCTGCAAATACGGATGGGCCGCAAAGCAGATATGAAAGCATTTAGCACTGATACATATAATTTCCATGCTAAACAGTGCTCTAAACGCTGGGAGCCGTGTGCCGCTGGGGAGCAGCTGGAGCAGACGGTCGTGCCGGGCAAACGGGATGTAGAAGCCCTCACGGCACTCTTTGCCTTCGCTGTTTTACTTAACCCTTCCCCAGCAGGAGATTGGTTTTTTATTTCCCTATGCGCTGGAGAGAACAGAAAGAGCAGCTTTTTTTCATCAAGCATTTCGTAGCATGAGCCCGGGAAAAATATTACAGGCACCCACTAGATTAAAAACTGGTGGGTCAGACCTCAAAATACCACCTACAGTGGTGGGGAGAAGCCTTCTGTGCACAGGGTGAAGTCCCAGGAGCCTCCTGCAGCCTGGCTGAGCCCCTCTCTGCTCACCCGACTGCAGCCCCCAAGCCTGAATGTCACCCCAGAACCCCGACCCACGGGATGAGGAGGGGGCTGAGCTCCTGGTGATGATGCCCCAGCTTCACCCCACATCCTTGCTGTGGTGGGACTGCAAGACCCATCCGCTCAGTTTGTCAACTGGTGGGCCATAATGCTTTAATGAGAGTGCCAACTAACATTAAATTGAGTGCCTTGGAGAAATGTGGAGATGGTAAATCCAGACTTGAGCAGAAGTATAACAGAACAATGCCACCTTTGTCTGACCATGTCTTTTCCATGAATCTACCTTGGGTTTGGTTATTAATGGTATTGCTGTGGTTTTGTTCTCCGGATGGAGAGTACCGATCCTGCTTCTCTCTGGCTCTGCTGACTTTTAATTACCGAATCTTGCCGCTTGTCCCCCCTGAGCAGTCTACATCTGTGCCCCAGCACAGCCCCTGGGATGCAGGAGGGAAACTGAGGCATGAGGGGATGGGGAGAAAATGGAGTTTGTGCTCAGCCCCACGGGTCACAGGGAAGGTTTGCAATGAGCTGCTCTGGGCATTAGCGCTGTGCAATCCCTATTTTCCCATGCTGGCTTATTCCAAATGGAGCTTTTCCTATTCTGGACATTCATGTGGCTTCTCACCTGGGGGATTCCCAGGTGGCTGACAGGGAGAGTGCTTGCAATTCAACTTTGTCCTTAGCTGAAGCAATTACCAGTTGTTTTTTCTCTACCTGGATGAATATTATCATAAAATTTTAAAGAGGGACTTCATTTTCTGTGACCCTCTATTTCTCTGTCAAATTTGGGTCAAAACAACTAAGGAGCTCAATGAATGCAAATGGATGCAGATAAGCACAGACACAAACACTAGACGTGATTAAACGCACTTTGTTTCCTAAGAAATAGTGTCTTAAAACAGTTAACTTAAAGTGAAGGTTGCCGCAGCAACCATACACATTAGCAAAGCTAAAAGCAAAGGTCATTGTTAAAATTAATTTCTCACTACAAGCTATGGAAGGCAGAAGGTAACGCTCACCACGCTCTGATGCTTCCCCAGCTCACACGCTTGGAAGTTGTTTTCCTTTACAAAGATGCCTGAAGAAAACCCTCCTTTTCTTTGCACTGAAAATTTGCTCTGAGAACCTCCCAAGAAACCCAGGAGCCAATTCTTCCAATAATCAATGAAAACAAATATTCCCACATGAAGACTTTCATCATATTAGTAACACAGTATTTTGCTTTTTTTGTTCAGTCGCTCTTTAGACAGATCTATCCACAGGAAGTCTCGGGAAAGGCATTCAAATAACAACCATCGGGTCCGGGTGGAGTGGAAACGCTGTGTTCTCACACCCAGAGAGCTGTGAATTGGGGTGTTTTGTCTTAGGAAATGGCAATGTCTGTCTCTGCGCCGGCAGCACAAACATCTCTGGTACCCAGGAGAGGTTTGCACTGAACTCTGCCCCTTCCAGGGTCTGCTGCCTCTCAAGGATTGTATTATATGGATATTACAGCCGTTGTGCTTCCTACCTCACTTTCAGATGTAGCTAAGACATATTTAGCTACAGTACATGTTGTTCTAAATATATACAAATTATACATAAAAAAGCCTGCAATCTGGCCTACCTAATGCCTACGTTAGCACACTTGTGTAGCTGGGAAAAGCACACAAATCCTGTTTGAAGTCTGAAATAGCAGCAACAGACTTGGAGCTTTCTTCCCGGGAAAGGCTGGAAGAGACCAATGGGAACGGCTGGGAAGGAGATCTTGCAGCCGGCAGGTGTGAGAAGATTGGAGGGGCCCTGAGGAATGTCCCACCAGCACCAGACTGGAGTAACCACCGGGAAAGGGAAAATCTGGCTTATTGCTGGCTGTTGCGGGGCTGGATGCGAAAGTCGTGGTTGAAGAAAAGAGCAGGGCTGGAAGACCGGAGCCAAGGAATCCCAAGCTGACTTGGGAAGCTGAGTCCAAAAGACAAGGTTTGTTCCAGAACTGAGCTTAATCCAGGTGCTCAGACAGGATCAGGATGATAGTCATGGCCAGGATGGACCAACGAGCCCTTGGGGAGTCTTGGGGTTCTACCCTTTGGTGTCTGGCATGAGGCTCTTCTGGGGGCTGAGCTTGCTGCGACCCATTAGCCCCTGTTCTCTGGGCAAACCTTGAACCTTCAACAGCCTAGAGGTGGCCCACAAACCTCCACTAACTCTCTACCCTTCTTCCCCACAGGTCCCCACTGCAATGCCTCGGTAGACCTGATCGGCACGTGTTGGCCCCGGAGTGCGGTGGGACAGCTGGTTGCTCGGCCCTGCCCCGAATATTTCTACGGTGTGCGGTACAACACCACGAGTAAGATGAGCAACACTGGTGGGGACGTGGTGGAAAGGGATGGGGGAGTTCAGAGAGCCATGAGCATCAGGGGCTGCAGGGGTACAAGTGACAATACTTCCCTGGGTACAGATCAAGGGGGTCCGTGGGATCCATCAACCAAAACAAAGAAAAAAAGCTAACATACCCCAAATTTTGGGAGAGTTGTTTCACAGCAGCAGCTTTATAAACAGGTCCTCCTGGATGTGCCCTTGTAAAGGGGGAGAAGGCTGATGTCCCCACCCTGGGGACAGGGGAAGAAGAGTGAGCCTGCCCTGCTGTGGAGGTGGCACAGAGTTCTGCAACCCCCAGCTGAGCAAGGACTGGGGGACCTTGTGGCTCATCCCATCCCGGCACGGGTGACTGCGTTGTCACTGCCAATGATGTGCTGGTAACAAGGGGTGAAGCAAAAGCACTTGAAAAGTGCCTGAAGCATTTCCTAGCACCCAGTTGAGTTTCTGACCACCCAGGTGCTGGGTTTGATGAAAGAAACATTTTGCTTCCCACAGAAAACATCCGTTTTTTCTGTCCCACACGTTTTTGCAGCAGTGGAAGAAGGAGTGCATACGGCTCCTGCTTTGTGGTGCCTCTCATGGCACTGCAGGAGTCTCTTTGCATTAATCCATACTTGTGCCTGCCTAAGAGCCATCCCATCCCTGTCCCATCCCATTGCCCTGATGAGGCTCACCGTCTCTCCCGTTAATAGCAGAAGCCCAGTATCGCCCCAGTGCTGGCATCACCCCAATGCTGATGCTAATCGGAGGCAGCTTCGAGGTTGTCGTGGCCAGTCCTTCCCAATTAGCCTTGCCACTCGCTGTGCCCTTGCTGGGAGGCAAAGAAAGCTCCTCGTGCAGGGAAAGAAGAGAAAACTTCACACTGCTGTTGAAGCAACACTCGCAGGACAGCATCTGGTCACTCAAGCAAATGATGCAGAGGAGGAAAAAAGGAGAGTCAAACTTGTGCTGCTCCCACTGCATCTCGGTGGTGGGAGGCACCAGGGTCCCCCAGTGCCGAGGGGCAGAGCTGCAGCAGACCCAAAGCCCTTGAGCAGGTCTGAAACTTTCCAAGGATTTTGGTTCTGCAATCACAACCAAGGTAGCATCTGAGCTGGCTTCAAAGCAAAAGATGGCTCAACGTCATCACCCCTGCACTAGTGAGGATCAACAGGTCACATCTTTGTGCCCATCCCCACGCACCTTTAACCCTTCGACGTGCACCTTCTCTTTCAGACAATGGCTACAGGGAGTGCCTCGCTAACGGGAGCTGGGCAGCGCGGGTCAACTATTCCCAGTGCCAGGAGATCCTCAGCGAAGAGGTAGGACCTCAGCAGCCCCTCAGCCGGGCTCTTGGCAGGAGGGCGAGGGGACAGACATTGGGCTTCTGAAGGGCAACAGCATCCAGGTCAGGAACGGCCTGAGGGAGGGCGTGGGCTGGGCGTACAGCAGCATCCCTGATATAGGGTTGCATGCAACATATATGACCCCTTTCTTGAGTTGCAGTTTCATTCCCTGCCAAAAATAAAGCCACGCCTGTTTCCTTCCCTACTTAAAGTCCAAAAGGATTTGCAGTGTGAGGTCTCCTGGCCCCGGGGCCGCCGGGTGCGGATCACCATGCCCTCCAGCCCCGTCACCCTCCTCCAGCTCCCTCCTGATGCAAGCACTCAATGTACACCCCATCCCTCCCTGCTGGCAAAGAAATAAAGGAGACGTTTAGGAAGCTGGAAGGGATAAAAAAAAAAATGGGGACCGAGAATTACAAGCCCCTGAGTAGGTCAAGCCACCCCTCAGAGCAAAGGAGAAGAGATACGGACTGTTCATTTGCAGTTGATAACCACCTCTGGTATTTAAGATGCTGACATCTCTTGCCAGGAATGGTTTTCTCACACAGTTAATTGCTAATTCACAGGTTGGATGAGTGCCTAACAGCAGGAGCAATCAATTAATTTAATTATCACTCACATCTTCCCAAGATCCCCTGCTCCCTCTGCCCAAATTCATCCCAGCCTCTCAGCTGCCCTCAGGGCAATGGGGAATGAACTGAGACATCAGATGTCACGTAGCCAGGGAGCTTGGCTGAATTACAGCAGGATTTCCCCAGAGGAGGGGCTGGGGATGTCCCAGGGCTAAGCAGCGGTGATGTTGGGGCAGTAACTGTGGGCTGCCCTGGCATGGGTAGGATATGAAATGCCCAAGCCCTTTGCAGGGCTATATTGGTGTTTCTCCTGTCCGCGTTAACCCCATCCAACCAGCTGTGTCCCCTTCCAGCCCCATCTCTACTCTCCTGCACCAGGTGGGCTCCAGTTGCTTTCTGAAAAAGGGCCCAAAATTTGCAGTGCGGCTCTTGGAGGTGACATGGTGGGTTTGTGGTGGTACCCGGGGCTGCTGCTGACCCCCTCCCCATCTCCCCCCACCAGAAGAAGAGCAAGCTGCACTACCACATCGCCGTCATCATCAACTACCTGGGGCACTGTGTCTCGCTGGGGGCCCTCCTCGTGGCCTTCGTCCTCTTCATGCGCCTGCGGTGAGTGATGCAACCTGCTGGGGGGACCAGCCCAGAGACGTCACTCCAGAGACCTTCAGGCTGGGGACAAGGGCTGGCAAACCCCTGTGTTTTGCCATATCCTCCCCCATAACCATTGTTCTCGAGTCTAGAGCGATCATGCCTACCTCAGGGTTATTTTCCACCTGCTGCTTTTTTAAAGCACTTGGTATGGAGGCAGAGGGTCCTTCTTGATGCCTTCCACCTCCTGACCTTGGTCCTGTGCACCTCATCCAGGGCATGGCCCCAGAACTTACACCTGGAGTCCCAACAAAGACATTCAGCTCCAGAAATAGCCCTGTCCCCCAGCCCGCACACGGCTGGCCCCAGACACCCACCATGCTCTGATGGCCCCTTGTCTCCCCATCTCCAGGAGCATCCGGTGCCTGAGGAACATCATCCACTGGAACCTGATCACAGCCTTCATCCTACGCAACGCCACGTGGTTTGTGGTGCAGCTCACGATGAACCCGGAGGTGCACGAGAGCAACGTGGTAGGTGCAGCTCTGCCAGACAGCTGGCCTGATCCTGGCCCTGAATGGCCAGGGTGTGAGGGGAGCTTGAGGCTCCTAAAGATGAGGCCACAAAAGCAGGTTGGGAGGCCAAATAGGGCTGCCCGGTGGTTGGAGGACAACCCAAGCTTATGAGAAACATGGGTTCAATTGCTCTGCTGGGGTCTGTGTTGCTCTGTGCAGCAGTTTCACCACTGTAACACAGAGCTCTGCTCTTCACCCTCCACGTCTCCTCCTAACCCCTTGGGCAGGTCTGGTGCCGCTTGGTCACTGCCGCCTACAATTACTTCCACGTCACCAACTTTTTCTGGATGTTCGGGGAGGGCTGCTACCTGCACACAGCCATCGTGCTCACCTACTCCACGGACAAGCTCCGCAAGTGGATGTTCATCTGCATCGGCTGGTGTAAGTACTGGGGTTTGCCCTTCACCTACCGGGTACCTGAGGTTTTAGTGCTGCGTGATGTCCACCCCCATCCATCAGGGGTAACGGTTTTAAACTGAAAGAGGGGAGATTTAGGTGAGATCTGGGGAAGAACTTGTTTGGTGTGAGGGTGGTGAGAGCCTGGCCCAGGTTGCCCAGAGAAGCTGTGGCTGC
>JAOXJK010000011.1:2502914-2542836 GCA_025774025.1 Xenus cinereus
CTAGGGCTCCCCTCCCTGATCCAGAGTCCCTCCCCAGCTTTCCTGGAGCCCCTTGAGGGACTGGAAGGGGCTGGAAGTTCTCCCCGGAGCCTTCTCTTCTCCAGGCTGAACCCCCCAACTCTCTCAGCCCCCCCTCCCAACAGAGGACATCCCTCTCCGATCATCTTCGTGGCCCTTCAGAAGAAGCTGGAGTTTATGTATCGGTGCTGCGCCCCGGGAAAGCTGGTGGTGTTGAGAGCGGGGTCGGTGTGAAGGCAAGGGGCACGTGTCGCTGGCCTGCACCCTGCGTCCGTCGGCCTCAGAAACTTAAAATTTCTCAGTTTATCCAAAACCAAGGAGGATTTGAGGCCGAGCCGCAGAGCGCAGCAGTGCCCTGCGTGTGGGCAGGATGAGGATCTTACGCAGTCACCGACGTCGTTTCTTACCTAACGAGCGCGCTCCTTTCATAATTCTGTGCCAGAACCAGTTTCCCCTCCCCTTCCCAGTCACCCTGGGTCACCCCGGGCGACGCTTCGCCTCCCCCGTTCCTGCTGGAGGCTCCCGGTGCTTGGGGGGATGGAGGGATGGAGGGATGTGGGTGCCCTCCCTTCTCCCACCCCGCTCCCCCCGCAGCGGGTACCACGAACCCCCCGCCCCGTGCCTCGCGCCCAGCTCTCCCCATCCTTCTCCTTCCCTCCATGATGTTGCTTATCGTCGGTCTGGAAAACTTCGCCGTGTGAAGATTTGATGCAAAATTTACAATTTTAGCTGGAGAGAGAGTGTGAAATACACCAAATTTTGGAGAGGATTTAATTCCTGCGGCATCAAACTCCACATGGGGACCAGGGAAGGGAAAAGGAGCAAGATGTGGATTTTAGAGTGCCCGAGCCCTTGAGCTGGGGACGTGGCACGTTGGGGTGGCTCCTGTTAGGGGGTTCGATCAATAACCACCCATTTCTCACAGCCCTGGTGAGTGGGTGCTGTCGTGGCCTGGCCACGGGGGCTGGGGGCTGCCTTCTCCACCCCCGCTCAGGGCCCTGGGTGTTTTCCATTTTGCTGCTGGAGGAAATAAAATAAATGACTCGCTCTCTGTGCTTTTCTTCCTTTTTTTTTTCCCATGCGAAAGCTGCTTTGGTGATGAGATTTCCCGGGAAATACCCTATTGACGTGAAGGCGCAGGTTTTTTTCATCCACAAAACCGGTTTTTAGCGAGTGCTTCGTAAGGGATAAACCCCATCGGGCGCTGGATGCTGATGACACGGGGAGAGGGGGAAAAAGACGGAGGGTTCTTGTAGATGGATTCTCCGCTTCGGGAGGAGAAGAACCCGGGGAGCAGCGGCTGCGGGAGCCCAGTGCCTCCTGCGGGCAGAGGGACGGAGCTGCCCGAGCCTTCCCCATCCCAGCCAGCATCCCTGTGCTGGGGTGGGCAGGGAGGGGATTAATTAAGAGCCCAGGTGTGGTAATGAGGTGAGGGTGTGGTTTGTAGCTGAGCTTGGGTGCCTAAAGTGAGTCTCTCCCACCCCAATTTGGAGACGGTGGTCGTGGGGGTCCGCGGGTCCAGCGTTCACCTGGTCCAGCCGGAGGGTGAAGCTTCCATTACTTTTTGATCCTTTTCTTGAATGTCACACGATCCGGGATAATTACATTCACTTCTTAATTCTATGGAATTGCCCTGGGATGGAGGAGAGGGGCTGTTCGGGGACGCCATGCTCGCAAAGTGATGTCTCAAAACCGCTTTTTTTGGGAGCTTTCCCACCATAAAATTAGAGCTTGGCTGGGACCTGACCCCTATTAACCTGCTTTTTAGCCGCTTAGGTATTTTATTGAAATCTGGCTGTCAGCCCACGTTCCCCATGAAGGCGAAGAGCCCTGGGGAGGGGAGGGAAGGAGCAGCCCCCACCCCGTCCCCCTGGGGACCCGCCGGTGCCCGGGAGCACGTGAACCGAAGGGATGCGCTGGAAGAGACAGCGATATTTCACAGCTGGCTGCCTCTCCAGAAATCCCTCCCTGGCCAGCCGGGACGGATGCACAAATGCCCCAGTTACTAAATAAACGAGGAGCGAAGCGCCGCTCCCCGACGCGACTCCGGGACCGCCCGACCTCGGGTTCAAGTCGGAATAAATGTATTTTAAGAACGAGAGAGCCGAACGTTTAACGGGCTGGGTTTACACCCCTGCTGGAGGGGAAGGAATATACCTGGCTCTACCGCAGAGGCATCATGAGAAAAGCACATCAGTGTTGTGGCAGCTGCTGTCTCCTCAGGAAAGTGCATTTTATGGTCCAGACATGAATAAAAGACAGCGTCTCGGTGCAGCGCCCGGGCGCCAGTGGACCCCAGTATAAATAACTGACTTGGCTTTTGCCTTGCTATGTGACACTGGACGGACGTAAGGCTTTTCACCGGCAATATACAGATATTAACAAGTCTTGTTTCACATTAAAAGGGCAAAAAATAGAGTCGCTGACGCGGCCGGGGAGCGTGATGTTGCAACGTGTGGTATTGCAAACCCGAGGCGAGCGGCTGTGGTTTGCGCTGGGAAATAGATGTCAGCGTGAGCCGGGGAGAAAAATGACACATGGGCAGGTCGGAGCCAGAAAAAGATGCAAAGCCACTTTTTAAGGGGGTGGTTGAGTTCTCAGCGGAAGGATGGGGGTTTGCAGTTTGTAGCCTGGTCCTTCTCATGCAGATTCAATAATTACTTTGGAAGAGCCACGTCTTCCAGCTTCTGAGGCGAACGTAGACCATGAGGTACAACACTCCATTAGAAATAAGCTGTAAACGTTTGCTGGTTTTGAAGGCCAAAAAAAAAAAATATTCACAATATCAAATGTCACTTGACTGCAAGGGTTGCCCAGAGAAGCTGTGGCTGCCCCATCCCTGGAGGGGTTCAAGGGCAGGTTGGAGGGGGCTTGGAGCAACCTGGTGTGGTGGGAGGTGTCCCTGCCCAGGGCAGGGGGTGGCACTGGGTGGGCTTTCAGGTCCCTTCCAACCCAAACCATTCTCTGATTCTATAATTATAACTAAGAAGGTCTCGATGGGAGCAGAGATGCTCCGGGTTTGCCCAATTCCCAGTAAGCTGTGTAATTTATTTAGGAACAGTGCTCTGAAACAGTCCTGCTCACCAAACGCGTGCTGGTGAGGAACACAGAGTGCTCCCAGGACTGTCCCTGAGCCTCACAGGGTCAGAACTTCTGTATTTGATGGTAGCTCCTGCTAAAGGGCCCGGGAGGACACAGGGAGAATCCCGGTAACTCTGCTAATGAAGAAGGAACTCATGAGCACTCTCTATATTTGTTGCCTGATTACTGCAGAAATAAATGAATCAGGGAAGCATATTGAACGGTCAATTCTCTCTTATTCAGAAACCAGCAAAATTTAATTAAGTCTAAATAGCACTTAGAATGGTAAATACTGAATCGATTGATGGGCCGAATACTCCAGAGAGTGTTTTATCGGAAGCTCCGTCTGATACCCTGGATGCTCGAGCAAAAATTAAGAAAGAGATCCTTTCAAAAACCTATCCCTCTCAAGGTTAGAGGCTGGTGGGTTCATTTCCAAAACAGATTTTCCTTTCATGAGTTAATTGGTCCCTGGTCTTCCCAGAGACATGAGTATTTATTGAGTCTTGAGCCGGAATCTTTTTCATTTCGCAATAGTGTAGATCAGCAGTGACAGCGCTGAAGTCCCTGTGACTACACGGGAAAATGAATGAGGAGACCTCAGTGCCCCAAGCCTGGGGATGATGCATCTTCACAGGAGTGAATAATTCAAATAAATAACTTTATGTACACTGCCCCTGTGGAGAAAGAGCATGGCTTCGGTGGCCTGGCTCATCCAACACGCTGTCTTACAAAGTCCTGAACGTAATAAGTGTTGCGACCTAATTAAAAATAACCTGTGGTGATGGTGGTGAAGCTGGCACTGAAGCACGGGTTCTCCTCTCAGTTTTTCCCACCTTGATCTGGAGGAACTCTGCTGGGTGGGTTCTTTTACCAGGTTATTGAAGTTATGAGTTCAGACCCCATTTCCTAAGGGGCTTTGTCACAGTGATGGTGCAGTTGCAGCTCTTAGAGGAGACAGGAGGCCGTTTCCATCCACCTGTGCCTTGGGATGGCTCTGCTCTGGGCTGGTGGAGAAGCTGGTGCTCTCAGGTGTAGCTGCCAAGGAGCAATGTCACCCCCTCTGCCTCCCTCCTCGCAAGATGCCCTCTCCCCCTCCTGCCATTTCCAAATAGCCCCGACCACAGGAAAGTACACGAAAGCCCAGGTTAACAGATCTCAGCAAAAATCCCAAAGCAAAGAAGTTCTTTGCAAAGGATTAGAGCAGGATCAGCGTGAAACCCTTCAAAGGAACTCTAATAAGCGAGGAAGCGCCTGGTTGTGGTGTGTCCCCTGAGCCCTGCGCCAGCACAGGCTCCCTCCCCTCGGCTACTGCCTGTGTCCTCTGCTGACCTGCTCCCCTTTGGCCACTGTAGGAATGCAGGGCTTGATAGACGGGGTAAAACCCGACATCATCGTATCCCGTCACTGAGGTTTAATCTAGTGCAGGCTCAAGAGGAGAAATAAGTCCTTGAAGTCCAAGCCCAGGTGGCTTTGGGCTGCTCTGTTGTCTGTCCGTGCTGGCTGGACACGGCACTCGACGTCTGCTCTCTGCTAAGAGCTGAACGCTGGGTGCATTTGAGGCTGTGGCATCCAGCTTTCCATAAATCCATGCCCAAAACACACGACACAGAAATCTGAAGCCTCAAGGATATTGTGTCCCAGCTGAAGGGAGCAGAATAGATCCCAGCAGGCATCCAGGTGGGAGCTAGGCACCCTTTAGTCAGCGGAGAATAGTTTTTGGGTGCCTAAGCCATAGACCAGGGGAATCAGACATCTGGCCCCAGGACTTGAGCTTAAACACTGCCCCATCCCTGGAGGGGTTCAAGGGCAGGTTGGAGGGGTCTTGGAGCAACCTGGTGTGGTGGGAGGTGTCCCTGCCCAGGGCAGGGGGTGGCACTGGATGATCTTTAAGATCACTTCCAACCCAAACCATTGATTCTATCCTCTGCTCCAGCTCTTCTTGCACCCAAATAGCTGCAAAAAAGCTGCCAGGAGCAGGAGGATGGGTGTTGCATGCCTGTATCAACCCACCCAGTGGTTCACCCTGTGGGAGAAAATCCCTGTTACGGCATAATTTGGTGGCAATGTTGCACCCCTGAGGCCCATCTGTGTTCTCCTCTGCAGGTATCCCCTTTCCCATCATCGTCGCCTGGGCCATCGGGAAGCTGTACTACGACAACGAGAAGTGAGCCTGGTTGCTTTCACTCCCCATTCTCCTTCCTATCCCAGTTACCCAGAGATTGGTTGTGCCAGGGGCTATGGCAGGCGTGGATCCTGCTGGGAAGGGCTGACGTGAGGCAGGGTACATGGAAAGGGTGGGAGGAAAAAGAGATAATATTATTCCATTCCTTCTTTTATCTCACCTTTAGACTTTCTGCCACACAAGCCCTGCCTGCAGCCACCTGCTGCTGCATTTTTCCCTTCAAAGGGCAAATGAGATTTTTTTAAGGGGGAAAAGGCAAGATTAAGCCAGAGGTCCTACAATGTGTTTGCTAAATGGAGCTGGGATTTAATCTACCAGCAGAGATATAAACTACCACCACCTGAGCCATTTTCACAGAGACTTGCTAATGGAGGACTTAACAGGCACCTGAGAGTTCATCATGCAGACTCAGAAGTTAAAAGGAGCCTGTTTAGACGAATGGCAGCTCGTCTTGTTTTTCAGGGCTAGTTTTGGCTCCTGACTTCAGCAGCCCTGTGCTACACATGCAGACACGGCGCTTATTTAACAAAACCCCACCAGGGTGTTCCCAGGACACGGATACACCTGTGTGAGCTCCCACAGGGTCTGCTGGGGACAGAGCCAACCCAGACCCGGGTGCACGTAAGGTTGTCCCTGCTCGTCCTACAATAACCAGCTCCCACACCCACATGGGGCCCACAAACATCCCCACAAGCCCCCATGCGCCTCCGAATACCGGCTTCCCAGGGAAGCTATTCTATAGTGGCTGTGGCAGTCCAAGCTGTAGTGCTTTCACCCTATGGACGGTGACTTACAGAGATTGTGCAAGGGCAGGACTAAATCCAGGTCACTCACACTGCAGGCTCATCCCCAACACCCGATGTCCCCGACATCGTTTGTCCTTGTCTTGCAGGTGCTGGTTTGGGAAGCGAGCGGGAGTTTACACCGACTACATTTACCAAGGTCCCATGATCCTGGTGCTGCTGGTAAGAGCAAAGCGACCTTGCTTGCTAAAAATGGGGCCCTCCCCATCTGCACGTGGGATAAGGGACCAGGGTCTCACCCCTTCCCGCAGCATCTCTGTGCTGCCCCACAGCAGCAACGCCACTCTCCCCATAAGCCCAGCCCCCTGTACCTGAAGTCCACCTTCAGCAAATTTGAGTGCACAACGAGAAATAACGTGCAGGGATCCTGCTGGCTTGGGATGGGCTAGAAAGGGAGCATGGAGACCTCACTCCAACAGGGGTGCTCCCATCAGCACCCCCACATGCAGCAGTAATTCCTTCCATCCCCTGCCCTGGCACTATTTGGGTGCAGGTGGGTGCTTTGCTGAGCATTCGCAGCAGCCTGAGGACCTCAAACCCGTTCCCTGGTTCACATCACTTTGCTCCGGCCCTTGCCGAGCAGCAGTGCTTGAACCAGGGGCCATATGAAGCATAATTTGCTGGGGCTTTGCCCTTTTGGGAAGGGACAAAGAGGGAAAGAGGTGGCAAGTCACAAGCAGTGCCAGAATCCAGCCTGTGTGTGGAGGGGGAAAGCCCTGCACAAGGTCCCACAGCTTTTCCTCCCTCCTTGCTCAAGGGAGGACTAATCACTGGCACCAACCGGTCTCTGAATAATTGAGCCTGCTTCTCATTTCCCAGCCCATCAGGTAGCCAGGCCACTTCTAATTTGTGTCAATTGTGCTCAGCCCCCAGTGCTGCCTTCCCATGCCTTCGTTAGCAGGTTAGCATCTGGGAGAGCAGCCAAGCGGCTCTTTGCTGTGATGGCAGCCACTCTCCCAAAATCCCTTTGCCATCTTATATTCCTCCTCCCAGTTTTCCACCTTCAGCCCTTTCTCTAACGTTTGCCCTTCCTCACCGATCTCCTGAAGTGCCCTGCTGCCCCACTCCTTTGAACAAACTCCTCGATCTTATTGCTAAATTGCTTTAAAAGCAATAAATGTTCGAGTGCGCGGAAGGCAGTAGATCGCATTCGAAAGGAAACATTCCCATTTCCCCTGGCACGGCCCGTTGCCTCTGCTAAGGAAACGGGAGGCAACGTTGGGGGAGCAGACACTAACCAAGTGCCCTCTCCTTTCAGATCAACTTCATCTTTCTGTTCAACATTGTCCGAATCCTCATGACAAAGCTCCGAGCTTCAACCACGTCAGAGACAATCCAGTACAGGTAAGAGCATAAAAGAAGTAGAAAGCAGACCTAGAAACTGCGTTAGCTTGATTAGGAGGGCTAGGAACAGCCCCATCAGCCAAGTATCAAGGGGATGGGAGCACGGAGAGACATCTAAGAGCACCTCAAATGCTTTTTGGATGCCCATGGCCATTGCATTTTGGGTTATTCAAAAATCCTAGCCAGGGAGAGCTTTGTGCTGGAGACAGTGGATGGCTGGATCTGCCTCTGAAGGAAGCTACTTGGAGCTGAGTCTCTTTGCAAAGGCCTTTGCTGGTGGGACCTGATCAGCTCCTGGGGCTCGGAGCCGCAAATCCTGGCACGGAGGTGAGAATTAAATCGCTGCTTGGCAGCAAAGCAAAGGCCAAGGAAGATGTAATGAATCAATGCCACCCAAAACACCTCCTCCAAAGCCATAAGAAGGCAGCACTCTTGGCAGCACAAGGCAGGAAGTTTTAACCCTTCCCTGCTGGGGAATATTTTGTAGACAACTTGGGAGGTGCACGGTCAGAGCAGCTCTCCAAAGTACCCAGAACAGGAGAGGACACCTTGGTCTTCATCAGTGCTTCTCCCTGGATCATTTTCTGGGCAGGAATCAGGGGATCTCACTGTGCACTGGGTCAAGAGAAGCAGGTTTGGGGTGGAGGGTGGGTTTTCCAGCTGAGAATGCAAAAATTCAGATGCGATCACTGGGAAATGCCAGCTTTTCCCATCATGGAGTATTGAGCTGGGATGAATGATTCAGCTTGGGGAGAGCAAAGATAAATGTTATTGAAATAGTCTGGTTGGCCTCAGTCAGCAATTTTGAGACTTTTTGTTTTGCAGTATTTGGCTAATTTTAGCAGGGAAGGTTTTTTCACCTTCGAACAGAATAATGTTTTCATTTCCCAGAAGCATTTTGTGGGACAGGAAAGCTTTGAGAGTTTGGTGGGTTATAAACTGTGCAGTCCTGCTGAAACCAGGTGAGGGACAGCCCTGGAGGGCTCCTGCTCACCTTAGACAATGGCTTTTGGGAAAAAGCTGGTGGATCCCATGCTGTCATGGCTGCTCCCCTGGGGAAGCCACACCGGTGCATGTGCTGTCCCACCCTTGGCCAGCCTGAGGATGCTTGTGTCCTCGGTTATTTCCAGCTCCTCCAGTGCCATCTGCCAGTTTGTGTCAGTGGCTGTGGCTCTGCTCCAGGTCAGCGACGCAGCACAGGTCCCATGCCTAGCCCAGACCTGCCAGGGATGACTTTTCCTGTTTTCAGCGAATGTTGGAATCTGTCCATTAACAGGATTTTTAAGCAAAAAGTGTTGACTTGGCATTGTTCTTGTCCCCTAATCCAAATGAATAAGATGCCAAGCCCTCATCCTTCCTCTTGTATCAGCACTATTACTTTTCACAAACTGCACTTGTAATCTCATCAAGAAAAGATATCAAATTAATTAGCTGAGATGAGTTTTTTCATAAACCCATGTTGAAGGATGTGAATTATTTTATCCCTCTTAATTCCTTTTTAATCGAGCCCTAGATCAGCCAAGAAATCATTTCACAACAGCTCAAGGTCAGGACTCCACTATCCACTGCCCTTTTCTGGATGGAGAAACCACAGAAGGTACCCAGTGCTCAAAACAGATCCATCCCTCAGAGATCGCACTGGAAATCAGCCCAGCTCTGCTCCATCCTCCCCTGGTCACTGGTTTATCCAGACCCAGACAGACAAGTCTGGTGCTGGGAACAGGATGGGGAGAGTCCCCATGTCCAGAGTCACGCTGCAGCAGCTCAGGTCCATGTCTTCTCCCCAGGAAAGCAGTCAAGGCCACACTGGTGCTGCTGCCCTTGCTGGGAATCACCTACATGCTGTTCTTTGTCAACCCGGGGGAGGATGAGATCTCAAGGATCGTCTTCATCTACTTCAACTCCTTTCTGGAGTCCTTCCAGGTATGGTCCTCAGCACTATCATCCATCCCAGTCCCCCTACCAAGGGATGTGGATGAGCCCATCCTGTGGCTGATGCCTCAACCTGCTCGGATCCTCCCAAAAAACAGACCTCCCCAAACCCCTTAGCTGCTCCAAAGCTCCTGAGCCTGGGGGTGGCTGCTGACCATAGCTTCGTGGTGACTGCTGCTTGTCTCCTTCCAGGGCTTCTTCGTCTCTGTCTTCTACTGCTTCCTGAACAGCGAGGTGAGCATCAGGGGGTTAGGGTGGGGAGGGTCTACACCCTTCCTTGCCAACAGACACAAACTCAGCCCAAGGCTCTGCCCCTGCACAGATCTCAGAGGGTGCTGGCACCCAATGCCCCAGTTGAAGGTGTTTGCTCTCAGTCAGCATGTTACCTCCAGCTCCAGACACAGGTTGTGCCTGGATGGGAACAGCTGTGGTCGGTCTCCTCCTTTGGAGGAGGAAAATCCACCCCTGGAACAGATGCTCTTGGGATGCACTTGTGTCATTTGGTGCAGCAGAAGAGCTCAGGGTCCCCCCCATCCCTGGGAAATCCTTCCCAGGGTGATCCCCGTACATCCAGCACATGGACAGGGGCACCTCCCAGGCTCTTACCCAAAACACAGACAGCAGAAAGCAAAGGAGGTGAGAGTAGAGGCTGATCCTGGGGCTAATCGTTGGGACAGCTCTTTCCTGTGCCTCCTCGCAAATGCTCTTGCTCCTTTGCTGGCTCAGGAGAGTTTGGCCCAGACAAGCTTGCTTCATTATCATAAATAATTGATGCAGGAGGAAAAGGGACTGGACCAGGGCTAGATGGTGAATCAGAAACATCTCACACCATGCAACTCATGGTCCTTCATCTTTCAATCCCAACTGGGCTGGCTGGGGATTCCGGTGTTCGCCCAACCGCACCGTCTCAGTCTCCTGCGTCCAGTGCCCACCTCCCAGGACCATGCCACGCTGCAGTCAATGAAAAAGCATTTCTTCACTGTTTACCTGCCACACAAAACACTTGGGCTGATGTAGGGTGGAATTAATGTTAAAGAAATGCCACTAGCATGAACCAGATAAGCAATAAAACCTCCATGACTTCTCTCGCTCCCCTCCCAACTCCTTGCAGCATCCGATGCAGAGTGTGAGATGCCAGGTCTCCTGCAGAGTCTCTGCTCAGATTTATTTCACCTTCTTGTTTCCATTTTGTGCTCAGAGGCACCATCAGTCGGGTTCATCTCCTTTTGCAGCTGCAAGGGCTGCATTTCACCAGCATCACATCAAACAAGGCTGGGTGCCCTGGGAGGTGACAGGGGGTCCCAGGACCCTCCTTTGTCCCTGGGGAGCTGAGCAGGATTTTGGCAGCAATTTTGGTTGAAAGCCTGAGGGTGAGGATGGTTGCTGCCTCTGAACAACTTCAGAGAGCTGTGTGGTGACTGAATGTCCCCTCCTCTGTCTCGCGCCCCCAGGTCCGATCAGCCGTACGGAAGCGGTGGCACCGATGGCAGGACAAGCACTCCATCCGCGCCCGCGTGGCTCGGGCCATGTCCATCCCCACCTCCCCGACCCGTGTCAGCTTCCACAGCATCAAGCAGTCCACGGCTGTCTGAGCCAGCAGCTGCCCTACGGGATGGGGAAGCCAGCATCCCTGCTGCCTCGGACCCCCAGCGTGGCACAGCACAGGAGCCAGGTCCTGCCTGCACCCACCAGTCTCGCAGAGGACACACAGACTCACTGCAGCTATGGGAGACCCTACAGAAGCTCCTGTCCTGCTTGCTGGGGCAGACCTGTAGGATAGGACAGCTAAGATGCTGCTTTGTCATCTCCGTGCCGGCGATGTGACCTGCTGGGGTGGCAGAAGGAGCCGGAGGAGCCCGGAGAGGTTGCAGCAGCCTCCCTGCCCACCTCCATCCTGGGCACAATGCCCCATGTCCCATCGCTGCCTCTCTCCAGCTTGTTGCTGCTTTGAGGTGACAGGACACCAGGAAAATGCTGGGACAGTTTATGGGGCTAATCCCTTGGGAAGCTGGGTCAGCTTTCCAGTGGGTGCATGCTGGAATGCTGCTGGGAGACCAGGGGGAAAAACCCTCTGGGGGTGACCAAAGTCCTCTGGGTTGACAGGGGATGGGTGGAGAGCCCTGGACTGATGGCAGACATGGCTTTATATGGCTGTGTTTTTGTACCACTGGGATTATTTGAGCCCTTCCCCTGCCCCTCGCCTGGTCCACAGGAGGTCCCATAACTGCTGCTTGGTCTGACCAGGTCATTTTTCATCTCAACACCAAGGACGTGAGGCAGAGCAGAAGGGTGGGAACCATTCAGGGGACAGGGATGGGCTCTGAACAGCTACACAAAGAGGTGACGGTCTGAAGGATGGCAAGAGGTTCAGTTAATCCCGTGGTCCATCCCACCCTGGATGGCTCTACGGGCTTTTGCAGAGCCCCCGGACCTCAGGCTGACTCCGTGCCCCTCCTGGGGGGAGTGGGAAGGTGAGGGAGAGCTGCAGCAGAGTGGTGGCTCGGCTCCCCAAAGGCAGCTACCATGGGGACATGCCTTGGCTTCGCTCCCCTCCTCCCTGCCCTGCTTTTACCCCTGCGGGTGGGCTCAGTGCCAAAGCTGCTCCTTGCTCTTATGCAGGGGATGGGGCCAAATCATTCCCACGCTGGGTTAAGTGCCTTGGAGGAGCGGCAGCCTCCTTCCCCTTGCTGGGGACCCCCTCCCGTGCAGCTCCCAGTCCCACAAAGTCCCTGATCCCCCCCCCCAGTACCCTATTTCATGTGGTCACCGAAAGCAGCTGAGCAGAGGGGTCCATGCAAGGTGGATGGGTTTGCCCCGACCTCCTTGGAGCCACGTTTTCCATGCCCCGTATGAGGTCTGGGGATGCTCGGGCAGGGGGAGGATGCCTGAGGGGTTGCGAGCTGAGTCTGCTCTCTGTATCCCAGGGATTTTGCCACTGAGGCCCTGCAGGGTCTGGTATGAGTCCCTTCACACTTCTGTGCCTCAGTTTCCCCACTCTAAAGAACAGGCATAAGTATTTCCCACCCCAGGGAGTTTTAAGCATCTTGGAAACTGTAGTAATACGTGATTTCCTCAGGATACACCACCAGAAAGGAATAAAATCTTTCTTTATTTCTTTAAAGCAAGGCATAGGCTAAATCCTCCAGATTCTTTCTTTAAATGTTCAAGAAGTTCAGCAGCTTGAAGCAAATTCCTCACATTTCCCTCCCATTGAGATTTCTTACCTGCATGTCTACTGTGCAGCCAAAACCAGAAATACCCCATTGCCTCCAATAACGTGCTGGGAGCAGCGACAGCTCCCAGTATGAAGGAGTGACCACAACCAGGACCACGCTCTCCACACGGGGCAGGTTTTGGTCCTTGTACAAGTTGGACCATCACCAGCAGTCCCAGAAACTTCCCCTTATCCAATATATGGGTGAGAAAAAGACCCCCAGAGTCACGCAATGGGTAAACTGGCAGCTCCCGGCTTTGTGGCTGCGTTTGGAAGGGGCTGATATCCTGCAAGGAGTAAACCTGCTCTGTCCCCACCGTTGGACAGTTTGATTTCTCTGCAGGTGCTTTGGCAGGAGCTAATAAAGACCTGCCTGCTACAGAGAAGGGAACGTGCCCCAGGGAGCTTTTTCATTGTACATACAAGTGTTGTTACCAAAAAGTGGTGCTCTACATGTTCAATTTGGATTTTCCTAAAGTGGGGTCATTTTGGGTGGAAAAGAAGACGGAAATTGAAAAACCAAAGAAAGAAACCCAAACAGAAGCATCTGTGTTTGCACCACTGTTTTTTCCTTCTCCTCTCAGTGGTCTACTCTGACTGATGTGACTTTGCTTTCTGTAGCTGGAGAGGTGTGTGTATTCTCAGCCTTCTTTGATTAAAATTACTTTGATTCCTCTCACAAGGACTTTTGGAGCATCTTTATCTTTTGGAAAAAATAACCCCAGCACTGCCTCTGCCTGCTTCCCATGGAGGCAGTGGGCTCAGCATCCCATAGAGGCACCTGGGGCAGCTGGTGGCTTTTTTGTCTCTTCCATACGCCAAAGTCCACATGTCCATAGCAAGGAGGTGGAATACAGGCTCTCCACAAAGGTATCAACACCATCACATCTATGGGGGGTGAGGAGCACCCCGTCTGGGTCTCCCACACAAGTACCATCAGGCTTAGAGAAACTCCTCCAAGTTTTCCGTGGTGCTCCCTCTCGCCAGCTGAGCTAAGACAGAATGGAAACGTAATGTGCTTTGCAGCAGGAGGGAGGGCCAATTAAACCCAAATTTCATTTCATACATCAATGTTTACGAGTGAAATTCAGACACAAACATCTCTTTCTGGTCAAGCTCTTCCGTTGCAGAATTAATTTGCTCATCACACAGAGCCTTGGAGAGCGCTGTAATTTGGTAAGCACCATGCACATAAATAATAATTACAGGTTCCCGCTGATTACATGATTGTATTTAAAGTTATCAAGCAATTCTGAGATTAATGACCTGCCAATCCTGTGCTCTTGACGAGGTTGTAGCCTCTTGAGATAATCCTGCATTAACCCTTGATGCTATCCTGGCACCTCTTCGGGGCTGGGAGAAGCAAAGTGTAACTGGGAGCTACGGTGTCCGGGCCTGGGAGCAAGGCAGACTGACAGGAGCCTCTCTGGCACATGGAGATGGAGTTTAATTTAGCTTCTTTATTTGATTAACACATGAAACCCATCACAGAAGTTGCCTCCAGCCCTGGAGTCGCTCCCCAGCCTCGGACCTACCATCTGGGGTTGAAGCTTGGGGGTCCTGACTGCCCCGCACTACTTCCCCAGCACACTGAGAGCTGGCAAAGAAGAAAACCTGCTGTCCAGAGCCTGAACCAAGGGAGGGAGAGGAAAGCTCATGGTCCTAACCTTCTGTGGAGGCTCTGAGCTCTCATCCCACCTTCCAGCTGGGCTGCCCTGGGCAAAAAATGTTATTGCCAGAGCCAGGATCTCCCAGTTCCTGCAGGGCTGTCATGGGCATGATGCACTGTCCATCAGTTGGAGGGTTCATAGCTTGTATTTAAAGCCAAGCTGGGACTATCATTCCGCTTCCTCCATCCTGGTTCAGACACCCCATTTCACCCTGGTTGTGCACAGCTTTGGGCCATTCCTGGATGTTCAGCCCTCTCTGTACCTTCCCAGGCTGGAAATGATCCTGGAAGGGGTGGGAGGTGAGGAGGGAGAGGACATCTTGTGGCAGTTTATAGCCCAGTGGGCTCATTTGTGGTTTTCAGTGCCATCCACACTGACATGCCTCTTGCCTGTGATGTGTCGTCCTTCCAGCACTGCCAAACCCCGAAATAAATATTTCATTCTTTAATTCCAGTGCCCTGCCTCTCGCTGCTCTCCCCTCAGTGCGAGCCTCCCGCTGACATTTGTCACTGCAGTCACCATTAAATGGCTTTCAAAAACACGTGGCAGCGAGAGACAGGCAGCTCTCTGCCACCCTCATGAAATTTTCAAAGGGCAGTATTTTTCCCGTTTGGAGGAAATCTAAAGATCAGAGACACGAGCGTGGCTCCCCCTGATCCCATCAGGGAGCCTGTCTGCTCAGCCCTGGAGAAAAGACTTTTCTGGTTGTTCCTTGAGGAGTCCCAGGGCCGTGCGAAGGCAGCGGCGGTGTGTGCATCGCACAGTGTGCTGGAGATGGGCATCTGCAAGGAGCAGTGATGGGTTGGTCCCATGACCAAGAGTCACTCATGCTTGTGGTTCTGGATCTATCCGCGGTGGTCACCCACGCCTGAGTCCATCTTCCTGGCTGGAGCCCTCAGCGATGCTCCCATGGGATTGTGCACCAAGGGTTGTCCAGGTTTGTTTGGGAATAGTTTGGTCCCTTGCGGTCCCCAGCAGCCCTCTCCCATGGCAGCACCAGCAGAGCCCTGCAAGCACCATGGCCAGGCTCCCCTGCCCTGCCCTCCTCCCTGCTGGGCAAAAGTTCCTGTGGGAAACTATTGCTTTTAGGCTGCTCAAATCTGCTGCTGAGCCTCCTGGAAGCAGGGGAAACTGAGGCACGGGTTTGCACGGTGTTGTATAAGGAGATGCCGGCCTCTGCCTGCTGAGTGAGCACCATCCTGTCGGATACCTCTGCTGCAGAGCATCCTCCAGCCCCAGTCATCTGGGTCTGAGACCTGCTTCGGGAGCCATCAGTGTGATGGGGGGCTCAGGACCCTCCCCAGAAGCCTGCAGCTTCCTCCTGCCCTGAAGGAAACAGCCCCAGAGGGACGTACCCCATCCTGACCCAAGCAGCAGTCCCTCAAAAATGATTGCTTTCTGCTCCAACGGCAGCATCCATTTCCAGGCAGTTTGCTGATATATTGAGCTGCCCCTCCTGGCTCTCACGGCAGGAGATCCTAATTTCGGCTACAGCAGAGGAACTATCACCACTTCCCTCTCTCAGCACTGTGCCCACGGGGATCAGTGCCCAGTGGGGTCCCCCAGCAGTGCCAGGGCTAAGAGCTTGACATCCAGAGGTCCGTCTCTCACGGTCCCTCGCCGCTTCATTTGCTGCCTCCCCATTTGTACATTGAGACAAACCACAAACGACTGGTCCTCACCTGCCCTTTCCAGCACATGGTGTCGGTGACACGGCTGTTCCGGCTCAGCCAGCACAAAGTCTTTGGGGCTTGTCTGCAGAGAGTGGCTGAGCTCCCATCACAAGGTGTCAGGGCTCATGGCTCCATCCCAAAGGATCATTTCCGACTGCCAGAGACTATTAGCATCTCTCTGCTTCCAGAAGGGCTTTGGCTTTGCTTGGGATGAAGCCAGCCTTTGGGAGAGCAGATGATCCAGCCGCGTTGCAACAAGGAGGGTCTCCTGTCCTGTGCTTGCAGCTTTGAGGGTGCTGGGTGAGGTCTTGGAGGCTGGGTGAGGTCCTTCTTGCAGGAGCAGGACTTCAGTGGGGTGGCTGGAGAGTCCCAAGGAGCCAGTGGCTCTGGAGAAGCCTTCGAGTCTGTGAAATACAGGACAAAAAGGGGATGTCTGGCTTGGGCACTTGCAGCGTTCCCCATTGCAGAGGGGTTGTCAGCACAGCAGGAGCCAGAGACCCGGAGGAACACAAACAAGGAAAACCGCAGCCTGAGAAGCGCATGTAAATGAAATACACTGCAAAGAGAGAAGTAGGATCTCAGTACATGCTAGAAAAAAGCGGTGTGACTCTGCCTGCTGGTTCAAAAGGAAAAAAAGATGAGATATTTAGGAAATCCTTGGATTGTAGGCTACAATGATTACATCCTTATCAAAGTTTGACCGGTGCTGCATCACTAACCCAAAGCCATGGCAATAGAAATGCTTATGATTCTGATGAAAATGATTTGGGTGGCTAACGGGAGCTATATTTTAATGCATTAACATGGTTAAGATGTGCTTAGAGACTGCAGATTGACTAAGCAGATAAAATAACCTTTTTTTTTTTTTTTTGCTCAATGGGGAACAGTTCGTTCCATAGATCTTTCCACACAGGGATCTTTCTGGCTGCTGCCTTTGTGCCAGGCGGTGCTAAGGGAAACTCATCCGATTACTAGCGATAAGAAAGAATTGCTAGCGGAAACTAAGCAAGCTCACACATGGCGAAAGGGAGATGAACTGAGCCACTGCAGCTTGTCACCTGCACACCCTGGAAATTCCCCAGCCCGGTTGAGACCAGCCCACGACCACGATTTGATCTGTCCTGGGCAGGAGCAGCCTTGAATTAGCCACTACCTCCCCTCCCTGCTGCACGGGTGCTGCTGGGACTGCGGGTCCCTCACTGTGACAGTTTAAGATGTCACCATGTCCTTTTTCCCATTCGCCCACACCATCCCCAGGGATGGCCAGGATCACCAGGCAGATTCCAGCATTTCTGTGTTTCTGCTTCATCTCCCCAGGCCAGTTGAGACGCAACACACGTGTTATAAACTGGATCTAAGTGCATCTCACCACCTCCCGGAGCAGCCCCACTGCTTCCACGAAGCACCAGGTGCTCCCAACATGGTTGAGTCCTCCTGGGTGCTTGTCCCCAGTGGCAGGAAGGCATTTAGCCCCTTCCCTTCTTGGTGTTAGCCTTACACACAAATCCACCCTGAAGATGGGTCAACCCATGTATTTTAATCCAAATAAGACAACAAAATGTTTCATCCATCTCTTTTTGGGGGGTGGGGGGGGAAGGGGGAGTTTTTTTGCTTAAACACTAAATTCTGGTTGGTTTGGGGTTGTTTTTTCAAGAAGATGTGCTTCCTGCCCCTAAGACTTCCCATCTGTGTACATTCTCCATGCTTTTCTATTTCTTTTTCCAAAAGCAGTGCCCCAGTACGCTGCGTGATAGCAAGGAATAAAGCCCAGTCCAGTCCCCAGAGATTTTCTCCTATAAAAGCTGCATCTCAGGCACATTACACCTAAATTGCATGGAGAGATTTGAAGGCCCCGACAAAACCCGAAGCATCACAAATCCCAGCCTGGCAAAACAAGACGCGAGTCAAGCACCGCTGGAGAGGAGAAAGTGCGGAGCCAATGCCATGGCAATCGAGGAAAATCTATGCAAAATGGGTAGCAATTAAATGAGAATTAACCAGGTTGCAAGAGGAGAAAATTGCTTCTTTCAAACCCTCTTGATTATAGAGCTGAAATGGCCCAGAGCTCCCATGGCTTATCACCGGCGTGAACAGATGAAGAGGCTGTTAATCAAGATTGTCAGAAGCTTTCCCAAAGCCAAACATCTTCGCTGGAGCGAGGGCTCGGCGGGGACCTTCGATTTGCTGCAGCTTCATCTGCTCAGCTATTAACCACAGAAGCGCTGGCCAGAGAAAGGGGACAGATTGTTGGTTTATTCAGAAAAGGGAAGGGGATCTCATGCTGGTAGTTGGGAGGGTGACACCTCTGATGGGGTGGGATGGAGATGGACCCTCCACAGTCTATCGCCATCCCACGCAGCCCTTCTCCTTCCATGTCCCCGACATCCCGAAAGGCCAACGGTGTTCGCCATAAGGACCGCAGTTCAGCAGGCAAAAAGTGTGTTTTGTCAGCCCATCTTGCCAAAAGCCAAGCCTTGACGTGGGCTGATAACCTGCCAAGATGAGCTGGGTGCCAGGGAATGGCTGGGGGTGGGCAGACGTGTGATTCCTCCCCCTGTCCATCCTCACGCCCCCAGCACAGTGACCAGAAGGACTGTCATCTCTGACATCCACACGGCCCTGGGGAATGGAAGGCTTTGGGAGAGGACCTGCATCCAGCCGAGGTCAGATTTGGTCCTCTGACCCCCTAAAAGGATAAACCCCAGCTTCCCCAGTCCCACAGCTCTGGGAAGCAGCTGGGACGCCTCTCATCAGCTCCCCTAAACACCTCTGGGGGTTTGAAGCAAGGACAGAGGGTGGAAAATTGCTTTGCACTGTGGCTGAAGCAAGCGGGGAGCACACGTGGGTGCACAACCAGGGATTCACACAAAAACCAGCCCATCCTGCACCGGGAGAGGTGACCACCAGCCATCCCTTCTCACCGTGCTCAAATAAAACCCCAAAATAGGTGCCACTTAGCTCTCAGCAGCTGAGCTGCAGCTGCCTTCTGTGCCAATTACATACTTACGCTAACGCCACAGCGCTAATTGCATTAATAGGAGACTAATCGCACACCTAACGGATGTAAACGGGAGCTAATTACCCGACAGCGACACCGTGCTCCGCGCAGAGCCCTCCGTCTCCACGAAGCGCGATCGTTCCCGGGAGCATCCCGTCGGCAACCTCAGGGGTCTCCGGCTGCCTGAGCCCCAGGCAAGCAGCCATGAATCACAGCGTGGCTCTTGGGACACATCTGTTCCTAATTCCCAGTAGGAATAGCTCCCTTATGCCTCATCTCATTCTTCCTGGGGCAAACTAAGCCTGTTGCGTTGGCTGGGAGGTGGATTTAGGTGGAGAGCACCTATAGGCAGAGGTCTCTCACCATGCATCCAGATCACACGTGATGAAGAACGGGGTCTTGCCCTTGTCCCCTTGTCACCAGCACCCTGGGTATGACCAGAGGCAGTGGAGGACTGCCTGGGGACACCCGGTATGCCTGGAAAGAGGGCAGGAATGGGTTATTCCTGCCTGGCAGGAGCTGGGGACAGCGCTGACCCCGCTCAGGGACTGCTGAGGTGCTGTGAGGTCAGGTTTTGCACCATGTTTCCGTTCCTGATGCCAGGCCCCAAGCTCCCCGGGCTTCACAGCCACTTGCTAATAACCCATCGCTTGGGCTGGTCCAGCTCCCTGCCTCCAGCACATGAAAACCGAGCCGGAAACTTCGCACACCCCCAACCGCGGCTCCTCTTCCCCAGGAGCATCACAGCCCGGTGCTAAGCAGGCAGCACACAGGATGGTCATGCAGGCTCCTTCCGCGTGGGCTCTGCACCCTTCTCCCCCTTGCTGGAGGGTAATTAGTGCCTCTTGGCTTGATGGTGTGATAAACTACCATCAGCAGCAGCTCTTTGCAGTGGCAGAGTGAGGGCAGCAGAGGTGGAGGGAGAAGCAGATGGGTATCAGGACACCTGACTTCAAAATCCAACCCCTCTCAGGGTTTTGGGTGAGTTTCAGCAGGTTTACCGCCCCATGGCATTATGCCAACGAAGGGCAGGTCACTCAGGGGATGTTTGTTGCTTTTTTGGATACCGATATCAGCCCACCATAGCAGTGCGGTCCTCCAAATACCCTTTACCCTGCCCCTGTGATGCTGTTCAGGATTTAAAGTGTTCAAGAAAGTAAAACATGTTTGGGAAGGAGGGAAAAACTGGATTTAGAGGTAACATCTTCAGATAACTGGAGAGGCTGTTCATCAGGTGGGCTAAAATCTGCTGGAGCTGTTGGGCCAAGGCAAAGACGCATCAAGGAAGAGACTGCCGAAGGTTCTCCTCAGGGCATGCAGGATA
Organism: Xenus cinereus; assembly: GCA_025774025.1. NCBI lineage: Eukaryota > Metazoa > Chordata > Aves > Charadriiformes > Scolopacidae > Xenus > Xenus cinereus. The sequence continues at coordinate 2,523,157 of JAOXJK010000011.1, forward strand.
ATTAAGGTTGGGATGCACCCCAGCACACTGTTATGGTTTGAGGAACCCACGACAATTTATTGTTGTTTAGACAATTATTCTGTCCCCTAATGACTCCTCCCCACTCAGGAAGGGGAATTGGCAAAAAACAGGGAAACTGAGTGTTGAAATATAAACAGACTTCCTAGAATAAGACTAAAAAATTAACATCAATGATAGTAAAGAAGCAGTATTGATCCCAATAACAATATAAGATATGCAAGGATCACACCCAGCCCATTCCATCACAGGAAGCCGTGCACTCCCCGCAGGGACAGCCAAGGTGGGACACTGGGAGTGCTATGGCTTCAGGAGGAAGGGAAGAGCTCAGGGTTCTGGCACCAGGGCAAGGAGTTCTCAGGACCACAACCATCAAGGAAGAGAGAAAACTCTTCAGCAAACTTTCTACTTTGTATTGAATGTGGCGTTCATGGTATGAAATAATCCTGTTGGCAGCTTGGGTCAAGTGTTCAGGTCTTGCTCCTCCTCGTCCCTGCTCCTGGCGAGCTTGAAAACACCGAGAACTTCATAGAATCATAGAATGGTTTGGGTTGGAAGTGACCTTGGCGATCATCTTGTTCCAACTTGAAACCCACATCCCAGAGCTAACTATAAAGTAAATATTTTCACGAATTCAGATGCTAGAGTCTTCTAAAAGTGCAGTTTTCTCAAGCATTAGAAGAGAAATCAGTTGCTGTTTGGCTCACAGCAGGACGCAGACCATGAGCAGGAGGAGCGTAATCACCCGTGCCGTTACAAACGGGAGAGGTGGTTTCTCCACCAAATTTATATTTCTCTTTGCACCCTTCCCCTCACCAACCCTGAGCAGCAGCTCTGAGCCGCTGCCAGCAGCACAAGCGCTCCCGTGCCGCAAAGCAACAGCGGAGAAAACCCCGGCCAGGCTCCCTCCGCGTTCGGAGAGGACGATTGCACGGCGTGAGAGGAATCCTAATGGGACGGCAGGACAGCTGCGGCAGCATTCGTCATCTCAGCAGTCCCTGCCAGGCAGCACAGGGCTGCGCTGGCACCGACGGCATTCGGGGCACTGCAATAGGATGGCACAAAGAATCAGCATCTTTTTTTTTTTCCATCGTGTTGCTCAGTGCATGGACAGTGGCACAGGCTCCTTAAAACGAGCAGGGAATACACCGGGTTCCCGGTTTTTGCTGCAAGGGGATGGTCCAGCGTCACCCCACGCTGACCTGGCAAACTTGGCCACCCAAGCCACACTGCAGAGCTGCAGACTGGCACAAGTCAAGAACATAGCTGGGATTTAGAAGAGGGATGGAAGTCAAATCTTACCCCCCTTCCCCAGCTTTGTTTCGGGGTTAGAAATTCCTCAGTGGATGAAAGCAGCTGTCAAAAAAAAAAAAAAAAAAAGAAAACAAAAAAACAAACAAAACCTGAACTAAAAAAAGGCTTTGGAAGCAAATTTCCACCAAATCAGTATCCTGGGAGGGATCCACAACATGTAGTTTTGAAATATCACAGCAAGATATTTCGAGCTTGAAGGAGAAAAAAAAGTCGCTCTGGATTTTAGGGGAGTCTGACAAATTCCACCAGAAGCCCTACACACCCCGGTGCATGCCAGCACCAATCATAACACAAAATACTTTTGCCTGAATTCATATTTCCAGCCTCAAAACGTTTTCCAGTGGGTACAGAACTGGGCAGACCGGCTGCGTTTTCTTCTTGGAGGACCAGTATTTATTTTCCCACCCGGTTAAACCTTTGCGGCTTCACCACGCTGCCAACCTCTCCTAAAGAAGGGGCTGCATTTCATTAGCCAGGGGAAAGCACGCAGCTTGCAAAGGAAAAATCAATACCTGTCATCTGTATTTATGTATGAGCTTTTATTAATGTGGACTTTGGAGTTTAGCTGATGTTCTCTGTATCTGTCCCTAATACCCGCTGCTCCGCGTGCTCTCCCTGCTCCAGTCAATAGCCGTTCCTGTTTCCAAAGAGATGCACTTTAAAAAGCATCTGCACCGCTTACTTTACCCAAAGGAGTGGAATTTTTTTCAGCAGTTCAATAATATTCATGTACAATATAAATGAATACAATATCCTTTGATGCCCTGGCCAGGTTGATGGTGTTTCTCTCTTCTCTCCATCATCTCTTTCCTACAGTAAAGGGAAAAAATTAGTCTGGGCTCATCAAATCCTCTCAGTCAAAAATATGGGTTTTTTCTTGAGAAGCATTTGGGGATTGATTACTGTTTTCTTCTTTAATAAAGTACCTATTTCTTTCTTGTTTTTCTTTCCCACCAGGAGATCAAAACCCCAAGTGTTATTTTATTGGCAAAGCTTTCAGCTTTCAGTTGCTAAAAACCTAAGATGTTTTGGCCTGGAACCAAAATCACGAAAGTCTTTCCAAGGAACATTTTAAAACCTCGAAACTCCTCTTAGTTTTGTAGGTTTTTCAGTTAAGATTTATTTTTAACAAGTCCTGGAACAGATGTAGTCTGGGAGAGGGTTGCGCATTCATCACCTCTGTCTACAGGTTGTGCCTTACACTGTGCTCGTGGCTATGGCAGGACAAGGGCTGTAGAAGCCCTGGCACGTCCCTCCCAATCCCAGTTCCTCCTGCACAGTTAATTCTGGGTTAATTCAGAGCTCTGAGCCGGTTTCACCTTCCCTAAGCCCAAGCAGAGATCCCACGATGGGACATATTGGCAAGTCATCCGTTTTGGGTAGCAGCAATGCGGTAGCAGAGGCAGCTTTCTAACTTGGCATCTCTCCACAGCAGCAGCAGCAAAAAAAAAAGAAAAAATCCAAAAAAAACTAAATAGGAAGGGAGAAACCCAGAGACTCGAGTGCCTTCTGCCTGCAGATGAGCCAGAGCTGCCTTTCCCCTGTGGCTCCTGAGGATGCTTTGAAGTCCCAGACCCTCCCTGCCACATCTGGACCCTCTTTCTCTCTTTCTTCACCTCATATCCCACCCAAGTGATTTAATCTGTGGAGCTGCTGGTTTCCCTTCAAAGAATCACTTGATTTAAGCACCCTCATCTCTCGATCCTCCCACCCCTCCAATCCTCCTAGCTGGAACTCACGTGTGTGGCACTGTTGGCACCAGCCTTGGCATGCACTGCACGGACCAGAGCAATGGGCCACGGCAGCGCTGGGAAGCTTGATTGCCTTCAAATTGAAAACTAATGACTGAACATCGCTGTGGCAGTGCTGGAGAGATTTCCTCCTCCTTTGCTCAAAAAACGAAAAGGAGAGGCAAGGTGAGTTTTGCTCGCACAGGTCCTTCATGAAACCGGCATGGAAGAGACTTCTGTTCACCGTGTTGCTCTCCATTAAAGGAGTTTCTCCAGTAAATACTGAATTCTGGAGAGGTGGTGTGTGTGTGACCCCATTCCCCTTTCTTCTATTAAATTGCTTTCACCTCCCATTGCAATTTTTACAAAATTAGGGCTTTTTTAATTCACCTGGAAAACTCCCTTTCTGGTCCTTTCACCTGAAGGGAAATTGGTGGCAAAGCCTCTTATCCATGGAGGAAAAGCTGGAGGCAGACCCGAGGCCCCCCATGGTCTTCTCTGGGGCATCTGTATGTGACACAACTGCACCTCTTGTCGCAAAGCGGGTTTCCCAAATTGCTGGCACCAGTTCTCCTCAGCTGTGACCCACACTGCCCTGCGGCAGCTCCTGGCACATGGTGAGAAAGGTCCTGCAGCTCCTGGCTGGTGCTTGACTGTCACCTGAAGTCCAAGCTTCCATTGAAACAGCAGCAGCCAGGATAACCCATGGATGATGTGTACCAATACAGGCAACTGCTTGTTGCTCCAGGAATAGAGGAGTGATTGTCCCCCTGTACTGGGCACTGGTGAGGCCCTACCTTGAGTGCCATGTCCAGTTTTGGGCCTCTCATGACAGGAAAGACATTGAGATGCTGGAGCGGGTCCAGAGAAGGGCAATGGAGCTGGTGAGGGGTCTGGAGCACAAGTCTTGTGAGGAGAGGCTGAAGGAGCTGGGGGTGTTCAGCCTGGAGAAAAGGAGGCTGAGGGGAGACCTTGCTCTCTACAACTCCCTGAAAGGAGGGTGGAGCCAGGATGGGGGGGTTGGTTTCTTCTCCCATGGAACAGGCAATAGGACAAGAGGAAATGGCCTCAAGTTGTGCCAGGGGAGGTTTAGGATGGATATTGGGAAAAATTTTTACACTGAAAGGGCTGTCAAGCGTTGGACCAGGCTGCCCAGGGCAGTGGTGGAGTCCCCATCCCTGGAGGTATTTAAAAGCTGGGCAGACGTGGTGCTGAGGGACATGGGTTAGTGGTGGGTTTTGTCAGTGTTGGGTTGATGGTTGGACTTGATGACCTGAAAGGTCCCTTCCAACTGAGACGATTCTATGATTCTAAAAATCAATATGCAGAAAGCATCTCAAAAAATCCATCTTAAAAGCAACACAAGGTAATCCCCACTGTGTGAGCCTAGAATTGCCATCCTTCCTTCACAAGGATGCCGCAACCTTTTGCAGTCCTGTACGAGAGAATTGCTGCAGAGCTTCATTCTGGAGCTGTGCTCCAGCCCAAAAAACAGTTTTAGAATGAAGGAAGTGCTGGTTCCTGCTCCAGCACCAAGCAGTACCCTCAGAAGAGTCACAGAAATCATATATGAGCCATATATTTTTTTCCCGCATTCCCCTGTATCATAGAATAACAGAATGGTTAGAATTGGAAGGGACCTTAAAGACCTTCCAGTTCCAAGCCCCTGCCCTGGGCAGGGACACCTCCCACCAGACCAGGTTGCTCCAAGCCCCTTCCAACCTGGCCTTGAACCCTTCCAGGGATGGGGCAGCCACAGCTTCTGGGCCAGGGTTTCACCACACTCACAGCAAAAAATTTCTTTCTAGTATCTAATCTAAATCTCCCCTCTTTCAATTTAAAACCATTACCCCTCGTCTTATCGCTGCACTTCCTGACAAAGAATCTTACCTCCTAGTTGGGTGGATGAACCAAATCCACACAGGTGCAATTACTGCAGTTCTGTGGGGTTTTTCCCCCCTCCCCTCTTTTCTTTTATATAAAGCAAAACAAGCAAAACCAACCCAAAATTCCCCACAGCCCCTAAACAGAGAACTGGGCTGAATAAACCCCCCTGCTCAGTGCTGAGAGCATCTCCATAACAGATGCCGAACACATTTTTTTCTCCTTCACGCAGGAAGGTTGATGGATGGATTAAAAATGTAGAAGGAGGAACAAAAGAGGAAAGCTTAAAAAAAAAAAAGAAGAAGTGGGATGATTCCGTGAAATATTAATGCGAATCTTACTGAATGGGCCGAGATTTGTGCCAGACAGAAACAACTGTGTCTCCCATCTCGAGTCCTCGCAACATTCCATTCATCACCCGAGGTGTGCCAGGGCCACTCACGTGGAGAGCAGATGTCCAGCGAGTCTCTGCTGCTGGAAAAAGACACCTAATTTCTGATTTTCAGGGCTCTTGTTCTTTTTAGGAGGCAGAAACACCCAGAGGCAATTGTTCACCCCGTGATCTTCCAGCTGGATTTCCGAGATGGAGAGCAGGGCCAGGCTCCTTTAGAGGGAAAGGCTTTCAGAAACCATAGCTCTATGAAGTCTCCGTTAGAATATTACACTAAAAACGAACAATCTCATACAACCAGCGCCATTACCACTTTTCAAAATACACCAGAAAAAGGATTCACGTGCTAATTTTACTTTTTAGCTGTATTTCTGAATTTTCTGTGTCCTGTAGCAGCAGTCCCCAGGGAGCCATCACTTTGGATACCGGTGCTGACTACTGCCCGAGGACAAATATTGATTTTGTGGGTGCTCTCCAGATGGACGCTGCCACTCCTCGTCCTTCACACGAGGAACACACATGGGTACAAAGCAGGAGGCAAACTTCACAGCTGTCACTCCCCATTTCCACATTTCCAGCACTTGCAGTTTCCCTTATTGAAGGAGCAGAACCCAGAATAGACAAAAGTATCAGGGTTTAAATAAATTCCAAATTAAAACCCAAAACTCAGTGCAGTAAGACTTGCGACTGGCACTCCTAAGCACAGCTATAATGCAAATAAGGCTTAAATTTATTTACATTTACTGGCAGTTGGTGAAATTTAGATAGTATATCTCTTGCAGAGAAAATTGGGAGGAGGGGAACCTACCTTTCACTCACAGACTTCAGGCACTTTCTTACTCAAGGCCAATTAACTCAAGCAATAAGGGATTAAAAGCTCATTAATGATGTTGGGCCAACTCCTTTTATTCCAGCGCAGAAAACCAGACTGAGGATTTGTATAAGCAAAGTGGCTTTACAGATCTCAGCAGCCACTGAATCTCATTCATAGTAATAACTACTGAAAGACAAAAGACCTACAGCGATAAGGATAACAATAATAACAAAGCAAAGATCAGTGGACGTCTTAACAACATTTATTTAAGAAAAAAAAAAATAACAAAAGAAGTCAGCTATATGCTTCTAAGCAGAGGCTGGTTATTCTCCTTTGAAATTTTCTTGGCAGGTCATCGTTTGCAAAATATTTGGCATGAGCCTTCTGAAATTGAAAAGATAAAGCTAGAAACAGCCCCTGACCACAAAAGTACTATTTAGCAACTAATGCAACACAAGAGACAAACAAATACCACGAGGAAAAAAAACCAAAAAAGCCCAGTTTTGACTCATTTGGAGCATACAGCTGGCAAGAATCAAACCAGAAAAGAACCTTTTCAGGTTACAACTATGTACATGAGATTGTTTTGAAAGGCTACTGGAAATAGCTCACTTTCCTGAGGAATAACATACATTTTTTAACGTAAGATCACACAAATCAAAGAATGCCCATGAAGCTGCTAATATACTTAAAATTGAGCAGATGCCTAACAGCTTTACTGGCCAGGGTATAAAATAGGGGCGGGGGGAACCCAAGCCAACAAAAAAACCTCCCCAAACCTTCCAACGTATTATTAAACTACAAAAAGAGAAGGATTTTAAAAGGGCTTATTCACTAAAACATACAAAGAATAAATGAACAATTTTATTTTATTCTGATGCTGAATAGAATGTATATGTATAGATTAAAACACAGGGAAAAACCCCATGGTATTATGGACTACAAATTCAAGTAATATTAAAAGATTACATATTTTATCAGCTGCAGGGGGGTGGGGTGGGTGCATTTATTCCTTACAGATGAAAAAACTACGAGATGTGTCAATGAAAATATCTGACAAGTATCTACATTTCTTCTTTTCACTGAAAAATACAATAAACCAGTGAGTTGATCAGATACAGCACTCAGTCTCCGAACACCCCCACCAAGTCCAGACACCACTATTAACCCCACGTCACGCAAAAGGAAGACACCAACATTTTTTATTTGAGGAAAACTCTGACGAACTTATGATCCTTTGTAGATAACACAGTTAGAACCACTAAGCAACACGTCACAGTCACGCAGGAAACCCATGGCTGGGCTCCAAAAGGCTGGGCTGGGCTTTCCCATCCCCACAAGGAACCTGGCTTTCTAGGCAGGCAGGAAAAAGAAGTTTCTAAAGGAAAAAGCAATAGTTTGTTTTGGTTTTTTTTTTAAATTAAGCCACTTGTGTTGCATTAAAGAATTTTAAGACCACCATTTGACACCAAAGAAAAAGCAATTTTTTACTGCTTTGCATTGTGACCATGAGTAACGCGCAGTGAGACGCGTCCCCTCAGAAAGGCAGAACCGGGGAACCGCCGCCAATATTTTAAAGAGGAGAAGAGACTGCAATTCTGAGATTGCAGCTCTTATACCATCACTTATCAGCATGCAACTTCCTAAAACACCAGAAATACTTTCAGACATACTTTCAGATTAGTCAGACCAAAATATCCAAGTGTATGCATTTTGCTGGGGTTTTTGTTTGTTTTATTGAGGTTATTTTGCCTAGAATTGCAGTCCTGGAACCGAGCCGTGTGTCCAAGCTCATTTTTGGAGTGTTTGGGCAAACCCCTCTTAGCTTTCCACATCACACACTGGCTCTTCCATGGTACCAAGCCCTCCAAACCCAGGGTACAAACCTATATCCATTCCTTAATTTAATTTATTTGAGAGAATTTAAAGAGGTGCAGGTGAAAAACGTAGTTTTAAGTAGAAAAATCTAACTCCAACAAAGCTGTTAAGCAATTGCCTCCTTAAAATTTCAGTTCCCTGGAGACGAACTCACAGTTACAAAACTGAAAGGAACAAGCCATGACATTGTCATCATGAAGAAAATAGGTCTGGCTGCTTTGTTCTTTGTTGCTGTTACTGTTAAATAAAACAACGACCAGAATAGAAAGAATGAATAAAAAAGCAGCCATGGAAAACCAAAGAAGTTAAAAGAAAATTAGTTAAAAATAGGAGCAGGGAGATTCTTCTTCTGTAAACTTGGTTTTGCACCTGTACTATATCAATCCTTACCATCTTGGGATGGAAGATGGTCAAGATATAATTATTTCCTCTCAATTTCATTTATATATGTATATATACATAGTACAGCATGTCTGCTTCTTTCTGACTACTGGGAGGGTACCACTGTTCAGCTGTTTCGACTAGAATAAAACCCAGCCTTTATTTACAATCTTAATTTTACAACTTATGGTGATGAAATAGTGCTCAGCTATATTTCTAATTCAGTAGGCAATTCAAAACCACAGCCTGGAATTCTGTTGAAATAAACAGAAGTGACATTTCAGTAATGTTTTTTAAAAAAATTTGAACTTTTAAATGTGCTAGATACATGAGAAAGGTTAAACATACAGTCTGTTTTGCACTTATGCAGATTAAGAGAGGAAATGCGCTGCCGTTTCATTACAGATGATATCTTTCACAATCTTACAGCTGTCATCTTCTCACACCTTATTTTTAGCCAGAACGGAGGAGAGAAAAGAAACTTTGATGTTTCCTTCTTTTTTGTTTTTGTTTTCTCAGTTTCAACTGATCCACTCATTTAAGTGATGTAACTTGAAAAGAAGAAACAGATTTTTTTCTCCAGCTTCATCTGCAGTTGTCAAACACCGGTTTCACTTCAGTTTCAAGCACTTGGCCTGTGACTTCCCCACTTCACTGCTTCAACTCTCTTTAAAACACGGACTGAAAACACACTTCGAATAATATTTATGCTACAGAAATTATTGCATTACTGAAAATTAGGCTTGATAATTTAACTGAAACTGTAAAGATTTTTTTTTCCAATTTTAATATACTAGAGAACTTCTTCTATCTTGCCTTATTCCTCTGTTAGGGATAACATATACAAGTTTTCCTCAACATACACAAGATCTGCCCTTAGCATGAAGTTGTAATACCTAAAGGCTAATCCAGCTGCCCCGTGCATTCAGTCCTCAGCATCCTGGTTGTCCCAAGAACCACTACACTGGAGGTCTGATGATCCGCACACCCGCTTAGCGCAAAGGAGAAAGCCACGGGATCTTCACGAAGTAAAACACTGACCTGTGGGTTTTATTTTTTTTTTTTACTTCTGTAAAGACACCAGACAAAATGCAGGAAAGGAATGAAGTATCAGTCCTGTAAATCAAAATAGATTCTAGCCACATCCTGAAGTAGAAACCCTAAGCTGCCACATGTAACATTACATGTGCTATAAGGTCTCCGCAAGTATATTCCACCTGCAGGAAGCTTTAGATCCCATCATTGCCCTTCTCTGCACACAAAGAGCAGAGACTGAACTCATGTAACCAAAGGGCAACCACACGGGGATCACACGCAAATTCCAATGAAAGCTTCCCGTAGCTAAAGGAAACGATACGGAGGGATGAAGTCATGAAAGCAGAAACCATGAGAGAGTAGGAGGGCCTAACGTCAAGATGAACTCAACGTCCAGCGAGACCTCAAATAAAGCTGATAAGGGAATATCCTGGCACCACACCTCTCAGGGCAAACCCAGCTGGGCTGGTTGGAAGGCTGTATCTCGTACACAATTTCCACACTGTCTGAAGCTCCAAGGCTGCGAGAAATAGAGGCAACAACTGCTTCGCCTCTTTCAGAATTTCATCATGTCGTGCTTCCATGGAGAAAAGCCTCAGTCCTCCCCCTCCACCCCTCCAGGAGCTCCAGCCAGCACGGTCAGTCTGTGCTCGAGACATCCCACTGCAGGATTTACACAAACCTCAACACCCACAGAATGAGAAAAAGGAAAAATTTACATTCATGTGCCCTAAACAGGCAGTCGGCTGTGACTGCTGAAGCGATGGCAGATCATAAAATGTTCTCAAGACCTCCCTTCCCCATCCTCTCAACTCCCTTTGTCCCCAGTGTGATATTGTGACCCAAATTTAAAAACAGGCTCTCTGGACAGGAACTGTTTGGGAAAGTTTTAAAGCACCTACTAAAGGTATTTTGACTACGCAGATACACGGGGTCCAGCCTCAGAAACCCTCGCCTGGTTCCCTCCCTCACGTACCCCATTCCTTACCCTCCCCTGCAGCAGAAATCGTCCTCTTTAAGGCAGGGGGGGCATTTAAAACAGCAACTCTCCCTTCACAAAACCAGCTGTAAATGAAAAGAGATCTTAGCTGTTTAAGAGAATCTCTCATTATATTTAAATTAACAACCACCCCTCTGACAGACAATACAACTGCGAATACCTGCAAGTGATACACCGAATCCTCTCCCTTACCCCACTGCGGACCAAATGCCACAAGAGAAAAATCTCAGCTGCCACCGTTTTCGAACCCCTGGTAAATACAACACAAATACCTGAAGCTGTGAATCACCGGAGAGCAATGAACACTCATCAGCCATTGCTCCCTGTCAAATCTTAATTCTTCCAAGTTTTATCAAGACAAAGCACATCTATAAAAGATGGTGTGGCCGCACCTTTATTCCTTCGACCAGCCATGTTTACATTTCCGTGCCTGTGCAAGAGACTTTACCGCTTATCTGCCCTTAAGATTCATGACTAAATCTCCCAAACATTTTTGGGAGTCTCGCGATTATAATTCAACTATTACCCTGCGTGTCTGTACATTAAACAGCAAGTTAAGGCAGAGGTAACACAACTCTCTATTGCTTCAATAGCAATGACCAGCAAACACCCAGACACGTGGCTGACAAAAAAATAACAACCAAGCTTTCTTGGGGTGGACTATGATATTAAATGCATGAAGAAACGATGCCTTTAATGCTGCACAGGAAAGAGCTACATGAAGAAAGCTCAAGACCGATTTCTTAGGAATAAGCCCATTGAGTCCCCCTGCAACGACCTCTTCACTCTCTGAAGAGAAACAGCACTTGCCTTTCTGGAATGTCTCAAAATTCACATTTCAACAGGCTACAAATCCAGTTGTTCACACTAACCTGAAAAATATGTTTCAATCAGCTTTTTGGAAGTGTCCAGTCAAATCTTCCTCATCTCTATGAAAACATGAACCTTCTATACACCATATTCATGCAGAAGACACAAAAATAGACTTGGGAGAAGAGTAACTCCGACATGCCAAGATATCAAATATGGCATTGAAGATGTGAGTTCAGTAAATGCAGCAGTTCTGGCCACCGAGACTGAGGGTCAGCTCAAAGCTCTGGGCAGTATCTCTGATGGCATCTTGCATGATCTTTTCTACTATCTTCAGGAGCAGAGAAGTCAGCAGAGACACACAGAGCAACACACAGGATAACAGACCAGGGAAAAGCACTGGAAGAGGTTACGGCTTTGGAACAAAAGCCTTGGCACTTCCCATTCTCCCTCTTTTACAACAAATTCCAGATTGTTTTTTATTGCCTGCTCTCGATGTACTGACCAGCATCTGCTCAAACCATATCCAATTTTTCAGACAAGCCACTCTTGAACAGATTCCCTAAATGAGAAAAGGGAATAATAATAACGTTGTATGGTGCTGCCTCCATAAACACGCTCCCCAGTCCAGCAAACCACAGCTTGGAGAAAAACCTGGTGGTACATAATATCGAGACCCCTTCACGATAATTAGACAGATTTAATTAACCTGTCAGGAAGATTGCTCTACGCAGTGAGGCCAAATGGGAAGTTCAGGTAAATGATCTCTGCAATACTTCTTCCATAGGTACAGACAGCAAGAACATTTGGGGAAGGTCTACTGCAATAAACTGTCTTTTGCTATTTTTTAACCACTGTCAGTGTCAGGCCTGCCTTATTTACCTACTCCCATTAAAAGCAAGGTAGCATCTGTTTTTATAGATCACAAAGTCTTGAACTAAATATCCTGTCCTTCTCATCGACTTCTTACTGGAATCCCAGAATATGCTCAGAAACATCAAAATTGCCAGAAACCACAAATCGAAGGCTGCTGTGTCCACCAAACCTCGCTGAGTAAGAGCACTAGGAAGCCTTCAGAAATTGGGAAAGAACTATTCCAAGTTCTTGAAGAAATATAAAATCTGAAATCCTAACAAAATGCCAAAGTGTGAGAAGAAGGTCCTGTCAATCTAAATTGCAAGTCAACGAGGTTGCCTGGAGTTGAAGAACAACTTTTATGACTGTGGAGACCTACCCTTTTCACATTGTTCTCGAATGGAATCACCTCGGGTTGAGGCTGCCTCTTCTTTTCATTCCCAGCTGTAACCCAGAAGCCAGGTGCCAAATGTGAGTAAAGGTACCAGTCTATTTGTTTTTCCAGCTGCAGAGCGGATGGACAGTTGCTGGTGTCAGCGAAATACGCCGGCCAACTCCGTTACGGCCTCGCGAACAGGAAGAGCTATTTTCTCTGACACGGATGATCCGTGAAATTCTACCACGCACCTCTGCCCGTGGAACTGGGAATCACTCCGACACCTCACGCTATAAATCTTGGACGCATTTGAAGTATCCAAACAGACTGTAAATTAAAATGACCGTGGCATCTTCTGGAGACAAAGATGAAGTAGATATCGGTATGAAAATGTTCTGATCTTTGATCTGCTCTTCCTTCTCAGAGATTTCCTCTGCTGCTGGGGGGGGTGTGTTTCAAAGGGGATGCAGAAACTGCACTATTCACTTCCTCTGAATGGTTATCTCCTGTTGAAACAGAATTCTGGGGTGGAAGGTAGAAAAGTCTCATATAAAGCCCCTCTCGTGTTCAAGACTGGTCTACGAAAATGTATGCGACATGTAGGGAACAAAAGAACATGCTCTGGTTAACTCCTTTCCATCCAATTCCACAGGACGCCTCGGTCTCCCCCACTGACTGTACCACAGATAAATGAGGAATAACAAAATCATCTACCCATCAGAACGTTTCCTGAAGGCCAAGTACTAGACAGTAATATCGCAACTGAAGACATGAGGGACAAGGCTGATACCAAGAGGACATTAAACTCAATAGAGCAGGCTCTTGGTTCCTCCTTGGTTTAAGAGACACTGGGTAAAGCCTTGGTATTTGCTGATGGCAGCACACGGAAAAGTTGCTACCACTCTTTCTTGGGCTCCTCCAGGAACCTAATCCAGGAGGACAACTCTCTTCAAAAGAGCTGGAAAAGAAATCAGATCTTATTTTTAACATTTCAGAGACTACCTGCTTTTGAAAGTAAGAGACAGGGAGAAATAGACATAGGGAGAAACACATAACCTGCCATTAGCCGAAAACATGAACAACAGGAGGTAATATTTAACGCCAAACAACTCTGAATGTTCCATGACAAAGACCAAATGGTTGATAAGAAAACAAACTTGCAAAGAATACAAATGGAAAAGCAAAGGCTTCCCCCCAAGTCCTGAGTATCCAAACACAAGGTATCACAGAGCATCTTAGTTCTCAGCAATATATATACATATATGTCCTACTGACTGTATCCTTAAAGAAAACCGTGCAATTTCCCAGAAGAGAAACTCCACAGCGACAAGAAGAAACTCAACAGCGCTGGTTCGATGCCATTCTAAACACCCTTCACGTGGAAAACTGAGCTTATGCAGAGTTCAGGCATGGCTACAGCAAACACTGCTCACCAGAAGGCTTTGATCTGGAGAGGAAGAGTGGAATCCCCCGACGTGGCAGATGTTTTATGGTAATTTATACGTGTAAGCAATGTATATTGACCAGGGAGAGAAGTGCTGAATCAGGGATGGCCAATCCAATTGGTCTGCAGCTGCCAAAATGTATTTGTATAAAGTTGAGAGTATATTATTAAAAACTATCACAGCCAGAATCGTACTCTGGTATTAAAAGAAAGCCTTAATACTCCATTCCTAACCTGTTGAGTTTAAGCTGTCGAACGCTTTAAGCGGTAAGTTCTCATGATCTGTGAAATTAGACTGACATGAAGAATTATTTTCCAAATATCAAATACAGGTTCTCTCAACAGCTTTTGACTGCTCAAGAGCCCTGAGAACAAGGCACTGGCCACACATGCAGGGCTGAAACCTGACTCAAACTGGACAGAGTCCCACTTTTATGGCAACCTTAAAAAAAAAATATGTTATTTTTTTAAAATTGTATGTGAGTAAAAAAAGTCTCTGTCTGCCATGATCCAATTTCACTGCTCACTATTTCCCTGCAGCAGTGATAGGGGCAAACCAGTACAGGTTTCTTCTAAGTTAATGCCTTTACTTGGTGCAGGAGATAAAAAATAAATTCAAAGAGAGCACAAGACTGAGCAGGTGACTCAAGAAGGAATGGAATTTCCATGATATTTAATAAAAACGCATCTTGTGTTTACAGATAGTTTCTGCTATTAATTTGGTACATTTCTCTCCCCCTGTGCTTGCTTCTAAAGAAAGCTACTGTAGCGCTGCTCACAATCCTGCTTGGAAAACCCAAAACAAGACAGCTTTAGAATCGCTGCACAAGATCATATTTGATCATCGCTGCGCAGCGAGGACAGACATCAGCTATTCATCCCGCAAAGGCAGCCTGCAGGGGGGTGCTGGGCTGAGCAAATACACCATCTTTCAGCTCAGCTGCCAAACAAGAGCATTCAAAAAGACAAAGTCTGCATAAACCACCCTTTTGTTCCACTTCTCCAAAATCGAAGATTGGTTAAAACTCTGTTTGGGGCGCTTGTATTAAAAAGCACAAAAAGCCAAGCCCTGTGTGGCTGGGGGAGAAGGAATAGAATCGTGGAATGGTTTGGGTTGGAAGGGACCTTAAAAATCATCCAGTTCCAACCCCCTCACCATGGGCAGGGACACCTCCCACCAGACCAGGTTGCTCCAAGCCCCCTCCAACCTGGCCTTGAACCCCTCCAGGGATGGGGCAGCCACAGCTTCTCTGGGCAACTTGGGCCAGGCTCTCACCACCCTCACAGTCAACAATTTCTTCCTCATATCTCATCTCAATCTCCCCTCTTTCAATTTAAAACCATTACCATTAGGAGACAGAGGAGGTGGCAGCGATGGAGGTGGCATGCTGATGGTGAAGGCACTCACACACGTAGTAAAAGACTTTCAATTTCTTTATATGTGCAAGGGGTGGTGATCCTGCCTCTCTTGCCATGACACAGGGTGTCATTTCCCCTAAATCTCTCCACCAAGTCTATCCTGAGTCATTAATAAATACTCAAATAGAAAAAGTCCATGCCAGTAATCCCAGTAAGATACAGCTAAAGTAAATTACCACCCTTGTTTTACAAGTCCCTTCAGGACACCAACATCTACAAACACATATAACCTAAGCACTTGACGTCCTGGCTAACCAAAACAGGCCAGTCTTAGGGTATCCCAAGTACTTCCTGAAAATATCATGGACTGCAGGAACACGTGCTTTATACAGCTGAGGATGTGAACTTGTTATCAAAACCAGCCTGAGACAAACGAGACTCCAAGGCCCTGCTGAAAAGCTGCAGGTTCATCGACGGGTCACGCTGGTGTGAAAACCCATCCTGGGAAACACCTAACCGCGCTACGGGAGTTTACCTGGGATGGGTCACTTCCCAGTGCCCGAGATTAAATTCCATTTACAGCTTCTAGCGGCTTTTTAAATCTTCTGCCCTAAGACACCGGTCAACTGGTCGGTTCTGCGTTAACCACACACACGCACAAGGTCTATTTCAGCAGGACCCTGCAGACATGTGAAGAAACTTACATCATTTTTAAATACTGCTTTGAGACTTTCAAGTATAGGACCGAGGAGGGCAAATAGAAACCTTGCCAGAAGAGCCAAATTAAAACCTTGCTCTTGTAGACCTTGCCTTGGCAGCGTTAAAGGATACGACGCTGAGGATGCTAAACGTTTGACAGAGAGTAGGGACAACAAAAACCCATACTGTCAGCATATTATCAAGTTCCAGTGAGTTCCCCATCTTCATCATCACAGCCTCTGTCAAAAGTCAGTAATTTAAGATAGCTTGATACGATGCTTTGAGAGATTAATTATTCCCATTAGATTAGAATTGGCTTAACTGTAATACCCTCTATTAAAAAGAAAAGATAAAAAAAGCTTCCCCAGCACAGATGAGGCAACCAACGCATTAGGATTGTAATGGAAATTGTACTTCCAAGGCTGGCAGACCCAAACTTGGATCTTCTTGCACACGCTGTGAATAGATAAGAAAATAGTTTCTTTACAGATGGTTTCTCCCCCACCCTGAAATGCATTTTGGGGAAAAAAAATTATTAACACAACATCAACAATCCAGCACTTAAGAGCAACCCTACAATCAACCATTGTGTGCCATGTGACAGATGAGAAAAAAAAACAACTCCACAAACACTAAGAAAACACATTTCAGTTTTAAGCTCCCTCAGTAGTAATGAAAAGCAAAGTGGGCAGGAGATTTTTAGAAAGGCCTTAAATATTCTTCTGTAACCTAATAGTGAAGACAAATATTTGCTTAACCTCCGCCTTCAACATCCAAAAAACAACCAATTACTCTAAAAGTTACCAAATGCCCCAAGAAGAATTTGAGGCATGAACCACCGCCACCAAAAAGCATCTGAGGAAAAGGCAGATCTCCCGCCGTCAGCAAGGCTGCCTCCTTTAGACATCCTAAAAACAACTGTGCTGGAGACGCCGGTGACTCATTAATAGCAACGGAGCAGAGAAACCACTTGAAGAGGTGAGAGGAAAATTCCATTTTAATTTAAGAGCGCTCTCTAGCAAACCTTGCCCCAGCTCTGCAATATTACAACAATTGGATATTCACTAAGAAACACATTTTATAAACACTACTGACAGTCCTCAGCAGGCACAAGATGTGCCATCTGTGCTAAGAAGACACCGTGGACCAAGAAAAATAAAAGTACAATGTTTATACATTACGTCCTTAAATGAAGAAAAGGTTTAGACCTTTAAAATTAACATCAATTGCTTTAAAAAATAAGTTTGCTTTGCATATTTGTCATAACAGCCGGTGCCATCCAGCTCAGCGTTCCCTCGGTACAGTTCCTCCCTGTTGCAGGGCTTTGTAAAAACAAAGAGCAAAGCAATGACCTAGAAACAAATGTCGGCTCTCAAACTACTTTAAACTCATTAACTTTATACTCGTTTCAGACTCATAACAACGTCTAAAAAGGCTGCCAAAAACTTTGATTTAAATTTGCGAGGTTGCACGATGAGAAGGTTTGGGTTTATTCCTCTCTGAAAGGGTTTCAGGAATAGAAGGCACATTTTTCCATAACCCAAAGAATGGAGGGGGGAGGGCAGGGTTGTGGATTTTTATTTTTTTTTTAAGGGGATATGTTTACATGGCAGAGAGCAGAGCCATGCATTCAAACCAGCTCCGGAACCGGAAGCTGTATGACATGTCAGCACAGCTCTCCGCTAATTACCAGGATAACGAGAAGCAGAATTATTTCTTTTTCCACAGAGAGCAAAGGGATGACACAAAAATACTTCTCTGCAACACAACCAATTATTTCTCCTCGTGCTGCCCTCCCTGCACAGGCATACTCAAAGCAGCTCAAGGTACGCTGAGTTTTGGATTTATGAAACGTGAAATGTCTTTTTAAAGGATTTAGTGCTAGATTCTCTAGCCAAGAAGCTGAGTGATCTGTGCACAGCACTCTAGGAGAGGGAAATATATATGTATATAAAAAGAAAAAAGGAAGGTAAATACGCACCATGAAAACTTTTTAAAAGTAACTCCCCTAGGCCATAAGTAACCATTTCAAAGGGGTGGTGGGAACAAGATCCATCTATAAAACTTCAATTTGAACATTAGCAAAGAGCCCTCCCCCAGCGTGAGCAATTACCGCCGCCTTTCATGTGGCAGAGTAACACACCTTTTCTCCTACAGTTGGCTGCGTCAGGTCTATTTTAAACACACTCAACAGCATTACAAAGTAAAACATCACAGCCACTCTTCCCATGCGGCTGAAGATGCAGATCGCCAAACGCAGGCCGAAAACTTTAAGGCTTCCTTTATAAGCAACCCAAGCCTTAAAGCTGCCGAGCATCCCGGAGGCTTGGGGAAGGGGCTCCCAGGGACGGCACACCGAGAGGAACGCGCCATGCCTGTGCTGCCGAGGGACGTGGTTTAGTGGTGGTCTTGGCAGTGTTAACGGCTGACGGTTGGCTGCCATGATCTTAAAGGTCTTTTCCAACCTAAATGGTTCCATGATTCCATGCTTGTGCCGTTCCGTGCCACCGCGGCCGTGGTTCTGGCGATGTGAGCACCAGTCCTCACCGCTTCGGGAGCATCTCCTGGATCTGCAGCACTAACTGTACCACCAGCTGCAGCTCCGTTCCGGCTTCTGCGGGGCTTTAATCTGCTTCTGCCTTTTGCAGGCTATTATTAACCTCAGGGATAAACTTGCACCCTTTTAATCAGGTGCTTTAACTGATGCGTTCTGGAAACAGGTACGACAAAGAGACACCCTCCACCTTCCCTAGCAGTAACGCGGAAAGGACCATCCACCAGCTCAAACCTCTAAGAAATGAGCGAGGGGACGGGAAAGACAGACCCTTCGCCAACACTGCAGACAAATCCTTTTTAAATAGAAGCCTTAGAGGGGGACGGCACCCCCACGCCTCCCCAGGGCTGTCCCCCCACACACACACCCCGAGGTTCGCAGGAGCCACCGTCTCCCAGCCGCCCCCTTTGCCCCCCCCGGAACCCGAGGGGACCCCCGGAGCGGGGCTCACCTTGTAGACATCGCCGTAGGTGCCGCTCCCCACCCGCTGGATCAGCTCGTAGTCCTGCTGCGGGTTCCGCCTCAGGATATCCCCGCTCGGCCGCACCGCCGGCTCCATCTCCGGCCCCCCGCCGAAGGAAGGGCACCAACCGGCCGCTCGCCTCCTCGCCCCGCCGGCCGGGGATGCTCCTAACGCGGCAGCCGGCCCATGGCTCCTGCGGCGGAAAGCGCCCGCTGAGGGGAGGGCTCCCGGGGCGGCCTCCGGGCCGCGGCCGCCCAGACAAAGGCGGAGGGACGGCCGGCGGTTGCCACGGCCGTTGGCGGCCCGGCGGCGGGGGACCGAGCGCCCGGGGCTCCCCGGGGCAACGGGGAAAGGCCGAACCCGGCGGGGAACAACCGCCCCGGGCGCTGTGGGGAGGGAGGTTCCGTCCCGCCGGCGCTGAGGAGGCGCCGAGGCCCGCCCGCCGCCGGCCGGGGGCAGCCGCCGGCCCGCCCGCAGCCAGGCCCGCAGCAAGGCCGGGCCGGCTCCTACCTGAGCGCCCACAGCCCTTTGTCCCGCCGGAGAGGGAGCGCCGCCGCCGCTGCCGCCGCCTCTTCCTCCTCCTCCTCCTCCCGCCGCGGCCCCGCGCTCCTCCCCGGCTCCGCCGCGGCCCCGGCCCCCCACGCACGCACCGCCCGGCCGAGCCGGGACGGGTCG
>JAOXJK010000011.1:2554099-2579573 GCA_025774025.1 Xenus cinereus
GGAGGGAGAGAGAAATAGAGACATTTGTCAGCAGGATATTAAATAAAAATCAATCGAACTCCACTGTTTGTAGAATTTACATGATCTACCAACAAATCTCCCTCAGAAACCCCCCAACTCAGCAAAAACGATGGCATCAGTGACACACCTGCAGGTTCTGGCCCTGCTCATCCCATTGTGGTAACTTGTTTCCTGGCCCTGTCCTCTGAATTGGGTTACACTTGGCACGTGCTGCTGTAACTATGGTGGTTTAAAAGCCGATAACCTAAAAGCTGTGCCCTTTGGGGCAGATGCAATTCTGTCTGATATAATAATTTTTAGATTCCCTGAACTATATCTGGACTATTGACCTGTGTGCCTTTTAAAAACTAGACAGTTACAGCATTACAAAAATTTTGAGTAGTTGAGGTTTTTGGTTGGTTTGTTGTTTGTTTGTTTGTTTTTTTGGTTTTTGTTTTTTCCTTTAGGGGGTATTTCTGCTGAAATTGTTAAATGTTGGCATGGAAGAAAGGCCTACTTCTCTGTTGGGGAATTAACATACTATAATAATTCCTAAGAGTGATTTTAATTTTTCTGTGCCTTTCTATAAGCCTTTTTATAGGTGATGTGACTGTAGTATTTGAGCATGGCTAGTAATTGCTATGCTCCAGTGATAACAAACTCCCGGAATGACCCTGGTGTGGCGTAGGAGAGGGAGGAAGGTGCTGCAGGCAGTGACTGCAAATTAGATGAGCTGTGCTTCAAGAGAAGTTACTTTCGGTGATAAATGTGCCTCAGCAGGCAGAAGTGTAAAAATGATGTAAAGCCGTTTTCAGACTTGTTTGGGCTCGTGCTGGACGGAGCGCTATTCACTCATGGTGTCAGTATTTGTGTTTTGCATTTGGTGGTTTCTAGTAGGAATTTATAGTCTACGGTTGAGTTCTGTAGCATTATTGATTGAGTCATTGTACCTCTGTGAGTGACCTTATACATTGACTTCTGCTGCTGTTCAGGTGGCAAGAGTAACAGTGTAAACCTTCTGGTTTTGACTGGTATTCCCGGCCAATGTCATCGAATCATAGAATAGTTTGGGTTGGAAGGGACCTTTAAAGGTCATCTTGTCCAACCTCCCCCTGCAATGAAGAGGGACATCTTCACTTAGATCAGGTTGTTCAGAGACCCGTCCAACCTGACCTTGAATGTTTCCAGGGATGAGGCATCTATCACCTCTCTGGGCAACCTCTTCCAGCGTTTCATCACCCTCACAGTAAAAAATTTCTTCCTTCTATCTAGTCTAATTCTTCCCTCTCTTATTTTAAAGTCATTACCCCTTGTCCAATTGCAACAGGCCCTGCTAAAAAAGTTTGTCCCCATCTTTCTTACAAGCCCCCCTTAAGTACTGAAAGGCCATGATAAGATCTCCCTGGAGCTTTCTCCTCTTCAGGCTGAACAACCGCAGCTGTCTCAGCCTGTCCTCATTGGAGAGGTGCTCCAGCTCTCTGATCACCTTTATGGCCTTTCTCTGGACCCACTCCAACAGATCCATGTCTTTCCTTTCAGGGGCATTTGGAAGTGTAGGCAATTATGTAAAGTTGATTCTTAGTGCCTTGATCCTAAAATAATGCTGAACGTTTAACCATAACACATTTGCATTAGGGGAATCCACCTTCAGTGACTGAGTGGTCCATGGAAGACTTCAATTTTATCATAAGTGATCCTTCTTACTGGAATATCAACACACCCATGCCAACACTTTTGTGTAACACCACCGTGTTACTCATGTGTACGACCATACGTTCACGTGCCAGGCACCTCTTGCTGATCAGTGAGAGGAACAGTTTATCTGGGAAGGATGCATGTGCTGTTTGGCCCAACCAGGCAGTTCAAATGCCTCTCAGAAGGGCAGCCAGTCAAGATGTCTTCGCTGCTGTTCACCTGGTTATTGCTAGGGCTGGAAGGGACTCTGACAGCCTGGTCTGTGCATCTGGGAAACGTGCACTACCTTGTCATGCCAGCTGAGCCAGAGAGCTGCCCCTTGGCTGCTGGTAGGCTAAGGGCACTGCTTGGCTGATCTCACCTGTTGAAGCTTTGGTTTATGTCCAATTAAAGGCTTGGCATTAGCTTTAGCTGACCAAGGACTTTCAAGACCTTTCTGTGAGGTGAACCAAAGCATGGCAAGCAGGGATGAGAGAGAGGTTTGCTGCAAGCAAGCACGCTGCTGCAATGGGGAACCAAATCTGTAGATTGTCTCTGTAGAGACAATTCAACTTAATTAGACTGGTCTTTGGCATTTACAATTTGAAAGGCAAATCTAGCAGTTAATAACCTATAAAACTGGTCTCTAGACCGGAAAGAATGGCTTATATCTATAATTTTGTTCATATGCATTCTAAAAGCAATATTATATTAGTGTACTGTATTTATGCATGGTAATAGACACTTACTTATACCAGTTAATACACACATGTTTTTTAACTATATTAAAAAGAAATTGTCAGTTATCACATAATTGTACTTCGTAACTCTTCTGTCACTAGTTGGTCAATAAATAACGTTCAGAAATGGAACTCTGCAGTAACTTAAACAGAATATAGCTTTTTAATAATACTTGGGTGCTGCCTAATAGATGAGTTTTATTTAGGGACACTGCTCTTCAACTTTTGAGTTCTGATGACTAGATTTTGAAATAATGTTATTAAAAAGTCTTGCTGGGGCTTGTTTTCTATTGTGGTAGGTAACTTGCTGCATTCTATATCCATAAGACTCTGTAAAGTGTTCTCTTTATAAAATGTCTGAAATATTCCCTTCTTTTTATTTCATTTTAAAGTTCAGTAAAGCTGAGGTGAAAGGAAATGATATAACTTTTCTGAATTATAGCTTTCCACTGCAATGCACTCAGCATTTTTGGGAGTGTACCTGATCTTGCAATATTCCTTATTTTGGAGTCAGTGGGGAGTTATGTAAACAGATACTTTTGATTTTTATATTCCTGGGGACTCTTTGGAAATATGGCTGGGTTTTGAACCTTGTGACTGTTAGGAAGTTTTACTTTTAAAACTTTATCTTGTTGTTTGGCTTTTCGGGTCATTCTGTTCTGCATGCTATTTTATCAAGCACTAGGTGGTAGCACGTGTCACTCAGTGCGGAGTTCTGGGTAGAGAGGAGGAACAGAGTAAAAGGAATAAAAACAGATTCTGGGCCTAACCAGCAAATCAGTCTAACAAACAGTGAAGCTGGTAAGAGTCTTTCCCATGACTTCGAAGGGCCCAAGGTTAGGTCATGTAATACATGTTTGTTTTGGAGTTAGTGTTCTTAGTTGCGTTTTTAAAATATCCCAGCCCTTGAATCCCAGATCTAACTAAATATAGCATAGGTTCCTGACTTCACATTCATTTCAGCCTAGCTACTTTGTGATACGTGAACTTAGCTGAAGTATTATCTAATAGCTGTGGTAAGTAAATTATATCATGCGTATTGGTGAACTTTGTTGTTAAGTTTTTAAGAGCTTGCACCTCTGAAGTTAATTGTATCTATTTGATGGTGAACGGACACAGCAGCACAAGAAAACTCAATCAGAAAAATGAGGAAGCAGGGCGGAAGGCACAGTTGGTAGTCAAAGTGCTCAAACATGAACTCAGTAATGAACACGATGTTAATACAGAGATGTGTATTTGAAAAAATAGTCTAAAATGAAAGCTCGTTACTCCCTCAATGACCAGTAGAATTCATTTTGGCACATTTCAGTGTTTTTGAATTTGTGTAATTGGTTAGAGTCGGGAAGAGAGAGCAAAGGATATTGCGGTTGTGGGAGTAGTGTAATAATCTAGATAACTGTAAAGAACAGAGTGTCTCTGCACATGTTGTAGGCATAGTCAGGTACTAATTTTAATGAGAGTACCTGTCTAGCATCTCCACTACCTTTCAGTTTCTTGGGAAGTATGTTAGGAAAGGAAAGCTTGATGGATTGTCCTATTGTGGCATAGCCTTCTATACTTTTCAAGGTATAGAATTCTGTAAATTCCACAGTTATGTCCTTTTACAAAATCTCATTCAAATAGTGCACATTTCATAGAAAACTTCAGCAAGTAGTTGAAAGAATTAAAAATTAAAATTTTCAGGACATTTATTTTTTCAGTTTACAAAATAGCAGGTTGATACAAGAGCTGTCTACTTGTAAATGCAAAAGGTTTTATTCTTCACTGTCTTATTTTTCCCCGAGTAATATTATGATGACATTCCTTGGGAAAGGTCTTGAAACAAGGTTAACTGCATACTGAACCTAAATGGTACATCGATGCTGCTCAAAGACCATGACTAAATGATTTTTCCAATTCTGAAATATAATCCTGAGCTTTTTCAGCAGTAGCTGTCCTAGAAGAGTGATAAGCAGAAATACGGGATTTATTCATACCACAAACCTGGAGTCAGAGTCCTGATCCAGAAAAATTTTCTAACTCAGTTATCCTTCTGCTTGATCATGTTACAAGTTACAATAACTAATACTTTGTTGTCTTAGCCAAATTAAAAAAAAAAAAAAAATCATCGTCACTCTTTTGAGTAAATTTAAAAAGAAAAGTGAACATTTCTCCGTGAATCAAACTTCAACTGTTGTTTTTGGGTTTTGGTTGTTGTTCTTTTTTATCTTGGTCCCACACAAATTTCATCTTCCACCAAATTAGCTAGTCAGAGGTTTTTCCTAGTTTTACTGATGTATATTAATTGCTGTTTCTTCCCAACAACAACAAAAAATAGATAAAGGGCAAATTAAATAGGATAGAAGAAATTAAGGAAGTAGAAAAGGCATCATGTGATGGGAAAGAATGCTCTTTTTTCCCTCTGGGAACTACTTATTGGGCTTCTGCCTGCTTTGAGACTTTTGCACTACAACATAACATCCTGTAAATGCATTTTATTCTTAGCAGCTCAGTGTTGCGAGGATGAACTTTTATTTTGGACAGAAACGATCTTCCCGATGGGGTAGGAATTTCCAGCCCAGTCTGTGTTGGCATGGTTTGAGTGGTTTTGACTTAGGACTTACCATGTTTTTGAACTAACAACAGAGAGGAGTTTCCTTTTTTCCCTCACCTTATCCACTTTTCCCTCACTTTTCCTCTTTCCCTCCTCCACCTGCCCAGGTAGGTGGTGGAGTCACCATCCCTGGAGGTATTTAAGAAACGTGTAGATGTGGCACTTCAGGGCATGCTCTAGTGCCCGAGATTGTTGGGGGGGGTTTTTTGTGTGTGTATGGTTGGACTCGATGATCTCAAAGGTCCCTTCCAACCATGAAGATTCTGTGATTCTGTGACCAGCATGGTCAGATGAATCTCATCCCACTTAGAGTACCAGCAGCCACCCGCTGGGATTTTGTATTTTCCAGAGGGAAAAAAAAAGAAGTCTTTTAAATCGATGCTCCTGGACAGAGGAGCTGACGGCAGCAGCCAGCAAGAGAGGTACTGCTTCCCAAGTAATGATGGCCTGGCACCAGTTTCCATGTCACAGTCACTCCTGTTGTCACCCACTTAAAACGGTAGCAACTACTGACAACAGGAGATGCTCAAAGTTCACACAATACTATATTTTCACTGGCTTTTACTTTGCTAGCAGGCAAGTGTCTTACAAACTGCCCAGAATATCTGCAAACCCCCGAGGAGGGGGGTCCACCTGTCCTAACTCTTGCAAGCTCTGCCTGGGCTGACAAACCTCTCAGACATCAGTGAGGAGGCAGCCAAGGAAGACCATCAGACCAGGGCCGTGGGATAAGCTGCAGATGAGACCCAGCACCTCACGAATGTGTTGTCACACAATTGTCCCTGTGAGAGCTCGTCAGGTGCGGGAGAGCGATGGGTCTTCGAGTGTTGTTGGGAACAGAAGTGCTTTGGCTCCAGGCATTGCGACTTAGACAATTTAGATGTCACAGAAGATAAAGAGGTGACTTGCATACAGTGGATGAGCATCTTTAAAGGTGAAAATAACAGATTCTGAAAAGCTTTTCCATCCAGTAGAGAAAAGGCAAAGCAAGATGTCAAATGGCTAGAAGGTAGGCAGACACACTGACATGAGAAACCAGGCATGAGTTTGAAGAGGTTATCATCAGGGGCTTTGCCAGGCCTGGAAGAAACCTGTAAAGAGACCTGCTGCCCTCCAGAGAGCCCCAGGGGCTTGGCTGGGGCCTGCAGGGGCCCAAACAGAGCCCCACTGGCCTCCAGGAGCACATTAACTGGAGCAGTGATGGACTCATCCCTTTTTGCTGTCATCAGATGGACACCAGCAGTGGTCCTGGCCACGATGGTTTCATGGAATACACCATGGGATTGTACCAGGGAACAAGCTGATATTCCCTGTTCTGTCTTCATCACAATATCAATTAAAAAAAAAAAAAAAAAAAAAAAAAAAAGGCGATGCTTCCTTGTAAGGTGTACCATGTAGGAGTACCTCTGGGGCTTAAGCAGCTGTGGAGTTGGTCATCTGAAAAATCTTGCCAAAAATTGTAAGATAACCTGTGCCAGAGAGAAGCTGCAACAGAAGCAACATGCCTGGCATCGGCTGTGGGCTTATCTGGCTCCAAACGTCACAGCTGAGCATGTAAGAAAAGCCCCAAGGCCCAGAGTGCCATTGTCACCTGCTTGTCCAGTTCTCAGCCCACCCCTTGAGACGGACATCGTAGTCGCAGAGATGAGTAGGGAGAGACCGGGCATCTTGGCTTGTTTTTCTTCTCTGCTTTGCTTTGACTCACTGAACAATCCCATCTGGCTGTTCTGAGCAGCAGCGTTACTCACCTTGCACATTATGCTTTCCTGGGGATCAGTAATAAACATCCCTTCAGTCGATAATGAAATAGCAAGGAAAATTAGCAGCACTTCTGCCACGAGCTCAGAGCCAGTAAATCGCGGAGAAATGCCATGGAGCTCACACAGGGTTCAGACACCTGCAGGGACTCATCCCCACGTCTCCCTTCTCCATCCCTACCTGTAGCTAGCCTTCTTCCCGTGATGCTGAAGGATGTCCCCACTGCAATACCAGAGTGACAGCCAAATCCTTCTCAAGTGGCCCAGCAGCAGTGGTTTGTGTCCCCAGCCCCCCTGCCAGGATGGACGTGATTCATTTCAGGCCAGTGGCTCCACAGGAAATCTATTATTTCCTGTTCTTCCAGTGAGTGATGTCTCTCCCTCTAAATTGAAGCTTTTCACAGGAGTGGATGGCTCCTCCATGTATTTCTCACCTCAAGGAGACATTTGGCAAACCTTTAAAATCATCCAAGTATTTGGTTTCAGCTGCTTTGAGGTGAAAAGCTAGTTTTCTGGTTCAAAAGACATTTCGGCACTAATGGCTAATGATGGTAAAATAAAATCAATATTTAGGTGCAAACAGTCCAAGGCAAAATGAGATGTCATGAATCACTGAACTGTTTGGCCTCATTTTATTTCCTTTTATTTTTTTCTTCCCAGTTTGGGAAAAGTTCTGCCTTCTCATCCCCATTTTAACATACTTTGAACATCCAAACTGGTCGACTCTTTTCCATCCAGCCTTGGAACGAGTCCATTGCTGTAATGGGCCATGGTTTCTACTACAGCTACAGTGTCCTACTCAACTATCACATAGAGGAGGAACGAGCATAAGGTGATTTAACTTCTCCATCCCGGGGGCAATGAACGGACACCATCAGCGTTGCCTGCAGGACCATGAGAGCTTTAGTCTCAGTTACTGACACAGTGGAGGGAGCTTAAAGCTTAAAATTGAGAGGAGGGAAAATTTCTAGGAAGGAGCCACGACGAGCCGCGGCGAGGAAGATCCAGCTGGCTTTGTGATGACTCAGCTCCAGGGAGATAATTGCAATCTCCAAATATCAAGGGATGCTGCTGCCAAGGGAGGAAAGGAAATATTTATGGTGGAAGAGAGTTCAAAGGCGGCATGGCTGATCTGCTGGTGCAAAAACAGAGGTGGGGTGATCTAGGCTGAGCAGTAAGGAAAAGTAGTAACCTGTGAAATCAGCCTCCTGACTGTGGAAGAGTTAGAAACTCCATTATTTGGGATGCTCAAAATTACACTGAACAAGATCTGAGTGAGTTCCCTCCAGGGAACAATCATGCACCAGCCGAGACAGATCTCTCCTGCCTCCCCACCTCTGCATTTCACTGCATTTTCTCGTATGACTGCAGGTCTCAGTAATGAAATTATTAGATCCATGTCCCCAGCGGTCCCATGATGCTTTCCCTCAATTGGAGCGACACCCTCCTGCCAACAGGCTGGGAGACAGCCCTGCCAGACAGGTGGGGTT
Source organism: Xenus cinereus (assembly GCA_025774025.1). NCBI lineage: Eukaryota > Metazoa > Chordata > Aves > Charadriiformes > Scolopacidae > Xenus > Xenus cinereus. The sequence continues at coordinate 2,562,354 of JAOXJK010000011.1, forward strand.
TGTTTCCCCAGGGCTGTTGGACCTCTGCAAGAATGGAAATTGGATGCAGGACCTCTGCATCCCTCGCCAGCACAGGGGCTGCCCCACGCCATGTCCCTGGGGCACGGCTATCACAGCACTGCCACTGGCCACAGCCAGCTCCAACACCGACTGCTCGAGGACAAGTGAAGCAGTTTGCCACCACCCCTGCCCTGGCACCACCGGCCTCTGCACCGTGTGTGGCACACTAGGAGGGGATAAAAAAGAGCAGGAAAGGAAAGGGAGAGACAGAGGTTCCCAAAGGAGCCTGGCAAGATGCCCGTCAGGAGTCAGAAAGTAAATCCAAAGGCTTTCCCTGAACAGCTCGAGGATTAAAATATCTGTCCCGGGGCAGGCAGCATGAAGGCTGGCAAAGGTTGGACACTGCCAGATGTGAAAAATATTCCCCATCCAAAGAGAGGGAAAGAAGAGGCTCAGCTCTTGACTGATGTGTCTGCAGTGAGCAGCAGAGGAGAAGGTGCCCTTTGCTTTTGCTGCCAGCTTTCCTCCAGAAAAAGCAACAGAAGGAAGAAAGCTTCACTGCAACACTGCTGAGATGGGCAGAGGTCAGGCTGCTCCCACATCTACCCAGCAGCTCTCTCCTATAAAAAGCAGAGACTTTTTGCCATCTCTGTGCTATAAAATCCTGCTGCCACTTCGGTGGGACTCCTGCCCATCTCTATCTTGATGTCTGTGGGCTGCATCACGTTCCCTGCCCTTTCCAGGTGCTGGCATGGCAGCATCACCTCCCTGCTGTAGCTGGACCAGGGCTTTGGGTGCTGCCTGGTGAGTGGTAAAGTGTAGGACACGAGGCTTCCTGTTAAGAGAACTGATTGCACCAACGCCACAGCCATCTGCACCCATCTGGTCTCCTGGAGCCAAAGTCTTCCTCTTTCCAGACTCCCTAGGGACTGCTACGTGGTGTGCTGGCATCAGTGCCAGCATTTGGTACAAGAGTTTGGCAGAAGAACAGGATCCTTATCCCCATCTTATAGCAGGAGGAACTGAGATACAGAAAAGAGACTTGGTTGGGTTCATCCAGGTCATCTCAAGCAGAGCAGAGACGGAAAATCGCGCTTTCCAGCCCTGAGCAAATAACCCAGTCCACAGATCCAACATCCCACCCTGTTTGCCAACCACTAGATTTGTGTTTGCTCTCACTTTCAGAGAGAGGCTAAATTACCCCTAATTACGATTCAAATTAGAGAAACTATGGCTTCTTCAGCCATCAGCACGGGGAAAAGCAGCTGGAAAGGAAAAGGTGTTATCAGCTATGTCAGGGATTCAGATCGATTTTTTCTCCCCATGTTTCAGAATATTTTGACATCAGAGTGAGACCAAGTGAGGAGAAATTTTCATCCCAGAAGAGCAATTGTTTGCTTTAAAAAGGTATAAAGCTGATGGAAAAGAGACTTAAATTTGAAGTGACCATTTAGCCATAACTGCAACTTTGCCAGCAATTTGCTATAATGTGGAATGACTCAGAAATACAAAACCAAGGGGAAAATATCTTCCTTTGTTCAAGGGGAAAAAGAGATGTATCCTTCTTTAAAACAGAACTGAAAGCTCTGCAATATTAGGTTGAATTCAGAGCAAAAACTGCAGAGAAAATTCTCCTGAGTACCTGGTCCCAATCCTATCATTGTCTCCCTCTAACTGTTAATACTTGGTCCTGCTATTCACAACAGAGGGGTGTAAAACGTTGTGTGTAAATCAGTGAAGAGCCAGATAAATAAGCTCTGAAAATCACCCGCACACTGTTATTTTCCTGCATCAAGTGATGTTTCAACCTGCCACTTTTCCAGTCGGGCAGAAAGCTCTGTATCCCATGGCCAGGGGACTGTGTTTGGCTTGTGGCTTCCTGTGCAGGGAGAGCAGGACGGTAAGTCTTGAGCCTAAATGGGGAATATCGACCCTATAAACCCAAAAATGCATTTCACAGTTCCTTTCCAGTTTGTGACTTATCTTCTGCTCCGTCTGCTGGACATGCCAGACCTCGTGGCCTTGAGTCAAAATTTAAGCAGAGCCTTGTAGTCATTCAAGCAGCATGTAAGAGGTTTCCTCCCAAATGCTCCTCCGCCATCTGTAACCCACTTACTGTGTTAAAGACTTGTCATAACTATAAGCAATGGGGATCCCATTAAGTGCCACCTATGAACACTGAAGGTACTGCTCTTGTATCTCTGCAAGAACCTCTTTGGAGGATGACACGAGCCTGAAAACTGATTTCACCAAACTAAATTTGCCTCAATGAGAAAGTTCCACTCCTTCATTCTTGGCAGAGACATCTACAGTCATCATAAAAATAACTCGGTGAGGATTTAAAAGGTTTTCTGTGAAGAGCAGGGAACAGCCTTTAACTCCACCCTGGGATACCCCAGGTGCCACCACACCAGGACCGGCCGCTGAAGCTCTTCCCCCATGCAGCATCCAGGGTTCTGTGTCCTTCTTCACCGCCTAAAAATCATCATTTACCTCCAGCCAGAGCCTGGCAATGGCCTGGCATGCACAGCCCTGCTCGGCCAGCTCTCTCATGAAGATGAATGATCCTATTTGATGTGATGACATGAGCCAGTAGCTGGGGCCATCTCCCAGCCGCCGTAAGGGCAAAGCAAAGAGTCTGACAAGGATCATCTGCATCTGCAGGGAGGGAGGGAGACATTGCCCAATAATTAGCCCTGGGGTGCTAATGGCTCTTAAAGCATTTACAATCATCTCCCTGCCCAGTCCCAGGCGTTAAATGGAGAAGCCACAGCAAGCCAAGACAGCAGGAGACCTTGACGTGCCAGAGGTGAAGTCTCAGCAGAACCAGCAGTGCTGGTTTGCAGTGGCAAAATTGTGAGCGGCATTTAGGCACAGCGGATGGCTTCAGATCCTCCAAAGCAGTGCAAAGGACTGCTGCGCTTTTGATGTGTGCTTGCCTGGCCGTGTCTGTAAGCACGAAGGAAACCTACTCCCCTTCTGACCCAGTGAGACCAGATGTGGCCTTTGTGACACCCAGGGAAGGAAGGGAACAGGGGAACTCTCCATCTTGCAATCCACAGGCACGACCCCACAGCAAGAGCTGGGCGACGCTCAGACCTTGAAAGTTAGGAAGAGTCTGCCCAAATAGCAACCAAAATGCAGCGTTGCTACCATTCCTGGGAAATGAAATCCCCACACAGAGAAGTTTCTTTTCATTTGGTCAAAACCTTCCACTCTGATTATAATCAAAGCATCACATTCTGCCTTGCCTTCTCCCTGGCGGTGACGGGGTCACTGGGGATATCTCAGCAGGAAATTTCTCAAGGAAATGTCTTTCAAAACAAGCCTTTGCAGTAAGAACGCATCCATCTTATCAAAAGGCCTTGTTGCCTGCTTTATTTTTAAACAAAATGTGCCCAGAAGTGCGCTGTGAATCTCTACCCGGCTGCATCCCCCAGTCGTGCCCGTGGCTCACACCAGCCCTGCAAGGCCAGGAGAGGAATTCAGGCATCTGCTACCCTCTGCTGTCCTCCTCCTGCTACTTCACATCCCTCTAGCAGAGGCCGCTGCTATTTTCCTCTCCCCTTTATAGAGGCATCGTCATCCTTCACATCAGAGGCCACTGAGCCTTTCCAGGTGCCCTTGGGCTGAACCTGCTGCCCCCCTCAATTGTCTGCTCCCCACACCACTCAGAAGCGTCTCCCAAATATTATCATCTCCATACGCAGAGTGGCTGTGCTGCCCTCCACCCCCCAGCCTGCTTTTTCACGCTGTCCTTTCTGCTTCCCACATGGTCCCCCTGTCCCTAACTCTACCCTCGCGCTGCTTCTCCTTCTGCATCGCTCACAAATACGAAAGGGCTCCTGAGAGAGCTGGACTCTGAGCTGCCGAGCACTGAAAGCCCTTCTGCAGCTCTCAGAGACCAGCCTGGCACCACCACGATTAATTCTGAGGTGCTATCAGTGCAGCTCCTGCCTTTATTAACAACCCTTGACCCTTCACAGGGGAAAACAAGCCAAGAGATAAATGCCAGCCTTGTGGCTTTGGTGCCTACCCTGAATATTTATCACCAGAAACATTATTTATCACAGGAAGAGAGATCAGGGCGTAATTCCTTCCTAATGAGCCATGTTCAACCGATTCCTGATAGGATCTGAAGTGTGGAATTCGGTTGTCTACGGCTGTCCCAAGGGCTGGGGGTTTCGCAGGGACAGAAACGTCACCCTGCGCTGCTAATACAACTTATCGATGGCTTATGATCACCAGCATTGGTGTCTTCAGCAGAGAGCGCTCCTGGAGCAGAATATAGTCACCAAATCATCAATCCCAGTCTGAAATCAAGAGACCTGGCAGCTGTGGTGGCATTTCTAGGTGGTGCCCCTTGGATATGGTGCTCCTCGGATATGGTGCTCCTTGGATCTGGTCCAGGTGTTGCTCCGGAGGGAGTCCAGTCCAAGGGACACCTTCTCATTCAGTGCTGAAGCCAGTGACCGTTTTGTTTGACAAGTTTAATCTCCACCAGAGACCAAACTTGGGCACCTCTCTCTCCCTGTGATTCTGGACTTAGATGTATCCCAGCCTTAGCTAGGTTTAACTTAATTTCCGGCAATCCAGGTCTCCCCAGTCTCACAAAGCCAATTTTAGGGGACCAATATGGGGACACACAGACTGTGAGATCCTGTGCCAGCAGGGGACAGGGAGGGACAGCAGGAACAGTGCCTGTGGGGCTGTGTTCGTGCAGCACAACAGGATGCTCCTTCATCCCTGGGCGCTGCTGCAGCTCGTGTAAGCCAAGGGAAAGGGAAAGGGGAAACCTCCTTGATGTAAAACACCCTCAAAGCCAGTGTCCTTCCCTCCCAGCCACGTAGGGATGCAGAAACTACTGAGACACTCCTGTATCAATTCTTATTTATAAATTGAGTTTGCATCTGAATATAACTCGCATTGCTCTTTTGGAGGGAGGGAGGAAGGTTAATTCCCAGTCAGAACAATAGAGGGAATGATCTTTGTATGTACTTACTGAAGCAGTGGTTCTGCTCGCTCCAAGATAAGCAAATGAATAACAAATGCTATAAGATGGTAAGAAAGTGAATCTGTATTCTCGGCGTTTTACTACGGATGGCCCACGTTCAGCTTCATACGTGAGCCTGCATTTTGCATTTCAAGCAGGGATCCAAGCTCTTTGCTATGTAAGAAGGGTGTCCCTTCTCCTGATGCCACAGCACACATTCAGTGGCTGCTTAAACACATTTTCTGAGAGCTCACAAACAAATCCCTTAATGAGCTGATGAGTTCAAATGAACGCAAAAATAGGAAATTTCAGAAATGTCACACCTGCCTCAGATCATATTTATATTTTTAGCCTGGTTCCCTCAGGAAATGAGATCCACGGAGCCATTCCTGGCTGGCTGCCCTCTCCATAATAACTTCTGAAACACGAGTTTCACTCAAATTTGACGGAGTGGAGATCTCAAAGATACTATCAAGCTCCTACACGTTTAGAAAAAGGAGGTGATCAGAGAGAAAAGCCACAGCTGTGCCATGACTCAGCCTGCACCGGGCAGGAGGCAACGCACAGCCCCATCCCATACATCGAAAGGAAACCTTCGCTCATTCTGCTCCTCGCACAAGCCTGTTTTTATCCCAAGCAACTTCAGGCCAGACTTGGTTTATTTATGCTAAAACTGCCAAGAGAAAGTTGAAAGCTGGGGTGTAGGGGTTTGGGGTGGTTTTTTTCTTTTTAAAGAAACACCATGGATTCGATTCATCCTATTATTCACCAGGGTGAACCTTTCTCCATAGGCACAGCCTGAAAACAAACAGCCTCTGGAGACGCTTGCTCAGCCCTGCCCTTTCCTTCGGCTTTCGCCAGGATGAAGGGCTGAGGCTGCCGGCCCTCGCTGGATCTGGCCCCCACCCTCCCGGCCACCGGGCTGGGAAGTGTAAGGTTTTTTTCACTGATTTTCTCATGATTTCGTCATTCTGGGAGGACGGGGAAGGAGGGCCGCCTTCGGTTCTCATGATTTTCCCCCAGAATAATTGCTGGTGCTTTCTGCCATCTCTAAGTTGTTGCATGTTCTGTAGCTCTGTTGTATCTTAAATGAAGTGGTGGGTGTTTTCTGATTTCTCTTGTGGTTGTTTTTTTTTTAACTTGTGCTGTTTTCTCATGTATACATTTTTTTTCACAGTCAAATATGATTTGAACATATTTACCCTAAAAGCACTTCTCCCTCCCCACACACCTCGCCTCCAGAAACACTGGTACGAGTGAGAAGGAGTTTTTAGCTTTACTCTTCCCAAGTTTATGGCTGGCCAGAAACCATATTTTAGCAGCAGTATATTTTAACTGCTCGCTTTTACTTCTCAATAGACAATCATAGGAACCTAAGTTTCATTTCCAGGACAAACAGGAACATTAAGGAAACACACCCTTTTTAAGAGATTCCAATCTGAACCAAGAGATTGCCTGAAGTGTCCCAGGCTTGAATCCAAACTTCCTGCTGGAAGCTGTGGGCTGAGCTCTTGCTTAGGATGCACCTAAGCAGGCAGAAAGAAAGTCCCCCTTGGTACATAGCCACATCTTACTCTCCTTTGTGCAGTAACTTCTGTCATTTCTCCCTCTGAGACTTTCGGTGTGTATAATTTCCCCTCAGAACCATCATTTCCTATTTTCTTCAATATACTCATATTTTTTCAGATATCCTCCACTGCCCATTCTGGGTATCCTCCATAGAAGGAGACCCTGGCTTCTCCTTCTTGACTTATGGGGCAAAGTCACCCTCAGTCTAGGCTTCTGGGGTTTCCCTGCCTCTTGGTCTGCTAGGATTTCCACCAAAACAGCCTTGCATAACACTCTCATCATCTATCTCCTCCTCCTTCCCTCTGATCATCTCTCCTACTATGTGTCTCTCACCAGGATGTCCCCAGCTATATTTCCTCTAGTCCATCCTGCCCAGATGGTCCCCAGAAGAAGGGCTGTGTTTCCTCCCAAAGCCCAGACCTGGTGAGTGTTACCAAGGTGGGCAGGAGATATGATGCTGCCCAGCCTGTCAGCCATCACTAAGGTGACAGGGAGAAGCAGCAGATTCCTCACTGCCATGGTAACAAGATGTTCCACACCCTGCAGCGGGGCAGGATGCTTTGCGCTCCATGCGTCTGGCCAGATCTTGGGGGATCTATGGTGTTGAGGACCATACAGATCCTGACTTTGGTGCTTTGCAGCTGCTCAGGTGAAAGATCAGTGTAGGGGTGGATATATTCTGCTCTGACTCCTTGGAGGGCCAGCGGGGGCCTTGGAGAGGAGATCAGAGTGAGGTGAGCACCCTCCAAGCTAAGCCTGAGCACTGCCCATCTGCTTTCCTCACAGGAAAGGCAGCAGCCCTGCCTTGGAACCTGCCAGCCAACTCCAGCCGGGAATACCAAGCAGGTGAGATCTGCAGAGCTCTCCTGCTGGACCTCCCTGACCCATGTGCTCCTCTTTTCTGGGTGAAGCGGTCTCCTCAACCAGCCTGTGCCCAGGCGTTGGTGAGAGAACCCTCTCCTCGCTGCCCACTCTGCCAACAACCTGGGCAGAGGATGTGGCTTCCCAGTCCCAGCCAACACGAGCAGAGATGGCCCAGTCCAACTCTGTAGTCTCCACCACCAGCTCTGCTCACCATAGCCTCCCTTCTTGCCACTTATTCCTACAACTCCTGGTGTTTTCCCAACCCTCCTCTCCTTCACTCCAGGACTGTTTTTTGCAATGCCCTGAAATTCCTCAAATGCATCCCCAGCTTTTGTCTCTCTTTCTCTGGACTAGACCTTGTCTTCATCCACGTGGAGAGCAGCCAGTATTCACTGCCCTGCAGCCCTATTGACATGAAGGTGGCTGATCCCACCTACCACTGGGTGCAGGACAGGGCAGGTAAGGTCCCAGCTCCTCTCAGCTGCACGGTCAGGAGCAATCAACTCCGATGGGCTCTGCTACTGTGAGGCAGGAGAGGGGTAGGAGGGGAAACAGACACCCAAAGAAGAAATAGGTCTGTGGAGAAGGTGAGGGGCACATGAAGACTGAAATCTCATGAGATTGCATGTGTTGGGGGGTGCTGAGCACAAAAAGGACATGAAGTTACGGGGTAAAACTGGATGGGGTAATACTTAGCCCTTTTTCTGTCCTAATAAGGTCTGAGAGGTTTTGTTAAGATAAGTTTTCAGGCATTCTGATATTTGCAGACATTTCTGGCAGATGAGAAGGCACTAGGTTTCTTCATTTCTTCTCTCTCCCTCAATCACTTATCAGAGAAGGAAGGGGAAGAGCAGCTTTGGGTGCCCCTTGTAGAGTCTCAGCAGTGGTGTAAAGGGACCAACTCTGGGGCAGTGCAGGACAACATGACACAGCCACCCAGGAACTGGGCCAGCTCAGCATAGGACAGACAGCTCCTGGCAATCACCGTCAACCCCTCTGTCTCCTGCACTAGCCCCCAAGTTGCTTTCGGTCACCAAAGAAGGACATCTCCTCTTCCAACACTTCCAAGCAGGCGACAGTGGGAAATACTCCTGCACCATCTCCTACAAGAAGCACGGGGTCCCTGTGTCCCAAACATTTCACTACAGCATCTTTGGTGAGTCCAGCGCCATGGTAACAACCCAACAAGGGCAGGAAGGGTGGAGAGGCCATGGGGTGAGAGAAGGGTTTGGACCACACTCAGCTCTCTGGACTAGGGAGCTCTCTCTTGGCAGGGGAGAAGAACATGGCACCTTTCAGGGTTTTCTCCCACAGGTTACCATGTGCCCGGAGGCCTGGACATTGTGCTGCTCTTCCACAGCACACTCTGTGAGGATAAGTGGACCAAAAAGTTCCTGTGGGATCTGCAGGATAAGTTGAGGCAGCTGGAGATGGAGCAGCACTGCAAGGTCCAGCTCAGTGGCACCTTCTGCTTCCCCTCGCTCAACAACCCTTCGGATGAGTTCATCATCCAAGTACAGCTAGAAGGTAGAGCCTCAGGCAGAAGCACCACAGCAGAGTCCCCAGCGGACAACAGGAGGGTGGAGAGAGAGGTGCTGAGGCATCAAAGTTTGTGCCTGCAGGGGGAAGAGGGAGGAGGCATGGAGCTGAAGGGGGAGTATTGGAATTAGGGGCTCTTGGAAGACAGTGGTGTCTAATGGGAAGATTTGTTCAGGGCTTTGCCCACCTCCCGATGGAGCTGAGGCTGCCTGAGCTGCACCAGTGACTCTCCCTACTCTAGTGTCCCTCTTTGGACCCCAATGGGATGAATCCTGCAACTCCCAGAACACGGAGAAGGCCACAGACTGCTACCGCAAAACAGTTGGGCACAACCTCGGGCAGGTAAGGAAGGGAGGGAGCATGGCATGGGAGCTGTGGGGAACTGGGACACTCTCTCCAGGCCCAGGTATCTTCAGCAGTGCTGGAATAAAGGGGAGCACCCCTGAGGGTTTGCTCAGTCTCCCTGGGGCCCAGCAAGACCTCCCAATCATGCTGGTGTGCAGTACCTGTCCCCCTTGGCTCCCACACCACAGCTCCCACACAATGGTGCTGAGCAACAAGGTCTCACCTTTCCTTTTGGACCCTAGCATTGCCCTACTGAGCTCTGCCTCCTCTGCCCTCCCCAGGTCCAACTCGCCCTTAACAGGTTCTTCAAGGAGCACAAGTCCTTCCACATCACAGGGAATGATACCCCTAGCATCAACTTCACCAACGAGTTTGTCGGCTTCCTAAAGACCAAGCAGTGCAGCAAGGGCTATGGGCAGACCAGGGAGCTGCAAAGATGTCTCGACTGTTGCAGTGAGCCAAGAGCCCTCAGCCCTTTGCTCCCCTCTCCTTTTTCCCCCTGCTCCTCTCTTTTCCTGCCCACGCACAGCTCCAGGGCTCTGGGTTCCTGCTGCTCTCCCCATGGGCTCCCAGCCCAGTGGACAGGATCATTCTGAGCCCTTTAGCATCAGGACTCAGTCTCCCTGACTGTTTGTGGAATACAGCTATATCAAGCATGCCGTTGCTCAGAAAGGCCTTTCTACATGTCCCCTCCTCAGTTGCATGCCCACCAGGGACGTTCAGCCCTCCTAGGGCCAGCCAGTGCTCCCCGTGCCCTGTTGGGACCTACAGCCTGATCTACGGGGTGGCATTTTGCACTCCCTGCAAGGACGGCATGATCACCAGGGTGCCGGGTGCCAGCGCCATCATGGACTGTGTCAAGAAGGACAGGAACCAGGAAGGTACACAGATCATCTGCTACTGAAGCAGAGGAGGGATGGGACTGGGGGACTCTGAACTGAGGGCAAGCACTAGAGTGGGACCCCAGAGAAGCTGCCCCAAATAAGTTTGCCATGGCAACTTCTACAGCCCTTGAGTGTCCCTTTCGAGGTAGGTAGCCTCTAGGATCTTCCTCCTGGGGCTTTTGCCTCTTCTGTCCTCTGGCCAAAAGAGCACAACTCCCTTGCTGCTCCTCACTCCAGGCCAATGATGAATAGTCTGATTTCTCTCTCCACCTTGGTCTCCCCAACTTGCCTTGAGCTGACAACCTCTTTGCTAGGGGTAATGTAGGTCACAACATCCCCGCCTGTCTCTGGGGATGGGGAGAATTAGCATCAGGATGATCTCCAGGGCCTTTTGCAGTGGGACTTCTCACTTTAAGTCAGTCCCACCCATTTCTCTCCCCTCAGTCAACTCCATCATGCACAGGATCCCACTCCTGATTCTCATCATCGTGCCAGCAATACTAGTCCTCAACTTCCTCTTCATCCCGTAAGTGTCTGAGCTCCTTCTCCCACCACGGGACATTTTGGGGATTGCTTGTTAGTTGTTGAGTCCCCCAGCTCCACATTCCTCCTTGGAACAGGAGATGAAGGAAAACCTGAGTCCATCACTGCGACCAGCAGGAGGTGGCATGCCACAATAAGGGTGCAGGACAGCAGCAGCTGGGATAATCCTTGAAATAATTTACACAGGAATATGGGGAGTGTTTGGGTATGGTGCTGGGTGGTTGCAGGGTTCTGGTGCTGGTTCCTGGCACAAAGTTCCCATTTTTCACTATGGGCTTCTGTCTCTCTGTAGCAGCTCTTGTTACTGGTTTTGTCAAGAGTACAGGGTTTTGTCAAGAGACCCAGCCCCACCTCCAAGGGTTTCCAAGATGACAGGAAACATTACAACACCGGAGACTGTGATCAGTTTCTTCGGGATCTCCAGGCAGCATCTCCAGACTGGACATGCTGCTGGACCTGCCAGTAATACCAGTGATCTGGACATCAGAGCATCTCAGGGGGCTAATGAGGAGCCCACAGGTGGAGCACCATCCCCTGCCATGACCTCAAACCTTGCTACTGTGACTAATGAGACAACTCCTGTGCTGACACAGGAGGACAGAAAGGACACTTTTTGAGATTCCCCCTATGTGCACAACAACACTGAAGGACAGCATCCCTCTAGCCACTGCTGCCCATTTTGTTTGTGTCCCCAACCACATCACACTGGATGAAACATTCAGCAATGAAGAAGAGGGGTAGCCACCTTCTGCTCTCTGAATTTTTCTTCCCAAAAAGCTCTGACTACAACCACTCCTTTTGCTAATAAAGCTAATAAACTCAAACCAGAGCCATTGCTGGGGTCAAGGTTATATAGGACAGGGCCGGAGAAAGCTCATCCACAAAAGTCTTCATTTTCAGAGCCAGGCCTTGCACACGAGGGACAGAGGGCTTCGGGAAGGATTCCTACCTTCATGGCCTCAAAGAAGAGATCCAGCATCTGTAGCTGAAACTTTCCTGAGCCCAACGGCTGCTGGAGAGTCCAGGAGAGGGCAGCAATGCAGTGCAGGAGGCACCGCTCCAGCACAGAACAGTCCGGGCAGGGAGAGGAGGGGGGGATTTTTAGCAGAAATAGGTTTTGGAGGCAAAATGCAAGCCAGAGGAGGGGCTTGCTCCGCTTCTTGGTGTAGAAGCAGCAAACTCGGAGCAAGGGCACTGGTCCAACTCCAGGTCTCGTGTTAGCATGTTTAGTTTCAGGGGCACTAAGATGTCCCCAGAAACTTAGCAGAAAGTCTGGGCTGGCAATGGTTTGCTGAGGTCAAATAAAGGAAGAAATCATGCAATTCATCAGACCAGTCAGCCCAGCAATGACCAGTCCCCGGGGCAGGGACGCAAGAAACTGCTTTGGAGGTGAGAGCAGGGAGAAGAAGAAAGTGGAGAAGAGACAGAATAGGGGACATGTATGTGGTGTGTGAGGGGAGGGGGCTGTGGGTCTTCAGGTGGGAGGTGCAGGCAAGACATTGCAGGAGGGCCACCGGCTAGCTGTAAAGCTCCACGGTTCTTCTCTTCCTCAAAGTTCTTCTCCAGCTCACAAAGCTCTCCTTTGTGATGAAGCAGGTGATGAAACACGACTTTGGCATCAGCAAGCTAAAGGCAGGGCGAAAAGCCAGCGATGGGAGTGCTGGCTTCCAGAGTCTCCAAAGCAGGGGAGTGAAGACCTGGAGTAAAGCCCGAGGAAAGGAGAAGGTGGGAACAGGCAGGTCAGTTCTGGGTCCGTCACCTTAAAGTTGCTCTGCCAGGGTGGAGGTAAAGTTCCTGGGAGATGATTGTCCATAGCTTCCTGAGAAACAGGGACCAAGTATGGGGCCTGAGGAGCGCTGGGGCTCTCCCCTTCTGCTGTGGAGTCTGGATGTGCTCAGTCTCCTCAATCACTCCCAGCTTCTCCCCTCTGCAAAATCCTAAAGTGGGCAGCAGGCCCTCTTGTGAATGAACCTGCATGCCAGCAGGGCTGCAGCCCGAACCACAATCACGCTAATGAGGCAGAGCTAATGCCCACCCACCACCTTGAGGAGGTTGAGTACGTGCCAGAGAGACCCAGCAACGCGGAATGAGACTGCTCGTTTGGCACAGGCTGGGATGAGGAGGCAGCGGCAGCTGCTGCCCAACTTAGCTCTACAGCCCAGCTTGGAGAGAACAGATTCCTTCTGACTAATCTTGAGACAAGTGTAATTAGCAGGTCTGTGGCAGGGGCTGTGGGCGGGAGTCATGGTTGTCCCCGGTCCCCAGCTGTGTGGGCTGAGCCATGAGTTAGTGTGGAAGATTAAACGTCTTCAATTAAGGGCCCCTGCAATCAAGGGCTGAGCAAAAAGCTGGGCAGTGAAATTCTCCCATACCCAAGTCAGTCTCCTCCAGGAGGGTTTGGGCAGAGCAGGGCTGGTAGCCTGGAGACAAGCAGATGATGTCCAGCTGGTGGGCATGGCTGCAGACGAGCATGGTCAAACACACACGTCTCTGAATTCTCTGTCACGGGGCTGGTCAAAAGCCTCTTTCAGTTCGTTATGTTTCTTGGTTTCCTGGTTCTTTCCTACAACGTGTCAGCATTGCTGTTCCACATGAACACACACACCCCAAAAAAAAAAGATCTGCTCCCATTCTGGATTTAATTCAAACGTCTGTTAAGCACCCACGTTATTTTATTCAGCATCTGGGGATGTGTTGTGCCAACACATGTTTAGGTGCTTCCCTGGAGTGGGATCTAAGAGAAGGACCAAGGGTGTTGGGTTTCTGGAAAACCAAAGGGATTTTTGGTGTGGGGTGATAAGGCAGTAAAGTGGCAGCAACACAATCATTTGTAATCATCTGCCCACACTGCTATTTAACCAGACTGGGATAACTAATTGATGCTTATGTTTGCAAGCAATCATTTTGAAAATACTCTTATATGTCAGATTTCAGTCTTGCTGGATCCAAAAAGGTCTTCTGTTAAATCAGGGCAGTTCTGTGCATGTGTGTGCATGTAATAGAACCATTTCAGAAGTAACTCGGGAACCGAAGTTTCACCTTCCCAAGGTCCCTCAGTAATTGCCATTTTTTAAAAATGTTCTGGTCCAGAATTTATTTTATGCCTAAAATCCAACTAGAACACTGTGATCAACTCTATGGGGAGAAAGCAATGGGAAATTTTGATGGGCCAGAATGGAAAACAAAAAATGTATTGGATAAATAGGAACACTAATTTCAAATGGGAAATCCAAAACACTTCAGCATGAAATAAACCGACCTCTCAGTTTTATATCTAGGGAGATGTTTCCCTCTGAAAATGAAAACATGGTGAAACTTGCATGTATTTGTAATGCTTCTGGAGGTCACAAAGTCAGTCCTACACAGCCCAGGGGAGAAATGTTGAGTAAAGATGCTGCCCAGGTCTCTGTGGGGCCCGAATCCAGCCCAGGAGAGGTTTATTCTCCCTGGTAAATTCAGGGTTAGAGCCTTCTCCCCAGGCTGCCAAATACCTTTGCCTGCACGTTCCTCTTCCCTCATCTTCCTTTCCACCATCAGCAACTGGGTAGCCCAAAATACATGCTGCTTTGTGTATTTTGGAATATCCATGCTGGTTTGAGAAGCTGGGGGTTCTGCACTCCAGCCATTGCCACAGATTTGCCCTCACGCAGACTTGTTTAAATCCAGACTCATCCCAGTGAAGCGGGAGCTGGGAGGTACAGCTGGGTGAATAAGAGGAACCAAAACCCCACTCATAGCAGATTTTAATTTTCAATTGCCTTTTCCTCCATCATATGAGATGAGGCCTCCACAGATCCCACACAACAGGGCAAGGGAGGACAGGAGGAGCAGAGCAGTGCAGAATTGGACCCTCAGTTGCATACCGGTATCCATGACAACCCCTCACTTCTATGTGCTCACAGTAATTGCTGAAACTCTCCTCCTGCACCAGAGCACCCCTTGTTGGGGCTGGACTCACTTGCTGGGGGTCTAAAGGAGCCGAGCAGAGTTTCTGGAGTGAACACACGTGTGATGAGATGGGGATGACACAGGGGTGCGATGCTCACAAGGACAAGAAACTTTCTGTGTAGCACCAAGGTTGTGAACATCACTGCCCTCAGCACTCTGGCATCAGTGGTGGACAGACCCTCCAGAAGGTGAGTCACTCCATCCCTGCATCTGCCTTGGGCTCCGGAGGCACCCCTGTGCACCCTGAACCCCAAATGCAGGCATGGAGATGACAGCTCCCTGCTGAGCCTGCCCTCAGCTGCGTCCCCTGTGACGTGTAAAATCAGCAGCTCACGGCTGCCCTTGCCGGCACAGCACAACTCCGCGGCGCAGCAGGAGCCACCCTGGTGTCAAACAGCATCGTTCCCCCCAGAGAACCCCTCTCGGGAGAGCCAGTGTGAATGCCGTGCTGTTTTCCAGCACCGAGGTCTGCAGGCTCCCATTGGTTTTAATGACACGGGGAAATTTCCTCTGCGCGAAGGACACAAGCAGGGTCCTTTGAAGCCCAGCTCCCTTCCCCAGTCAACACCAGCAGGACCACTGGGCTCATGTGATGTCTCATTAGGTAGCTCTCCAGGGCACAGGATGTATCCTGGGGAGGCTGCACCTCAGCTCCAATAATGAGACACGTTGCAACCCAAACCCCTTTGAGGTAGTCGCTGATGCCAGGAGGACCCGGCTCGCTGAGAAACATTAAAGACCCCCCACCTGGCTCACAGCCCTCCTTCCCCGGGATGGGGCCAATTTGAAGGCAGAAAATGAAGGTCTGGGTTTGGATTAGTGCGTGGCGCTGCCTGGAAAAGCGATGGCATGGTGGGTGGGTGGGAGGGTGGAGGAGCAAAGGGCAGCGTCTTTGGTGTGTCTACAGCCCTCGGTGACAAGCTTGCTGTTCTCCAGTTGCACAGAGGACCCTGAGAGAGGAAATGGGGTTTTTTATCAGGATTGCCAGCAGAGCTGTTCTCAGCCTTTCTTGCAGGCTGCCAGGCTTGAGCAAGGAGTTGTTTCCCAGATGGTAGAATTAAGCCAGGGAAAGTCCTGGAGGCTTCTCCGTGCAACAAGCAACACCAAATTTTGCCAGCCTAAGGATGACTGTGGCCAGATTCATGTGATCTTCAGTGTGAGGAGTTTGCTGTTCTTGCTGCCGGGCGTAGAGGGGATGGTCATGCTGGGGTTGCTGTTCCCAGCCCCTTGCCACCCACATCCACACACTGGCAGCAATCGGCTGAGCCATCCTGAGCCTGGCACAGGCAGGGCAAGGGCCACCAACATTTCTGAAGTGGGGAACTCCATCCAGATGTCCTCTTCCTGCCCCCCCAGTTCTGCCTGTGCTGGAGGACAACTCCTGCGTGGTCTCCAGCACCAATTCAGGAGAGCAGCCTCCAGGTGTGACCTCACTGAGGTTCTCTGCACCTGAGCAAGCCCACAGGTCTCCAGTGGGTTGCGCTCCACAGGTCCTCCTCCAGTGTCTCAGAAAAAACAGGAGCCCCTCCAAGCTCCTGGGGTAGAAGGCTTGTGCCGTGAAACTCTCCCCTTCTCCTGTGAGGCCCTCTGTCCTGCAGGGGTCCACCTTCCTCTGCAAGCCAGGATGGATGTGATGGAGGTGGAAGGAGGAGGAGGAATTTCCTCTGCTAAGGAAGATCTCTGCCTCTTTTATGCTCATTTTCTCTCCTTCACTTCCTTGGGCTTTGCTGCTGCTTTACTCCTGGTGCCCCCTGAACCCCAGGGCTCCCAGCAGCAGGGTAAGCCAGCTGAAGGTGACACTGCCCGTCCGACTGGTGCTGCAGGTGACAGACTACACCTTCTCCCTGAGGATGCCAGGGAGAATACAACCACTTCTAAAACATATCTGATCACCAACGACTTGATACACAATTGGAGTTTTCCAATGAAAAAAAAAAAAACGCAAAACAAAAACCAACCAACCAAACAAATAATTATGAGGAAATACCATGTTGTTTGTGACAGTTTATAATATACTTCCTATCTCAAGGTAACTGCAAGTTCAGTTTACAGTTTGCAGTTCCTCTGCTTCTTGTGTAACCTCAGCCTTTAGCAAGACCTGCTCTGAGTTTGAGCCTCTGGGATTGTTCCTTTCTTGCTAAAGGAGGTATAAACGCCTTGATGGCAGCCTTGTATTAATTCACTGCAACTCCAGGAGTATCTTGGATCCCGACTATCCAGTAGGAAAAGCAAGTTGTCTCGGAGATGAGCTCTGAAGGCAGCGATAGCTCCAGGATCAGTGCTGGCAGCAGGACCTTGCTGTCAGGTCTGTCTTTGGCAGCCTGTGCTCTCTTGCTTGGTTTCCCTTACAGTCCCCGGTCCAGCTGCAGCTGCAGACTCCTGCCTGACCACAAACCAGCTGTGGTCTTAAACTGAAAGAGGGAAGATTTAGATTAGATATAAAGAAGAAATATTTTACGCTGAGGGTGGTGAGAGCCTGGCCCAGGTTGCCCAGAGAAGCTGTGGCTGCCCCATCCCTGGAGGGGTTCAAGGCCA
>JAOXJK010000011.1:2615288-2664495 GCA_025774025.1 Xenus cinereus
CCCTGGGCAGCCTGTTCCAGGGCTCCGTCACCCTCACTGTGAAAAAGTTTTTCCTCATATTCAAGTGGAACCCCTTACGTTCCAACTTGTGCCCATTGCCCCTTGTCCTCTCACTGAGTTTTGGTGTTGGGAAAGGGGTGGGAGCAGAGCCCTGGTGGGATGGGGAGCTGTGCCTGCTCCTGAAGCTCCTGGCTGAGCACTGAGAATTCAGCACACACGTAGGTTTTGGGCTCTGCTGGTTGTAACCGCTCTCTGTTTTGCTCTTTCAGGGGGTAACATCTGCACCACCCGTGGGGTGAACTCCTGCAAGCAGTGCCTGGCCGTGAGCCCCCTCTGCGCCTGGTGCTCCAAGGCGGTAAGAGCTGGGGGAGACTGAGCAGGGCTGGAACGTCCCTGAGCAGGACAAGGGGACGTGTAGGAAGGGAGAAGCCTGTGGGATGGCTGCTGGTCCCTGTGTCACAACCACAGGCTTCATCTCCATCTGTTCCCACCGTGTCTAAACACATTCCTCGGTGGCATCGGGCTCTGACCACAGCTTGAGACACACGTTATGGGGCTCGGGCTGCCCATTCCTGCCTGGCTCTGAAAATCTGCCCCTTGTCTGGATGGGTCGGTGAGAGCTACACCGAGCTGGCTGGGAAATGCTGATGTTTTCACTGGGAATTCCCTTTGTCTCTCAAAAAATATTCATTTGAAAACTTAGTTTACTTTTGGTTTGCTTCTTGAAAACTCATTGTAAAGCTCAGGCTAAAGGAGTTGAATTACTGGAAGGACTGGGAAGGGAGCCTGGTGAGAGGAAGAGAAAAATACTGATTAGAAGTCAGGGTTTGTGTTTAAAAGCCTTTTTTCATTGGGAAGGAGGGGGAAGGAAGACAGGGTGCCTGGTTTTGGTTACTGAGCTAATGAGAATGTGAGAATTGAGCTGTGGTTTTAAAATCGCCCTGTTTGGGTGGGTGAGAGCCTGGAAGATGTGCCACGCTCACCTCCAAAAATGCTGCCCTGGGGGTTACTCCAGGCAGTAAGAGGATGGAGTTTCCCAACACCCCAGGGCAGATGCAAGGGGAGGTGAGGCTGGAGAGGGGAGCGGTGATGAAACCTCTTCCAGGGTTTCATAGCCAGGAGCAGTTTCCCCTCTGTAAAGGCTTTTCTTGCTTTCTGCTTGTCCTTCTCTGCTTCATCTGGTTGTACCCATGGTACCCACCGGGACTGGGAAAAGACCTGGGAAAAAGTGATCCAAGCTGGAAAACACTGTTGGATTGTGTCTGACCCCCATGCTTTGGGGTTAGTGTGTTCCTGGAGGGGATGCCTCTGCTTGCTGTGCCCATCAGATACCTCCAGGGTCTCGGTGTGAATAAAGTTGCTTGTGTCCCATCTTATCTTCTGCAAGGAGTGGCTGAACTTCCCGGTGTGATAAGGGGCCTCACTCCTTCCCAGCCACCGATCCTGGGCTGGTGGCTTGACACTGCAGCACGGGTTGTGATGGGGTTTTTTTAATCCTCCACATCAGCAAAGGTTTCCAAAAAAGGAAATATTTCCAGTGCTGCTCAGGGCTGTGCTCATGGACAGACGTGACAAGCAGTGAGGGAGCCGTCCCGCTGCCAGCAACCGGCCCCCGGAGAGCCGGGCTGTGCGAGCTCTGCTCAGCAACTCTGCCTCCGACATCTGGACCACATTGTCTTAATTTAGCAAATGAGGGTGGGTTTTTTTCTGTGGGTTTGTTTAATTTCCCTGGGGTGGGGGAGGTCTCTGATATTGCACCCCCCCCTTTTTTTAAAGGGACAGTGCCCTTATTTGTGCTCCTTCTGCTCCCACTGCAGCGCTTTCCCACCCACACAGCCTTCCCGAGGAGCCAGGGTTATCAGTGACTCCTGATCCATCCTGGCTTTGGTCAGGAGAAGGACTTCATTGTGATTTCTTGTGATCACTGGCCCCACCGAGCGCTGATGCAGAGGAGAATTGAGTTTTATTTATTTTTCGGAAACCTTGACCACTCTTAACAACAAATAGACATGCCCATCCCCTCACTTTTATTTTTGGAAAAAGGCAGCCAAGCCTTAACACTGAAACATGGCTCTAAAATCACTTTGGAGATTATCATGATCTCCAAATGGATCTCACATGGAGATCTTTTGGGGTCTCACCTGTGCTGTTTCCCTTGGAGGAAAGGTGGAAGCAAGGCTGGCCCAGGGTTTGATTTTTTAGAGAAGCTCCTGGAAGGTTTTAGCTTCATCTGCAAAAGCAGCTGTGCTTTGAGTCCCCCCAGGAGCTCTCCTGCAGAGAAGCTGATGCTGCATGTGGTTGCCTGTGAGAAGAAAACAGAGATACCCTGGTGTTGTGTGACTTCCCACAGCCTCCCCACCCAGCAGTGATGGAGCTGGGGGATGGAGATGGGGCAAAACCCTGCCCTCTCTTACAGGACTTACCCCATCCAACCTGGCCTTGAACACCTCCAGGGATGGGGCTCCCACAAAAATAGACTAAGGGCTGCGAGGGCCTTGCAGCCAAATACCCCTTGGATGGCACAGTAACTTTTTCCTTTGCCTTTTGCAATAGTTTTGTTGCTGGGGAGGCTCCTGTGGGTCCTGAGTCAATCATAACATTTAGGGCTCAAGGGGAAGGATGCAAGCCTGGAGTTAAATGGCTTCTCCATGGGAATCTCACAGCAGGAACGATGCTGCTAATTCCATAAGGTGCTACATGGTCTTTGAGGTCCTGGGACCTCCCCAGAATCTTCAGGTGTCACCCAAGAGCCCAGCACCACAGTTAAAAACCTCCCTGCCCAGCCTGCTTTCCACCCGCGTGTTTTTCCAGTGATTTTCCTGCCTGGAACAGGAACGTACGTGATGATTGATGGGATCTGGACTAAACCAGGCACCTCTTCCTGCAGCGGGGAGCCCCAAGGGGTGAGCCTGTGGGGTGGGTGCGTGCGAAGGAGCTAATTTAGAGGGATGACTTGTCCTTTTCACCGACAGCGTGCTGCCCAGGCAGTGAGGGTGGGAGCAGGAGGCCGCGGGGGAGGAACACGCCTGCTGATGTATTTTCTGGCTATTACTTGGCCACCGTTTCCAGAAGGCTTTGGGCCAGCCAGGGCCTCCTGACACCGTTTGCGTTTTTCTACTCATTTGCGTAAAACACACAAATTTGTTCCCTGGGTTCAGACAGCCTGAACGTAGGGGAGATGGTATCTCAGATGGGGAAGCTCTGCAGTGCTGGGAGGCTGCAACATTGGGATCCAGCTTCCCAGGAGCTGAAACAGCCCTGCCAGGACTTGTGCCACCTCCCTTTGCTGCAGGGAAAGGCCTTGCTGGTCATCTGCTGTAGGACTTTGATTGTAGAAAGATCTGGGCTGTGGGAGGGAGATGGAGAAACCTTTTGGAGGTGAGGATGGCTGCTGCCAGGCTGGGAACATGGGGCAGCAGATCCTGGCAGCGCTGGGCTGAGAAATAAATTCTTCCCCTATTTGTCTTCCTGAGAAACCGAAGCGATCGGAGCCCTTCTGAACGCACCGTGATAAGGGGTGAGGAGCCGGGAGCTTTCTAGGAAAGGAGGGATGGGGCTGGAGCCCCACCATGACACCACACTTTGTGCTTCCTGCCCCTGATGGGCACTTGACGGCTTCTCCCACAGCCCTGTTGCCTTTTTGCTCTTTGACTCCTTTTTTGGTTCTCCTTTCCCCCAACTGGCTCCATCCGGCAGGAAGCTGGAGAGCTGGAGATAAGCCCGAACTGTTCCCGGACAGGAACCAAGCACCACTCCATGCGATGGGCTCACCCACAGCAGGGCTGCTCCTCGCTCGCAGCGAGATCTCTAAGGGCACGTGTCAAGAAAACGGGTGGGGGAAAGGTGGCTTGTCCTTTGCCAAAGTTTAGAAAATAATTTTTAAAAGTCCCAGACTCTGCCCCTCACCTCCAGCCTGCCGTGTTCACATCCCACCTCACCCTCTTCTAGTCATCCTGCATAGGTGGGCTTTCCTTTTAGCTTTGCCAAAAAACAAACCTGAAGCTCCAGCTAAGAGTCAGGAGGGGGTTTGGCAGGGATATATTATCCATTGCTCCTTTTTGGCAGGAGTTGCTGAGCTCCACTGCAGAGCATGGTAGACCAAAACCTGCTCTGAACCCCGGCAAGACTGGCTGATCCCTGATCCCCTTTGTCTGCCACCTCCCTCGAGCAGGGACCACGTGCCCCAAAAAGCCTCTTATCCTGGTGTCGTGTTAGGTGTGACAAAGCAGGGGCTCTCTGGGGAAAAGGGGGCCCTCTCTCCTCCTCCTGGCATAACCCTGAGGGTTCTTGGGGGGAACTGGCTCCTGACTGTGTCCTTCTCCTGCAGGTCTTTGCGCAATCGTCCCCTCGCTGTGACCTGCTCGCCAACCTCCTGCAGAATGGCTGTGGGAACGACTACATCGAGTTCCCCACCAGCAGCGTAACCATCCTGGAGAACCGACCCCTCAGCGACAAGGGCTCAGGAGGCTCCACCACCACCCAGATGAGCCCCCAGAAAATACAGCTGAACCTGCGGCCAGGTAACAGCCCCAGACTGATGCAAGAAGGGGACATCATAGAATCATAGAATGCTTTGGGTTGGAAGGAACCTTAAAGATCATCGAGTTCCACCCCCTGCCCTGGGCAGGGACACCTCCAACCAGACCAGGTTGCTCCAAGCCCTGTCCAACCTGGTCTTGAACCCCTTCAGGGATGGGGCAGTCACAGCTTCTCTGGGCAACCTGGGCCAGGCTCTCACTGCCCTCACAGGGAGGACGTTCTTCCTAGTATCTCATCTAAATCTCCCCTCTTTCAGTTTAAAACCGTTCCCCCTCATTCTCTGGCTCCACTCCCTCATAAACAGTGTCTCTCCATCTCTCCTGTAGGACCCCTTTAAGTACTGGAAGGGGAGATGCTGTTGGAATAACTCAAAGGGCTCAAGTGATGAGTGAGCCATCACTCTGCCTTGATGGCCAAGGCTGGCTCACGTCCATCAGGGGCAAGGTCAGACTGGGGGCTGCACTGAACCCTCCAGGAACATCCCTGATGGGCAGTCGGGCTGTCTGCAAGCTGATTTCTGCTGTTCAGTCTCTTGGCTCAGTCCTGTGGTAGCCCAAGGGGCAGGATTAGATGTGACTTCAACAACACACAGGCTTATTTTATAAAGCCATTTAGATCTTAGCCACTGCTGGGGCGCTCTGAATGCTTTGGTGGAAGGCAGCTCGTGTCTAATGAGCTGTAGAGCAGCTGGCAGGGCTGGACTGCCAACAGGTCTCTGTAATTTCCCAGGCTTGTTTCAGCCAGGCAGGCTGGAGCCAATTAACTGTCGTGGTCGTTTGCCAGCATCAAGGAATTTCAAGCAATGCCAGGCAGGAGGCAAAACTAACAGGCATCGCTCACCCAAGGTCACAAAATGGATTTGGGGAATGTGGAGCAAGCGGTGCTATCACCGTGCTCTGCCCCACACGTTTCCCACCCCTGGCCATCCGCTTATGGGTGACTCTTCCAGTCTCAGCAGGAATAATTTTGGTTCCTTGTGCTCATTAAAGCTCTGGGGCCAGATATAGGTGGCTGAGGGCACGTGGCACGCTGTGCACATCCCTGGGCCTGGCCAAGAGGAGTCCTGACCCATCTGAGTGACAGTAGTCTGAAGTGTCCCCACGTAATGGGGACATGTAGCTGCTAAGTTACACGTCTTGCTCTATTTAGGTCTAAAGGTATTTGACAGAAGGCAGGTAGGTGTGTTCCTCTGGAGAGGAACAGAGGCAGTGTGCAGTGCCATAAGTCCCTGTTCCTTATAAGCAGTAGAAGAAAACCCCAGCTTGGTATCATCTCTGCCAACCTTGTCATCTGTCTTGTCTCATGAATCAAGACCAAATGCTGAAGGATGTAAGTAGGACAGGTCACAGCCCGTGTCCCACAAGCTCAGAGTCCTCATGGTTTTAGCTCAATAAGGAGAAACAGATGCTCTGTGAGCACAAAGTTGGGACCCGGACTACGTGACGGTGCTCCAGCAATGCAGCTGGAGGGGGGAAAGAGAACTTTGGGCTCTCATAGATTTTTGAAACTTTCTCCATCCTGAAAGTCAGAATGTGACGTGCGGATTTAGAAGGAAATATGGAAACAATAACAATTTAAGCTCAATTAGAGCTTTTTTCCTCAGCATTTGAGGTGTTCTGAGAAAGATGCAGCTGTGCCCCAGCTTACATTTCAAGAACAGCAAGAAAGAACCTTTGTCTCTTTTAAAAGGCAGAAAGAAAAGGTCAACCCAAAGTGTTTTCAGCATATTTTTTTTTTAAAGTACAAAAGTCATCGAAACTGGCCTGTTCCCCAGAAGGTTCTGTCTAAGGAGGCTTTTGTTTCAATGGAAAATGTTTCACTAAAAATTTCCCAGAAGAGGCTGGGAGGAGCCAAGAGGGAGAGGGAAGGAACAGGGATGGGGGAGAGGCCCCAGGAGATGCTCAGAATCCTTGGGAGCTCAGAGAAGTCCCAAGTAGCCATGCAGCCCCAGTAATCCCTGTAAGACCTGCTGCCTGGGTGTTTCACTCACTCCATTCAGCATGTGTTGGTCACACTGTTCATGCAGGACAGCTTGGGGGGGTCAGCTCTGAGCAGGAGGATCTGCTTGTGTCCTGGTACTGAGAGGTTTGGAGAACAGGAGCCATAAAGCCACATTTGCCATCTCCAAGGGGGGCACAGCATATCTCCTGTGCAAGAACCCTGCCCTAAGGGCTTTGCCCCTTTGTGTCTCTTTAATCGTGACATTTTCCTCCCTCTAAACCATCTCCTTGAGTTCCTGCTGACCCCATAGGTTGACTTTCTCCCTAGTCCTGTGGTGAGCCCCCTTTGCTCCTCCCAGGAGAGGGTCTCTCACTCTGCTGCCCTGTCACATTACAGATGACTCCCAGATCTTTCGCGTCCAAGTGCGTCAAGTAGAAGACTACCCCGTGGACATCTACTACCTGATGGACCTGTCCAACTCCATGAAGGACGATCTGAGGAACATCCAGAACCTGGGCACAAAGCTGGCCAGTCAGATGCGCAAGCTCACCAGCAACCTACGCATCGGCTTTGGGGCCTTTGTGGACAAGCCCATTTCCCCCTACATGTATATCTCTCCTCCAGAAGCCATCACGAACCCTTGCTACGAGTAAGTCCCAGGCTGAGGGAGTCCTGTAAAGGCCAGAAGTTGATGGGATGTCACTGGAAAGTGGATGGAAATCCATACCAATGGATTTCAGCAGGGAGTTGGGTGCCTGATTTTGGGCAGGGTTTAAAATCAGGTGCACTGCATGTTCTGCTGGCACAGGGAGGAGATGCACGTCTGAACTAAAAAGTATCATTGTCGGTGAAAAGCTCTTAAGGGAACAAACAATTTTGCACCATTTTTTCAGATGAGATGTTGAGGCTCAAAGGAAGTGACTTCTAAAAATCCCAGCAGGACAGAGGCTGGAAGCTGACCTGAGCCCAGTATCTCTAAAACATGATTTCTAAAAGGTCCTTCACCAACCTCTGGCTGTATCCTCAGGTTCTTGGGGTGGTTGGGTCCTTCCAACACATCCTGGACAGCACCATGGGACGTGGGATGGCTGCAGGGTGCAGACGGGAGCTGAAGAGCCCTGTGAGCCTCATGCCTTGACTTCTCTCCTCCCACAGGATCAGGGAAACCTGCCTGCCCATGTTTGGCTACAAACATGTCCTATCGCTCACGGACGAGGTGACTCGCTTCAACGAGGAGGTGCGGAAGCAGAGTGTCTCACGGAACCGTGACGCACCTGAGGGCGGCTTCGATGCCATCATCCAGGCCACCGTGTGCGATGTAAGGGGCAAGAAGGCCTGGGTGGGGCTGGGAGAGGGTCATCAGGCTGGACCTGGTGGGTTGGCAGAGACCACCCAACCCCACCAGGATGGGACTGTAAACCCTGAGCAGCTGCTGCAAGGCTCAGATCTGGAGACATTGAACATTCAACTAGGACATTTCCAGAACAGGGCATTTACATGGTCCTGGAAGGAGAGGGGAGCAGGGGAGAAGCTTGGGAACTGATGATGATCTCAAGTCAGCCCTGCAGTAACCAGCCCAGAAGGGACATCTTCTCCTGTGCACCTTGATTTTCCTGGAAATGGGAGGGGTTGCATCCCTCAGTCATCAGCCACCTTGATTAACACTCTAGCAAGTTACAACCTGTCTTTCACCTGTACAAGTAGCCCATGCCCACCTGCTGGGCTCCACAGCCCATAACCCCCTCCCAGCACTTCATGGGAGAGTGATCCCCCTCGGTTCCCTCTGCAGTGGTAGGTTGGTCCCTACAGCCAAGCCACGGCCCGAGGTGGCAGCAGAGGCAGCAGTGAGGTCCTGACACGTGGGGCTGTCCTCGGCACATGCTGTTGTGTGACACGGAACTGCCTTTCACTGCAGGAGAAAATCGGCTGGAGGAATGATGCTTCCCACCTCCTTGTCTTCACCACGGATGCCAAGACCCACATCGCGCTGGATGGCAGGCTGGCTGGCATCGTGCAGCCCAACGATGCCCAGTGCCACATTGACAAGGATAATTTCTACTCTGCCTCCACCACGCTGGTAAACCCTGACCCACACATGGGGCTGGGGAGCCCAGAGGTCCTGCTGAGGGCCCTCCAAGGGATGGGAAAGGTGCTCGAGGCATGGTTGGAGAGCATGATGGGTACTAGGGTGGTTGGGGGTACATGATCCTAGGGTATAGCCTCTCCTCTTCCCCAGGACTATCCCTCTCTGGGTCTGATGACTGAGAAACTCTCACAGAAGAACATCAACTTGATCTTTGCTGTGACGGATACGGTTGTTGGCCTCTACCAGGTAACAGCTCTTGTGTGAAGCTTCCTTCTTGGGGGGCTGGTGGGTCCTGGTGGGTCCCAAGAAGCATCCTTTGCAGCTGGCCATGGGTGACCAGACACAGCTTGGTGGTCTGCTGTCCTCTCAAAGCTGCCTGGGAAGCTCCCTTGTGCCTGGACGGGGTTTGGCCCAGCCACGGCACATGCACCTGTCCCAGGCAGATCATGTTTATGATATTTCTCCAGAATTACAGTGAGCTGATCCCAGGCACAACAGTGGGCACCTTGTCCAGAGACTCCAGTAACGTCCTGCAGCTCATAGTGGACTCCTATGGGGTGAGTGTGGAGTGTGGTCGGCCCCACAGCTCCATCCCTCCCAAAATAGCCACTGCTTCACCCTGCAAGCAGCCCACACAGATTTGGCAGCTCCCCCAGCCCCGAGCGTCCTCCCTGGACCAGCTGTGAGCATCTGCCTCCACCCACGCTTGTGGGGACCCCGGGGAAGGGAGATCACTGTGTTCACCGCCTGCTCCTTCCCATCCTGGAAGGCGTTTCCCCATGGGGAATGACGTAGCTGAGCCCTGAGAAAGACTCGGGGCACTTGGCTCCTTTCCCGTGTGCGTGGGAGCATCGCTGTGGGGCTCGGGGGGACCCCTCCCTGGTCCTGAGCCCTCCCCAGCCTGTGCTGTCATCTTCATCACTCCTCTCTCCTCCCCTAGAAAATCCGCTCCAAGGTGGAGCTGGAGGTGCGTGACCTCCCCGAAGAGCTGTCCTTGGCCTTCAATGCCACCTGCCTCAACGACGAGGTCATCCCCGGGCTCAAGTCTTGCATGGGGCTCAAGATCGGGGACACGGTGAGGATGCTCTTCATGGGCTCGGTTTTTTCTCCCCCTCTATGTAGCAGCGCTGTCAGCTCATCTGATGCTCTCCATCAGACCATTTGCTGGCCCCCACCACCTCCCAGGTGACACAGACCTGGTGTCACCGTCTTTGCAGTGGACGGGAGGGGTCCAGCTGGGTGGGTGCAAGGAGGAAAATGCTTTTTTGAGTCTGCTGGATGCAAACTCTGTGGTCCTGTAGCTCAGCCCAGGCTACTGGCCACAGCGCGTGGGATTTAGCCTCGTTACTGCGGCAGGCAGGTCCCCTGACCAGGCTGGGACAGCTTTGAAGGGCCCAAAGAGATGTAGTGGGTCACGTATGAAGGTTGGGCATGGGCTGGACTGGGTTCCTCAATATCATGCCGGTGGTACTGACACCCCGACGCATCCCTCTGCCCTCCAGGTCAGCTTCAGCATCGAGGCCAAGGTACGGGGGTGCCCACAGGAGCAGCAGAAATCCTTCACCATCAAACCGGTGGGCTTCAAGGACAGCCTGACGGTGGTGGTCAACTTTGACTGCGACTGCTCCTGCGAGAGCCAAGCGGAGGCCAACAGCTCGTCCTGCAGCCGGGGGAACGGGACGCTGGAGTGCGGCGTGTGCCGCTGCAACCCCGGGCGCCTGGGCTCGCACTGCGAGTGCTCGGAGGAGGAGTACAACCCCTCGCAGCAGGACAACTGCAGCCCCCGCCGCGACCAGCCCCTCTGCAGCCAGCGCGGGGAGTGCATCTGCGGGCAGTGCGTGTGCCACAGCAGCGACTTCGGGAAGGTGACGGGCAAGTACTGCGAGTGCGACGACTTCTCCTGCGTCCGCTTCAAGGGCCAGATGTGCTCAGGTGAGGGCTGGGCGTTTGCGTTGACCGACCTCGTGGACAAAGAGACAACCATCTGTTTCGGGGCTTGTCCCACGCATTGTCCCCAATGCCTCACTCGGCCATGGCTCTCCCTGGACCAGCCGTAGGTCTGAAGCGACCCGGGGGGAATTATTCCCTTTTTGGCAGCTTGTATCACCTCCTGTGGCCAAGAGCCGTGGCAGGGCGATGGGCTCTGAGGGTTAAAAGCAGACCTTAGTCCCTGCTTAGGCTCAGGAGTCCCATGAGGGTGGCCAGTGGGCAGCCGAGGGAGCAGCTCTGGGACGTGCAGGGCAGGGACCAGCCAGACCCTGTTTGAATCACAGCCTCCGACACATCAGAGGTCTTGCTCTGCGGGAGGAAACCCCGGGGTGGAGGGAGAGGGGTGGGGAGAGGCAATTTTTATCCTCCACCCAGTTCTCAAAGGCTCCCCATTGGCAAAAGCAGTTGGGGAAGCAAATCCTCCCACTTCACTGGTCTTACGGCATCAGCCCTCCTGAATATTCATCTCTTCCATGTGCTACCAGACTCCCCGCTCCAGCCCCGGCTGCTGCTGCTCTCTGGGGAGAGAGGGCCAGCTCCTTGGGTGCTCCTCCCATGCCAGGAAACAGGGAAGGAGCCCCTCTCTCCAAAACATCCATCCCAAGAGTGGTTTCGCCTGTCCTGGTGTGTCAGGGCCTTCCCCATCTAGGGTTTATCCCACCCCACTGCCTCCAGTAAGCACCAGAACCCAGGTGAGGTGGCTGCTAACATGGTGCCCAAAATAAACCCACCACTTTCATGCTTCAAGGCAAAAAATCCCCAGGAAAGCATCAGTGGCCAAAGCTGATCCCGCTCTGCTGGAGCCCAGCGTGGGTGAGGTGAAACCTGCTGGCCAGGTGACACTTGGTTCCTGATCCCCACTGTCCCCAAGTTATTTTTGGGACCCCCACCTGCCCCCCAGCCCAACTTCATGGCTCACGGCTGCGCCTGTGCTGCTGGAATTGATCCCTTATCTTAACAGCCTGCTGATAACAGAGGTGGAAACCAGAGGTTCCCACACACACACCCAGAACAGTCGGTGTCCCCCGGGGAGCCAGACGCCTGTCCCTGCTCCGGCCGCCTGTTTGCTCAAGGGCTGCCAGGTTTGAAGGGCGATGATGAAGCGCTGCCCCCAGCCTGGGCAGGCTGTTAATTAACCTGATCTGTCTGACCCTGTTGGCATCCGGCCCGGCCCTTTGAGCCACTTCTCCCCAGCCTCCCCGTCTGTTTCCGTGCCTTGTCACCCAGCGCGGCGCTATTTTCCTGTGATTCAGCCCTAGTTCCTCATTAACGGGGTTACACATTCATTTCTCATGCCGGTGTCCCCGAGGCCATGGCAGGGGACGATGCCCGGCCGATCCCTCGCCGGGAGCAGCGTTCCCGACGTGCCCCGCTGCGCTCGGGGCTCAGGACGGGTCGGCGCGTGCCGGCTCCACGGCGTTTCCACCGCTCACTCTGCCTTGTCTTTGGGCTGAAATCAAACCGCAATCCAAACAGCTCCAGGCTTTGGCAGGGTTTGAGCACGTCTGTCTGTCTGTCTGATTAAACCAGTCTCGGGTGAGAGTGCTGAGCTTGTCCGGCTTTTCCCAGCAGTTGGCTTCCCCTGCCTGGTCTAGGGCTGGAAAATGAGTGGGATTTGGGGGATTTCAGCCGATGTCCTGACTCAACCTGAAATGAAAAGGCAAAGCTTGACTAGCTCGGAGATGGATCTGATTGAGCATCTCCAGCTGCTGCCAACCTGCCAGAGCTGGGGCAGCCCAACTTGAATTTTGTTTTTCTTGTTTGGGTGGAATAAGAGTTTTGGGGACGTGGCAAAGGTTGAGGTTTGATGTGAGCTGCTGTGTGTCCCACCCCAAAGACGCTGGAAAGGGGTTGTCCTAGGTGGCTGGTCCTGCCTTGCCGTACCCTCGGAGGTGGAGCTGCCGCTCTGGGTACATGGATACCCCCGATGGGTGATTGCTAACGGGATCTATGGGGACACTTTGAGGGTCTTGATGCCCTCTGGGTTGTCCCCAGGTCACGGGAAGTGCAGCTGTGGGGACTGTCTGTGCGACTCGGACTGGACGGGTGACTACTGCAACTGCACCACCCGCACCGACACGTGCATGTCCAGCAACGGGCTGGTGTGCAGCGGCCACGGCTCCTGCGTCTGCGGCAAGTGTGACTGCACCCAGCCCGGCTCCTACGGCGACACCTGCGAGAAGTGTCCCACGTGCCCGGACGCCTGCACCATCAAAAAGTGAGAAAGGGCAGAGAGGTGGGATGGGTTGTACCCCATCCGGGAGTCGGCAGTGGTGCCAGCAGGAGCTCTCACCGGCCGCAGCCCGGTTGGGTTGGGATTGCAGCGATTTCTGCAACCTGAGACCACAAAGTGTGACGGTTTCCGTGGGGAGAGAGCATGGAGGAGCTCACGGTACCTCCCTCCTCTTCCTCAGGGAGTGCGTGGAGTGCAAGAAGTTTGAGCGGGGGGCACTGGTGGAGCAGCAGACCTGCAGCCGCATGTGCCGCGATGAAATCGAGACGGTGCAGGAACTGGGTAAGAGCCAAACCCCTGCCCCAAAGCGTGGCAATCCGGGGGGCCACGTACACCCTCTGCTTTCCCTCCGCGTGTGCATCCCCCGGCACGGGGGGCTCTGAGCCTCTCGCTCTGGCAGGCGACAGGGGCAAGGACGCCGTGAACTGCACCTACAAGGACGAGGACGACTGCGTGGTGCGGTTCCAGTACTACGAGGACTCCAGCGGCAAGTCCATCCTCTACGTTATCGAGGAGCCTGGTAAGATCCTGCCACCATGGTCAGGCTGGAGGGGGTGCAGAGCATACCACGCTGGGTTTCTGTGCTAAATGTGAGGATTTTTTGAGTCCCCTTTGTACCTCCCACCCCACCCTAGGCTCACAGGGCACCACGGTTGGGGGCTGAGAGGGGTTAAAGAGCTGCTTTGTGCCCTGCTCTGTGTCACGGGGCTGAGATTTCCTGCCTCTGTCTCACGTTTCCACACTGCGTTGCTCAGTTATTTCAACTCCTCATTGAGGCCAAGGATGGGGGCTCAACCTTCCCACTCCTCTGACCCTGTTTCTGACTCCATGGGTGCGATTTTTTTTTTTTTGAGATGCTGTTAAGAGCCAGCTCCCACCAACCCGATGGGAGCGATGCTGAGATATGTCAGCCCCCCACCATGCAGAGCAGCTCTGGGGTCTTCGGTGACCTCGAGGTCTGATTTCCAGCTGAGCTGGGGACTGTGTGGCTGCAGAGCCTTCAAAAGCTGTCACAAAGGCAGCTGCCAGCCATCAGCAGGGTGGCAGCCCACCATCCCCGGCCCCCGAGGGTCATGGGGGCTGCAGAGCCCCGGGCAGTGTTGGGGGAAGGTGTGTGGCTGCTGGGGTTCACACCGGATCTCACCACCCCGGTTTGTGGGTGCAGCCCTGACACACAGCCAGAGAACAGGGGCGGTGTGGGGTGTCAGCTGGGCTGCTGGTTTGGGGATGAACTTCCACCAGCCCCAGCACCTGATCTCCAGTCTCATCCCTCACTGTGGGTGGGACCTGTGATACCCCTAACCTGGGCTGCTCCAAACCGGGGTGCAGACCCCCACCCTGTAGAAAGGAGCTTGAGGATCTTGGTACGTGCGCCTCATAGATGGGATCCTCCTTTTTAGAACCTGCTGAGCTCAAGGGTAGAAGCTCCTGCTCTTAACAGGGGAGGATGAAGCCCTCCTGAGTCTGGAGGAGCTCCATGTACCCATGGCCAGGCAGCCCCAGAGCCACTTTTAATTGTCCTGGGGGTGCTGAGCCTCCCCTAACCCAGTCCTCTTCCCTCTGCCAGACTGCCCAAAGGGGCCAGATGTCCTGGTGGTCCTGCTCTCGGTGACGGGTGCCATCCTGCTCATCGGCCTCGCTGCCCTGCTCATCTGGAAGCTCCTCATCACCATCCATGACCGCCGAGAGTTTGCCCGCTTCGAGGAGGAGAAAGCCAGGGCCAAGTGGGACACGGTGAGGGCCAGTGGGTTGGATGTGCTGGGCAGGAGTCACTGAAGACCACAGCCCCTGGGTTGAGTGGATCCAGATCCCAGTGTTCCCAGCACAGGAATCCAGTTGCTCTCTGTGGCCCTGGGCCATGGTCCTTAGAGACCTGCTTGCCCCATCCCTCTCTGAAGAATGGCACAGTGTCACAAGGAGGACTCGGGGTGACATCCCTTCTCTGAGTCCACTGTGGTCCCAGGCAATAACAAATGTCCCAGATGCTTTTCCCAACTCCAGAATGTCCCAAGCACTTGTCAGCAGCGTGACACTCTTACTCACTGCCCACACCAGTGTTTCCATCCCGTGAGCGAGACGGAAGGTCCCTCCTGCCACGGGATGCTGGAAGGGCTGAGGCACCTGGAGCACGAGGGAGGGGGCTGGGACAGCACCAGTGCCTGTCCCCCACCTCTCCTCCACCTCCCCAGAGGGAAGGGATGGGATGGGGTGGCTCTTTTAGGAGGCCTCTCTGCTCCTGAGCTCCTGCTGCCGCCTTTCCTCTCCTCCACAGCAGCTTCTCCCTGCTCTCCCCCGTGAAACCTCATGGGGAGCCATTAAACTGCGCAGCCGAAGCCTTGAGCAGAGACGTGGATCCACCACTCAATGCTGAAATGGTGCCTCGGTTTCCCGAGCTGTAGAGTGCCTGCTGAAGCCGAGCACAAAGTGACGATGCTCTTTTTCCTCCTCCTTCCAGGGCCACAACCCTTTATACAAAGAAGCCACGTCTACCTTCACCAACATCACGTACCGCGGGAACAATTAAGGAAGCCGCATCCAGCGCTGGCTGTGGGATCAGCCGAGGATCTGTGGGATCTCCTGGAGTCCGGTTTACAGAAGAGCTTGTGTGTGTCTGAGTGTGTGAGCCTGTCTGCGTGTAATTTAACAATCCCTCCAAGGCCCTGTTGTCCGTCACCCCACTGTAACTGCAGGGACGTGCTTCCCACAGCAAACCTCTCATCCTTACCTCGGCGGGTCGCCTCGTGGGAGCCGGCGGCCCCTCCATACACTGAACGCGGAGAGACAGGACTATCTCTGCCTGGCGAGTCTGTGAACTGTTAGGTGCTCATCGGGCCAAGGGGATTTCGGGAGCAGCTGCTCCATCCAAAGGCTGAGCTGTGCTTTCCTCCCTGGCCCGTGCTGGTGAAGCTCTGCCCGCTGGGAGAGTCCCCTCGTGCACTGGACAGACGCGGTCCCCCTGGGTGCAGGAGCCATCTCCGGGGGGGACAGGGCAGCTACGCTCACTGCCAGCCCGCAGGAGCCATCCCATGGCTTTGGGGGTTGAGGCTTCCACTCAAGCAACCCGGCAGCCCCCTGCTTCTTGCAGCCACGTCTTTCTGTCACTGCACTGGCCTGGGACAGCGAAAAGCAAACGCCCTGGCCTCCCAGTTGCCCTTCCTCCTTCCCTCCACATGCAATTTGCACCACTGGCCAACTCTATGTAGCATCAGCTGTGCTGGTCCCAGCTGCAGCCTGGCTCAGCTCCTGGGATGGTGCTGAGCTCCTGATGTCCCCCTCCACCATTGCTATTGCCACAAGGCACGTGGATGCGTGGGCAGCAGCCTGGGGAGGGTCGTGATGCCCGTTATCCCTCGAGCCTGGCCATCTCTCTCCCTTTTCTGTGCTTTTCGGGGCTGTGTAACTGCACCACGCTCTATTTTCTGTGTAGCTCAGGGTTCCAGAAGAGCAGGCAGGGTTCAGGCCACATCCTGCTGCCTGTGGTTGGGGTGGCCCTTGTGGGAAAACAAAAAAAAAAAAAGTGTCCCGGTAGCAGAGTTTGGCTGTAACGGTGCTGCTGCCCGGTCCGTGCCCCAGCTAGAGCACGGTGGCTCTATTCCCCTCGATCACACCAAAAAACAACAGAGACCTTGTGCCAGGCATGATGCCGGCCCCGAGGGTCCCAGCAGCGTGTTGGCTGAGCTGGTGGTGGCCGTGTGTCCCTGTCCCCAGCAGCCTGGGGATGGTAGCAGGGGCTGGCTGCGGGCAGCGGTCGCCCATGCTGGGGCTGAGCCCCGGGGTGGGGAGGCGGATGGGCAGCAGCAGAGCGTCAGCAATTCTCACCACGAAAATAAAAATAAAGAAAATAAAGAAACTTTGAACTACTACCAGTACCGGTGCCCATGCCAGCGGTCTGTGCCCAGGCTTTCTGCCCCGTGGGCAGCCCCTGCCACCCCAGCATGACTTGGGGAGATCATCTGGGCCGGGATGGGTTGAGGGATGGTGGTGCCCCATGGTGGGGGTCTCTGCTTTGTTACTGGTGTTCTCCTGGGGGTGGATAACTCATCTGGGGACACAGGGTGGGCCAGAGCCTGTGTACTGAGCTGTGGTACTCCTGGCAGTCCCCCCATCCTGTCCCACGGGTCCCTGCAAGCCCAAGAGTCTGCTGGAGAAGCCCTCAGAGGAGGGGAGCTGTGCTGGGACAGTTGCCCAGGGACCATCCCAGGGGCAGCAGGAGCCTGGGCTGGGGGTGAAGGTGCTAAACCCTGGAGCAGGGTCCTGCTGGTGGCCCCAGCTCAGAGCACCCAGCCCACGCACCCACTCAGCGCCACATCGCATGGGGCTGCAGGGACACCCAGCGGCCACCCTTCCAAGCAGCACTTTGGGACCACAGAAGGCGCCAGAAAAATTGTTTACCCGTCTCCCCGACACCCCCACGCACCTCCAGGGACCATGCAGTGGGTCCAGGCACTCGGGGCAGCGCTCAGCGCCCCCAGCTGCACCGGGCGGGGGCTCAGGGTGGGTGTCAGCAGCACCCAAGAGAGCTCTGGGGTGGGGTTGTGATGGGCTCAGCTGGGTTTGGCTCCAGAAGGAGCATTTCAGCTGGAGGGCTGGTGGTGGAGAAGGCAAAGAGGTGCCCGAGGCAGAGCCTGGATGCCCCACGAAGGAGCAGGATGAGATCCCCCCTCCCCACGCTGTTTGGGGCTGCTCCAGCCCAGAGTGAGCTGGGGAGGGAGTTTTGGGGTACAGGGGGTCCGGCTGAGCCCTCTGTGCTTGCCCTAAAGCAGCCATCAGTTTGGGCATCCACCCCACGACGCTACAGAGCTCGTGGTGCCGCGGGGGCACAGTGCCAGCCTGGGACTCTGCTGACCCCACGAGGGTCCTTCCCCCAGGACACATCCAGCACGGCACCGAGCCCAGCAAGCAGCAGCCAGAGGGGTGGAGGCAGGGTTGTGCTCAAGCCCTGGATGTTGTCCCCATCCCTGTGCCACCCTGTGCCTCAGAGACCCTGTTGGACCCTGTTGGACCTTGTTCCAGCTCGACGCTTGCTGGCAGTGGGGACCTGAGCCCAAGGAATGTGACCGGTGCCACCAGGTGCTCTGTGACATCAGGCAGAACGGCGACGGGGGGGTGACACCAGGCAGCGAGGCTGGGGGCTGCCTCACGCCCCTCTGGGTGCACCCAAGGCCATCGGGGCGGTCACCCAGAGGGTGAATCGGCTGCAGCATTCCTGGAGTGGGGCGGGGGGATGTGGGGTGCCACGGCGGGGGGCTGCTCTGCAGGACACTCTTGGTAGGCAGCCGCTGGCACTGAAGTCACCTCCTGCCCCACCACGGACACAGAGTCCCAGGTCACATCCTTGCCAGCCGTGCCCTCGGCCGCAGCCCCTCTGGGTGTGAGACCCCCGGGTACCCACAGGTCCCCACGGGTGCCCCTGTTGACAGCAGGGCTGGGACGAGGAGGGGATGGACAGCTGGAAGCAGCTGGAATCCTGTGGCCCCGCAGCCACCAAGGCCCAGCAGCAGCCACCATGTTCTGGCTCCACAGAGAGTCAGGACACATCTGCCTCCTCCCAAGCTCCGTCAGCCCGCAGGAAGGTGTCCTCGTCCAGCAGGACCTCCGTGTCCAGTAGGTCCTCTACATCCAGCAGGTCGTCTATGTCCAGCAGGAGCACCAAGTCCAGCCAGAAGTCCACATCCAGGAAGACCTACAAGTAAGGGGTTGCCTCCCTGGATGGTGGGAGCCCATGTTTGTCCGTGGTTTGGTCTTCTCATGTTCTCCACTCATCCTCAATGCAGAAAAGCTGCAGGAGAGGAAGGGGAGTGTGATGAAGGACGGTGCCAACATTACAGGAGCGCTGCCTCATGGTGCATGGTACTGATGGCCAAGACATATCCACCCAGGCATGTGGTGTGCAGGAAGGATGTGCCGAAGGCAGATAAAGCATCACAGGTGAGGGTGGGCAGTGCTGGATCCCCTGGCACCCATTCACATGATTTCTTTTGGAAGCGTGCCTGTCTACGTGCCCATCACCCACACACATAACCCTCATCCTCAGGGATGCAGCTGGGTCATGCCAGGGGCTGCATGTCGGTATATACTCTTGGGGAGCACAGGATTTGGCCTGGAGATGGATTTGGTTGCTGCTGAGCACCCTGGTGTGGCCCAGCCTGGGGTAGACTCCTGCACAGGAGCTGGAGACCCTCCAGAGATGGAGGATTGGACCCTCCCAGAGCCCCCCAGACGAGGGCTGCCAAGTCTCTCCCATTCCCCTCCCTGGGATCAGCCCATGCTCAGACAGTGTTTGACGGTGTGGGGTTCCCGGCCCCAGACCCCCTGCTCCTTCAAGATGTTACAGAAGGAATGGCAGCCATCAGGCAAGAAGAAGAAGAAGAGGAAGAAGAAAAATAATTCCATGAGCAATGGCCAGGACCAGCCACAGCAGCGAACCCCAAGGGCTGGCAGCGCCATGGAGAGCTGCTCCCAAGCATTGCCACACAGAGCCCCCAGCACCCCGGAGGTGGCTGTCACACTCCAGAAGAGGTAATACAGGGACTGTCTGAGGTTGAGCTAGTCCCACCCCAGGTGTCTCCCCCCAGGGTGATTTGGGCCCCCACAGCAGAGGGACCGGTGCTGGGCAGGGTCTTCTCACCTGTGTCCATCTGCTCCCTTGGTAGGACGAGCTTGTTCAGCCTGTGCATGGCTATGTACGATGAGGAGGGAGAAGAGCAGGATGAGGCTGGTCTGGAGCCAGAAGGTAAACCTGCTCTTCCCCATCCAGCTCAGCAGTGTTTGCTCCATCTTGCTCCTCTGAATTCCTCTGTCCTGCCTCCATGGCTCCAGCGCTCCAGAAACCAGAGGGGTGCCACGTGTGCCACTGAGCTGTGGGATGAGACAAGACCCCTCTTTAGCGAAGTTCACTCTCCCCTGGTGCCAGCGGGCATGGCTGCTTGCAGGATCAGGCCCATGATCAGCTACCGGGAGTCTGGAGTGGCTTCTGTCCCCCAAAAAATCAGGGCTGTGTCGCTGTGCTGGGTGGTGCAAAGGAGTGTGAGTGAGAGGTACCTCCTGGGGCAGGAGACAGTGGTGGCAGTTGCTCCCAACTCCCTGGGAGAAGCCTTTTGCGAGTGGTAATAACTCCAACCCTGCTGAACCTGCAAATTTTGGGCCACGTTGAGGCTGTTGGTGTTAGGGACCGCTAGATGGTGATGTCTGTACATGCTCGGGCAGACGCTTTCCACCTTCCTGTGCTGCTTTCTGACCATCTCCCACTGAGGACAGGGATGGATGCTCAGGGTAATTTCCCCCATGAGGGTTTCCAGAGAGTAAGGACACCCCACAACCCATCCCACAGACACAGCTCCTGCAGCAACACCTCGAGACGGGGTTCTTTTTAGTGCTACTTTTATTCCCGAAAGCGCTGAAGGGCTCCCTCTTCTTGGAGTCCACTAATACCTCAACTCCTTCTGTAAACTGATGTCTGTTGATAAATCCCAGAATGAGCAAAGCGCTTCCTGATGCAGCTGGGAGATGATTTAAGGTGTGTTCTGCCCCATTCACAACCCAGAACTGTTTTCCAGGTCTCCAGGAAATTTTCTGAAATGAAACACATTTTCCC
Organism: Xenus cinereus; assembly: GCA_025774025.1. Classification (NCBI taxonomy): domain Eukaryota; kingdom Metazoa; phylum Chordata; class Aves; order Charadriiformes; family Scolopacidae; genus Xenus; species Xenus cinereus. The sequence goes on from JAOXJK010000011.1 coordinate 2,635,671, forward strand.
ATTGATTCTAGGGAAGCAGGTCGATGTCGGAGAGATGGAGTTTCACCTACCCCCAGTGGAAATCCACTTACCAGAGCAGAATTACCAGGAGGTACTGGAGGACGTGGCTGTAGATGGTGAGTAAATTGGCACCCTGGGATTGTTCAGGATCTGGAGCGTCTTCTGGGCAAAAATCTTAAGACTTAGGGAAGAAGAGGAGAAAGCTGGAATCAAAAAAAGCCAAAATGCTGACATCTCCCAGGGCACAGAGTCACAGAATAATTCAGGTTGCAAGGGAGCTCAGGAGGTCTCTCTTCCAACTTCTTGCTCAAAGCTGAGTCAGTGGAAAGATCAGACTGGGTTGCTCTGGGATTTATGTCTTAGAGGATCTCCAGGGCAGTAAAGGAGTCGGGGTTAGCCTGGGACGAGAGCGCTGTGCTCTGGGGAAAGCCTGGACCTCCAGCCTACATCTGGCCAAAAAGGCCCTGGTTTGGGAAGCAGTTTTGGGGTGAGATTCTCTAAAATTACCAAATCCTTTGTGGATATGAGAGTTCTCAGTCTTGCAAACTGCCTTTCTGGTGAGACACGTAAAGCTGCAGCCAAAAGTCTCCCTGCAAGCTCTTGGCTGTATTTTTGGGGGGCTCTCCTTCCTCAAACATATTTCCCCATTGACTGAACTCTGACTTCCCCCATATCCCAGGGGACGTGGTCGACATCCCGGACCCAGACTTTAATGTGGGCACCATGGAGGTCCCCTTACCCAGCGAGGAGCTGCAGGAAGCTCTAGGACACACCAGAGGTGGGGACTGACATTTCCCTCCTTTCCCTCTCCTCCTACATGTCCCCTCCAGCCAATGACCCAGTGACAGGGACTTGGGGAGGCTGCCGGCTCCCTGCAGCTCGCGCTTGGTCCATGGCTGGGGTGGGACATGCCGTGCGCTCGGCAGAGGTGACATTCTCTCTGTTTCTCCCTTCCCTTTCGTCTTGTGTTGAATTTTTGCCTTGTGTTATTTGGCACGGGGAGTTGGGGGCAGGGTGGGGCATGGTGTGAACTCTCTGTGTCGCGGCAAGAAATAAATGCCATCCCTCAGCGCATCAAAGGAGAAGGGGGCTGTGTCTAGAGCCTGTTACACGTGGTGCAGCGTGTGGAGGGGAGGTGATGGGTGATGAATGGCCGCGGAAAGGGAATTTAATCTTTCTTGGCCTCAGCATCCCACCCTGCCTGGGGGGGAGGGAGTTTCATTCCATTATTGTGGCTACAGCCCTTTAGATCCTGAGATGGAAAGGGTAGGTGAAAGGCAAAGGAGACGTTATTATTATTATTACTAATAACCTTTTTTTGCCAAGTCTCTCTGTGCTGGCTGCCAGCATGCAGAGGTTTCCAACACTTTCTCGTTACAGAGGACACAGCCTCTGTGGATAGTCTCTGCTCTTACCTGGCCACGCTGGAGACCTGCTTGATCCCAGAGCTGCAGGAGGATCCTGTTGTGGATGGTATCACTCTGGCTGCCCTTTCCCTGTCATTGCCAAGGCCTGAAATCTCCCTGGAGAGCCAGTCCCTGCAGCTGGCGAGATGCCCTGCTCCGTTCAAACATTGCCTGGGCTCTATCACAGGGTACAAAGAAGACACCCAGGACCTCGACTCCGTCCCGGGCTCTGTGGCCAGAGAGGTCAACTTTGCCAACAAGGAGAATCTGGAAGCCGTAAGAGACATAGAAGGTAAAGGAAGGTATCTGAGGTCTTTTTCCTTAGAGGAAGCCTAGGAATCTCTGGAAACCAACACATTAGTTAAAAACCTTCATGGAGTTAATCCATGAAGGTGGTGAGGATCTCCACTGCTGCTAGTTGACAGCAAATAGGATTAGATAAAAGTCCTTCAGCAGAAAGCTCCAGGGTCACCTATCTTAATGAACTGCAAATCTGGGGGTAGTGAAGCTGCACAGGGAGAGCCAGAGACACACCACCCGCAGCAGAAGGTTTCCAAAACTTCACTGCAGGGCTTACTACAGCCACGTACAGACTCACCGAAGCCAGACAGGGAACACAAATTCCCATATTCACTAGCCTTCCTTAACACGTGCAGCTACACGTGGCAGTCACAGCACTTGGGTTGTGCAGCCAAGCTCCCAAGTACAGCACGCCAAGAGAAACGGTGTTAAACTCCGACTTCTCCTCAAGGATTCAAACGCGCTGTCCCCAATCCAGCCTTCCAACTGAACGTTTCCCACCGGACACCCTAATATCGCTCAGGGCCATCAGAGATTAACACATCAAAGCTGAAACTGCTGGAAAAATCAAAGCACGATGCTGCTCTCAGCATGCTCCTCTGCTCCGTGTTGTAACTCCAGAGCCATGAGGGTGGGAAGTCACAGATGCAGGATGGGCTGCTTGAGACTGACAAAGATTTACTTGACACCCTTTGGTTTTATTCCTCTTCTTGTTTCAAGACCCAATTTGTTCACAAGCCACCTCATCTCACTCTGCCTTCTCTTTGTCACAGTGATGGCAGGGTTTTTCCTTTCCATGCATCCAGGAGAGAGTATTTTCACTAATGTGCTGAAAAGACTTTAAATCCTCGGGAGGATGGAGCTGGAGAAAGGCAAAAGACATTACCAACACTGCTCTTATTTTTATATAACCAATCTCCCTCTGTGTCCTGGCTGGACATAGAAAGCAGTAGCACCTTGCTGACGTGTTTAGGATGGTACTTACTTAAAACACCCACATTTAGAAGGAAAACAATACTCAGAGGGGCTTTTTTATTTTCACAGAGGACAAAGAGGATGTCAGCAGTGAGGGCTCCACCCAGGCCGCCCCACAGATCCATTCAAACCTGGAGGAGCTGAAAGAGGCAAAAGTAAACGGTGAGTGAATGGTGAAAATATTGGTGGGAAGGAATCTCTGGAGGCCTCCAATCCAGCCTTTCACATGGAGCCAACTCTGGCCAGCACTAGATCAGGTTGGTCGAGGTTTTGTCTGGCCGAGCCTTGGGCATCTCCTTGGGCACTTGGAAGTCAAGCACCTTGCCCAGTGTCTCACAGATTTTCTGGGGTGACAGTAGGAACTGAGCTTGGGTCTTTAGCCACCCACACCATGGACCTTCGTGCTGGGTCACAGTGCTGCAGGGGTGACAGGCTGGTGTGCTGTGATCACTGTTGTGTGGCCTCGCATCCATCAGCTGAACAAGGTTCTGGATTAGCAGGCGGGGGACAATACCTGTAAGGGAGAGCTTGGTGTGGTGTTAATTTTCCCCCTGTGACTAATCAGCCTTTGGCTACCATGGGGCACCACCTTCAAGGGGTAGAGAAAGGAAAACCAGTTTGACCATGAAGTGTCACCTCCACGGGTGGCAGTTTGTCTCAGAGGCCCCTGCTGTCCCAGGCACTGGCTACTCTGGAGGGAAGGGCAGAGGAAGGGGAATAAACGATCCTGCAAACGCACTGCAGGTGGGAGAGGCAATCAGAGGCTTAAGTGGCAAGAAGAGGAGATTCAAATTAGCCACAGGGAAGATGCTGTAGCAGAGGACAGGGAATACTGGGAGAGCACAGGATTTCTATTGCTGGAGAGCCTGCTGCCCATGAAGAGGGTGAGACAGTGAGTTAATGCTGTGGTAGCACTATAGGGATGGGCACCATTGCAGAATCTTTCCAGCTCTTCTCCTGGGGATGGCTACAGCCCAGAGGAAAGCCCAGGAGACTCTCTGCTTATTTGTCTTTCCACACCCAGAAAGAATTGCTCCTTCTCCTGGCTGTGCTTCCAAAACCAGCGTGACACCAAAGCCTCTGCCAAAGCAGGTGATAAAACCGTTCCAAAAGGAGACAACCAGGTGAGCAGGAAGCTGGGTGCATGGAACTGCTGCAGTCCCTGGCCCATTATGTGACCACGTGCAGGGATTCTACCTTCACGCTCATCCCTACAGCGCTGGTCGTGCTGGCATTGTCAATCTAGAGAAGAAATGCTGAGGCACGGATGGTGGATTGGGCCAGGCTCCTGAGCACCAGCCCCGACAAGGGCGGTGGGTGGGAGAGCTTGGTCCATCGTGTTGCAGCATGGCCACGGGGGGGTTTCCAGGGCTGTTGGCTCCTGGCTGATGTTTCTGCTTCTCTGCATGCACCAGGGTGGCCACAGCTGCCCTCTGTCAAAGCTGGCCTGACCTGGGGAGGGCAGCTGAGATCCCGTTATGGGTTCTGTGCAGCCCTGAGCAGTGAACATCAGCTGCCACACAGTGTTTCGTTCCCACCACTGTGAACGTGGAGCTGGGTGGGGAGCTCTTCTCTGCCAGTCCTGCCAGCACTGGGAGAAGGACTGGTGCCTGCATTGCTTGCTCCAGCTCCATCAGCATATCAGCTGGTCTCTGGTGACTGCGTGCCTCTCAGTTGTCCGTCTGTCCATCTCTCTTTATGCCTTTGTGTGTGTGGCAGGGACCCCTCACAAATCCTTCTGCCGGGAATTGAGTGTAAAGCAGCAAAGAGCCTGACAAGGAAACAAGGGAAAGGTAATGTCACCTTCTTATGAGCATCTCCCCTGGAAGGCATGTTGCCAGCATGGCCAGTTTGCCCTTTAGCTTGGTCCTGCGGCATTGCTTGATCCTCCTGAGACAATAACCAGGAGTGCGCAAAGGAAGGGACAATCCCCTGCCCCAAGGATTTGGGGACCCAGTGATTGAAGGAAGCACCAATACCCTTTCTGACAGAGATAACCGAAGCCCATGAGCGCAGAGCTAGAACTAAACCGACCACTCCCCCAGCACCTCACGTTAAATCCAGGCTCACTCTTCCTCTGCCCAGATTCCCCCACTCCCCGGTGCCCCCGGCAGCTCTTTAGAAGGAGCTGCTTTGCCGTTGGCAAAGGCACTCTAGGAAAAGCCTCGCTTCTCCAGAGATATATGAATTTCCCTGATTCTAAGACTAATTGGTACTGAGCAAGTAATCAGCATCTGGCACCCAAAGAAACAAAGGCCGCTCTACTCAGACAAGACAGCAATAGCTCAGTGGGCCAGGCCAGGCCAGCTCAGGGCTAGCTCTGCCCCCGTGGCCAGCCATCATTGTGCTTGCCAGTCTCAGGGTCAGGAACCTAGCATTCACTCCAGATCTTCCTGGCTACAAGAGCAGAGGCCAAACTCTCTTACAAGATGGGGCATGGCAGTAGTAGAAGACCTCACCTTCTTTGGCTAATGATAAGCCGCAGGGAGTTGTCCTCCCTGCTATACCTAACCAGCACTCAGAAGAAAATGGGGATGGACGAGCGATGCCGTGGGGATCCATATCTTCCTGGGGGCTGCTGGGGTCTCTGCTCTGAGCTTTGTGAAGGTAAGGCAAGGCTCAGTCATGGCTCTGACCCCTCTGCTTCTCTCCAGCCCATGGGACAAACAACTCATGTAACTGCGATTCTATCCATGCCAGAGCAATCCTCTTCTTCAAACTCTTCTTGAAGCTGGTGGAGTTGGCAGCTCTGCCCCAGAGAATTCTGTTCCAGATTATCAGGTGAGCTCTGTGAGATAGAGAAGGGAGGTCTCCGTTTTACCGGGATATTTGTGCCTTATTAACAAATTATACAGAACACAGGGGCCCCAAGACTAGATTTTCAGGAACGTTTCATATCTAGTTGGACATCTAAAAGTACCTGCACAGCTCAGGCACCTGCTGTTGTAATGTCACTATGTGTCTAGAACACACTTTTTTAGTTTAAATATCCTCAGGGACCTGGTCTTTCCAGACCAGCGGGTGCACGATGAGCGGGGCCTTGGGCTGTGTTTCATGGGACAATGACGCCCTCTTTTGTCTTCTAGTTACTACCAGCAGCAGCTGAGCGACTGCGCTGGCCAAGGAGTCTGGGTGGACGCTGACTTCCTCGAGTGTCACAAAAAGAAGCCCCACAAAACCCAGAAAGAGATTGTTTACTCCCTGCCTTCCTTCATAAGTGTTCCTGCCTTCCACGTCTCAGCCATGAACAAAAGGAAGGCGGTGGGGTACGTGGAGCACCTCAGAGGTAAGGCTTGCACACCGTCACTCCCGCTCTGTCCGAAAGGGACGTCACCGGAGCTGTGAAGGTGACAACCTGGCTGGGGCGTTTGCCACAGCTTCTTCTGTTCCCTCCCGGCACGTGGCCTTCTCCAAAGGGGGAGGATCGGTGCTCCTGGTGCTGAGCTCAGCACACCTTTCCCAATGTCGTTCCCAAAAGGATCACAGAAAGCAGAGCTGGAGCAGACCCCAGGAGTCCATCCAGCTCCAAACCTTCCCAGGGCAAGGTGCAAAGTCAAAGAGCTGGAGGGGCTTCTGCTCCGGGGGCTCGTACGGGCAAAGGAATCGCCCTCCAGAGGTGTCTGTTGTAGACACCCCACTGCAAAGCATCCAGGGGTGGGTGAGCGCTGGGTCACCCCAACACCCGCAGGCACCTCTGTGCCAGGGACTGCTGCAGATGAAGCACCTCAACGCTGTAGGCAAGGGCTTGGTGTCTTGGTGGCTACTGCTGGGCAGGCCGGGTGGCAACTCCTGTGACTCCTGGGCCAGAGTGAGGAATTCAGGACCCACTGAGCCCTTCCCCGGCGAGAGGAGACAAACCAAGAGGCAGGAGGCAGCGGGGTGCTAGAGGCACAGAGTGACTCTGTTTCCTATTTCCCTTTGCCCCGTGCAGGCAGCCCTTACGCCCAGGTCCCCATCTTCCCGCTGGTTTATAAACAAGACGCGACGACACTGGCAAAGACAAAAAAGGGCTCGCAGAAGGTGGCGAGGCAGAGGAATGAGCCAACCACTTCGTTCAGGAGCCACATCTCCCACGAGGAAAGCCAGCTGCAGGAGGTGAGAGACAAGGGCTGTTTCAGCACCAGAGGAGGTGCGGAGACAAGCCTGGAAACCCACGCTTTGTTTCATCAGGCAGCTGCTCTGGAGCCTCCCGCTCACCACACAAAGCAGAGCTGCTCCCCTGCCGACACCACCGAGTGTCCTGACACACCACATTCTCCGGCAACAGCCTCCAACGCCCTCCCAGCCAGCCTCGGCAAGACACAAGCACAAGTGAGTGTGAAACACAGAGGGAAGATGTGACCCTTTGCCGTACGGGACAGTAATTAGAGCAGAACTGAGCGTGACTGGTCACTCATGTAACCTATTAATTAACTGTCTGGTGAACATCTTAACTAGACACAGGTATTAAAGAGCAATTTTGTCGTAAGTGCAAGGAAAAATGAAACCAGGGTGTAATAATAGCTTAGATGTTTATTACTGTTAATGGTCAGCATGAATTGGTTACAACCTGCGAGCACCGCACTGTAACGTGCCACTGAGGTGCTTTTAGTCGTTAGTTTGAAGAAGAGGCTGAAGGGAGACCTTCTCACTCTTTACAACTACCTGAAAGGAGATTGTAGAGAGGCGGGGATCGGTCTCTTCTCCCAAGTTACAGACAACAGGACAAAAGAAAATGGCCTCAACTTGTGCCAGGGAAGGTTCAGGTTCGATATTAGGAAAAATTTCTTCACTGAAAGGGTTATCAGGCATTGGAACGGGCTGCCCAGGGAAGTGGTTGAGGCACCATCCCTGGATATATTTAAAAGATGAATTGACATGGTGCTTGGCAATATGGTTTAGTGTTGATGTGTGTGTTTTGTTTGGGTTTGGTTTGGTTTTTTTTTTTGGTTGGACTAGATGATCTTAAAGGTCCCTTCCAACCTGTGTGATTCTGTGCCTGTATGTACACAGCATGTGCTCTCACCCGGGCAAAACTTAAGTGATTTCCCCCAGCCCATTGTCCTCTGCCTCCTCTTTCAACCTCTCTCCCTCCTCCCAGAAGGCACAGGCAGCCAAGCCCTACAAGCACAGCCCGGCCCTCAGCCAGCGCCTCAGCCTGCTGGAGCTGTGGCAGAAGATCATCAGGGCCCAGATCGGCCCGCAGATGAGCGAGCGCTTCCACCAGACCTTCTGCACCTACTCCTGGTCCTGGAACGCCTGCCGGGAGCTGGTGACGGTGGCCGACCTCCGCAGGCTGGAGCGCCAGCTCCGCCGCAGGCGGCGGTGGCAAATGGCGGAGGGCACCAGGCAGAAGCCATGCCGGGACGACACCGGCGGCCAGTGAACGCTGGAGAACAACAGCTTGGGCCGGGCCCGCTCCCTCCCGGTGTATCAAATGCGAAATAAAAGCTCGGAAAAGCATTCTCCTAGCCGTTGTGGCCTTTCCCGGCTCACACGACCGCCCCCGTGCCCGCCATTGCTCTGAGGCGCCGGCCGCGCGCTTCCCGCCACCGCCCCCCACGTGACGACGGCGCTCCTCACGTGACGGCCCCCGCCCGCCTAGTCCTCTCTCCGGTCGGACGGCAGGTCAGTGCTTCCGGTTCCGGTGCCGCCCGGCCCATCATGGCGGCGCCCAGGGAGGCGCCGGAGCGGCGGCCCTTCGGGAGGCGCTTCCTCACCGACCCCGCCCGCCTCTTTCAGCACAATGCCTGGTGAGGACGGCCGCAGCCTCATCGTCCCCTCTGTGCCTGGCTCCGCATCCCCGGTCCTTCGCTGCCCACCGCGGGGAGGCCCAGGGAGCTGGCCGAGGCCCTCCGGGACGCTGCTGCCCTGTGGGACCTCTCTGCGTCCGGCTGCGGGGGTTGGGCTGGGGTGGGTCCTCACCTGTCGGTAGTCCGGGGCGAGGCGCTGAGTAACGGGGCTCTTGGTGGCCGGGGTGGGTCAGTCTCGCTCCACTTCACGGGGGCCCAGCCGCAGACATTTTTCGGCCTCCTCTCCCAGCGCGCTGGCCCGGCGCCCGGGTTCGCCTCTGAAAAGCCTGGCGGGGCATGGAGCAGGCCGGGGGAGCGGTGGGTGTGGGGCTGGTGGCCGGGCAGCGATAGGAGCCTGGGGCAGGGGGTTGGCATCCCCAGGGCTGGGTGCTGCCAGCGTGGCAGGTGGTGCTGTGAGGGCTTGGAGGTTTGGGAGGGCCCTGGGTGCCCAGGGATGCTAATCTCTGGGGGGTCCTGAGCCTCCCTCAGCTCTTCCTGAAGCAATCAGGATTCCTCAGGCCCCTTGGATTTCAGGAGTGTTGTTTTCCTATGTAGCAGTTGTTTCATTGATGAGAGGACATGATTCATTCATTCATGTCCTCTCTCAGAAATCTATAACTCTTCTCCATCTGTATATGTTAGTGACTAATGTATAAATTGAACAAAAATCATGTCACCCCTCTGCTGCAACATGATGCTGTGATACTATGAGATCGTGCTAGGTGTTAGCAGGAACAGGAGGTCTTTGGTTGGAGAAAGCTGTTGTTACAAGAGAGGTTAGGCACCCAAATTCTTGAAATTGCTGGGAACTGCAGGTGTTTTGCATTGTTGAAGTAAATATGTCTGCTTTTGGTCTCAGGCTGCTAAGCCCTATTGAGACCTGGGTATGTTTAATTTGTAATAAAGTAATATGTGCATGTATCAGCTTGTCATTCATTTTGGGACTGTATTATACCAAAGGTATGTTACAAAAGCATATCCTCAATAGTATTTCCCTGCAGAAACTCTTAGTAATATGTTTTTTTCGCAGACTTGACATTTAAGTCTTTGTTTTATGAGTTAATAGCAAAAGACTAATTCATCCTGAGGCCAGAGTAGTGCTTCTTGCTCTTGTAGTCTGCTTTCATTCACTTGTTTTAATGAAAAAAAAGGTCAGGTGAATTACTTTAATGACTACACAACTGTGTATGTACACTTGAGTTATTAATAGGCTCTTAATGCTTTAAAGCTTCCTGCATTTTTTCCTCATAATTGGATTTAATGTTAATATAATACTTTACCTCCCAAATAACCCTGCTGCCTTTTTTTTGTTTTAACTTGAGAAGTGTAGTTTTCCAAGGCAGCTAAATCAAATGGCCTGTGTTGATGATCTGTACACGAGCACCAACCTGGTGTCACAAGTGCTTTTCACTGTGTGAGAATGGCAGCTCCTCTCCGACGAAGCTGCTGAGCGCCCTCGAGGTTTTATAGTAAGGATTTATTTCCTGTGAACTTGGCTGAGCATCAAATAGAGTAAAGATTAGGGGACAGATTTGGTGCCTCTTGGGATCCCTTCCAGTTACATCTTTTGTGCTGCTACGAGTGCAGTTCATTCGGAACCGGGAGCCGTAGATGCTGACAGCGGCTGTACTGCTGCTGAGCTAGAATAGAGCTCGTGGAAAAGCTCCACAGCTCCCAGTCCGGAGAGCTGTCTAGACCTTTCTCTTTTCTGTCTTTGCCGAACCATTCTCAGCTGAGCTGTTCATCTTATTTTTTACAACAGGGATAATGTGGAATGGTCAGAAGAGCAGGAAGCCAGTGCCAGGAGTAAAGTTCAAGAGAACAGCTCACAGCTATTGCCACAAGATAAACAAGGTACTTTTGGATACTACTGTAATGCTGAGTCTTAACTTGCTCATAAAAGAGTGGAACAGTCTGGCCAGAGCTGCATATGCATCATCATTTATTTCTCCCTTCCCCCCATCTCCTAAATCACTTAAAATATATTACCTAGTGGTTGATAATGAAAAATGGAGGAGGAGGAGGAATCTTTCTGTTCTTAATTTACCCCTTTGTGACTTTTCCACCTTCTCTGGAGACTCATTTTACTGGCACAGAAATGATCTTGGCTGGGAGGAGTCATCTTAGCTTGAGCTTCTTTGTTCATGTTGTGTATGTTTAAATACTTGTTAGTGTTCTTTGTCAACAGACTTCTTTCAGTGTAGAGCTACAGCCTCATTTAATCTTATTTTCTCTGCTTGCTTCTGCTCTCTAAAGCTTGACTTCTACCAGGCAATCTTTTGTTTGCTTGCATGCTGTGGAGCTATCCCTAATACAAGCTTGTTTTTTTCTCTTAAGAGGGTCTAAAAAAATGGTGTTCTACTCTATTCATCTCCACCAGGTTAACAAACAGCACGATAAACATTAAAGCAAAAGCAAAGAAAAATTATTTTATCCTGATTGAAGTATTTATCATCACAGAGGCAGAAAAGGGATTCCAGAGTTTTTATTTTCTCAAACTTTGCTTAAAGGCTATTTATACATCCAAAAGGCACAGCTTACCTCAATCTGAATCAAGCTAAAGGCGCACAGCTCAAGTAATACAATGGAAGCTGGTTTTGGTTGGTTAATAATACATCTTTCCTCCACACCTGTTAGGTATCATCCACTCCCTTAAATGACAATGAAATGGTTTCCTGTTCTTTGGTATGATAAGAGACTTGTTTGATGATGATCTTGTTATACCCCGCCGAGCTTTAGGTTGGATCTGTTCCTTTTGTTCAAATTAAATTGAGTGTGTCATCTGTAAGGCGATGCTGAACACTACTGGAGCTATTGAGACACCTCCCATATAGCTTCCAGTTGTGTTCACAATAGCAAATTTAATTACACCAAAGAGCAACCCTCCTAATTTCTTGGATTCCCAGAAGTATCCAGCAGTTTCTATTGTGATGCCCATTGTGTTGAGTTAATTTTCAAATCTGGTTAACATTAAAGGATGCTGTCTGTCATGCTTTGAGAACCTATATACAACTATGAAATTGTGGAGCAATTTGCTGTTAGAGCAGTTTGTCAGGTCTTCATGATGTATTTCCCAGACCGAACAATGGAGGCCAGTCAAATTTTGATGGTTTCTATTCAGGGGGAAGCGTGTGGAGACAATGGGATGGCTGAAACGTAGGGAAGCCAGCCCAGCCAAATGTGCCTGAAGGGTCTAGTATTTTGAGACTCAGTAATGTCCAAGCAGGAGAACAAAGGCAAGCTATTGGTCATTATGGCTGTGTTACTCTGTGGACTTCTTGGGGTTGTCACAATTTGTTCTGAAGAAGCAGAGAAGTTCTGTGGGGTATGTCGAAGATGTGTCTCCTGGCTGGGAACAAAGAAAGAAGCGGAAGAGTTTCTCGGTTTCCTTTTGAGGCTCCATAATTAGCCCCCATGCAATTCAGGGGGTCCCTGGTTCTATTCCTGTCTTTTGTGGACAGTTACTTTTGTTTGCCCTTCTTCTGCAATGTGAAAGGGTGAGTATGGGCTTGGCTTTGGGGGTGTCCTTATAAGACAAGCAGAAAAATCAGGAGTCCTTATCAAAAAAGTCTCTGGAGGAATCTGGCTCACACGCCGATGTCCCCATGAGCAAATACCACCAAAAGAATCTTGAAGCAAGTATTACGCGAACTCTTCTGGCATAAGTTGTGCAGGAATTCAGACTGAAAAAGTTAATGTGGTCATTTTTTTGCTTTAAATCTTTTTCTTGCATTATCTTTGTCAGCTGGCCCTTGATTTCTTGCATTTATATTGTTACTGAGCCTTTATTCCAGTGCTTTGAACACTGGGCTATGAGGTAAATGAGCTTTAAATAAAAGCTTCCAAATTCTGTTGGATGCCTCAGTAGCATCCAACAGAATTTCACAATAATTTAAAACAGGAAGAGCACAATGTCATGTTTGCCATTATACTATGGCAAAAATGTGGGTAATTCAAAATGGCTGGGCTGGAATTTTGCCCCAGCACCTCAGGTGCTCAGCATCCCTTTACAGTCAGGCTGTTACGGGATTGTTGGGGACCAGCAGAAATCAGGACTTTATATTTTTGTTGGGTGAAGGAGCATTTCCAGCCCCAGGAGCCTCTCATATTCCTATTAGGACCTGGAAGAAGTGACAGTTCAGGAAGGAGTGTGCCAGGGTACGAATCAATAACACTTCTTCCTCTGCCGTTAGCAGTTGCTGAGTTCTCCTATGCAAATAGTAAACTGACTTGACCCTGCTTACTTTGGGCTACAGTGAGATCATGGCACAAATTTATTGCTCTGATCTGATATCAGACATGAAAATTAATTTCGGCTTGGGGTCTGAGGACAAGGTTTCTTAAAAGGAGAAAATCCTCGTAGTTGAGGTAAAGAAATTATTTTTATATATAGCTCTTTGTGCTTCGGATATCTTCTAAACGCTGGTCTGCTTTTCAGAAAGACTAATAAACAAACTGCAGTTCAGATAATAACGCTAATCTCCAATTTTAAGACGCCTGCTTTTTCTCTTAACCCCCCTCTTAGTAGATGTTGGAGAGAGGTTATCCGTTCTCACGTACAGTTGTCGGCTTTAATTGTGGGCGAATCATTTGCATTCAGTAATGGACTTGTTGCTGTGCAAAGATGGCTGAGCAGCTGCATGGTATTGAAATGCAGTTGGGATCTCTGGCCGTGGATGTTAATGTCTCTAGGTGATTACAAGCATAGGATGCTATAATTAGCTCTTATTTCCCGGGACAGAAAAGTAGTCACATTGATGAGAATTCAGGAAACCAGTTGGATTCGTAACTTCCCAAGGAAAAAACAGCTCCCTTAGAACTGTTATTGATCTGAAATCTGTGAAGGTGTGTGGAAATAATTCAGTGGGTGACTCAAATTCATTAGATCATGGCTTTGTAAGAGTTCTTCCAGCTTCTGTAATACTCATCTTACTACTGAAATGTATCCACTGCATGTGAAAATGATAACTCTTGCTGCTCAAGTTAACTCTTACCACCTTTAGTCTGTCCACCTTAGCTCTCTACTAGTACTTTAATGACAGTGGTCGCTTCTCTTGATTCCCCTCTTTTGTTTGAATTTCATAAATGTGTGATGCTCTAAAATGCACACAACTATGGAAAACAAAGTGCTGGAAACTGGGCGATACTTGTGTAAAACATGCTATCCTGTAATCTTGGGGTATTGCATAAATGCTAATGGAGCTTTCTGCCAGGCCTATATAGTTGACTAATTTTTCTGTTCCTCCATTTGAAAAAAGGGGTAGCGTGTTGGACAGGACTCTTCAGCTCCAGGCAGCTGCCAGAGAATTCCTTAGAAGTTGTAAGTGCTTGACACTTAGTGTCATGAGGCTCCAAATTAATTGTTCCAATGAACTGAACGAGTTAGTGTTAGAGATAGAAGTAAAACCTGGATTTCTTCATTCCAGTCTCCTTCAAAGGGGCCTTTTCTGTTGTCAGCTTCCTTTAAATCCTACCAGGAGACAGCCACTTTCCTCTTCTATCTCTTTTCCCTTTCTCAGTCCTAACAAAGTGACTGTGAGGAGGCAAGCTGAGTGTTTATGTGACATGGCACAATTTAAATAAAGGTGATTTATAATCAATAACCTTACTTATTAAAGCAGATTGCTGAATAGATGTCTGCAGTGATCCCACACTGTCTGAACTGATTAAATTCTGAGACCTTCTGATTTGACTGCTGGTGACGTTTTTGTTTGTGTTCACAGAGGAATATGAGGTGAATGCTAAAAGGTACTGGGATGACTTTTATAAAATCCATGAAAATGGCTTCTTCAAGGACAGACACTGGCTGTTCACTGAATTTCCTGAGCTGGCACCTAACAGGAAACCAAGTCAAAATGGGGATTCTGTGCATGAATTTAGTAACAAAGAAGAATCCAACAATGAGGGGCTGGGAAGCTGTGCTAATGGACATTGTTCATTGGAAACCAGGGCAGAGAATCAGTTAAACGTGACAAAAAGCACACCCAAGATCTGCACAGAGGAGCTGGCTGCACAGAAGTGTAGCGGGCTGAACCAAAGTGCTGGAGATTATCCGGGATCGTCTGCATCTTACCGTATATTGGAGGTAATAGCTCTAAAACAGAGTCACACATCAAACAGTCCCTTGTTATCAGTGTTAGTGTGACAGGCACATAAAAATACATATCACTGGCAAAGAACAAGTGAATGGAATAATTGCTTTAAGTCAGTAAAATGCAAAAAACAGAGGGCAGCTTAGAACTAAATTAAATCTGTTGGGATTCTAGCGGTTCAGGCTGTGAATTGGCAGAGCACAAGGACCATAAGTAGTTCTCGAGTTTAAAAGACAAACTATTACTATCAGATGTTGAAACAAGCATTCAAAAGTCATCTTTTGAAGACGCTGATTCTTTTACTTGTCTGTATAAAGCTTTCCCTTGTTGTTTATGTTTTGTGTGTTTGTGCTGACTCTTGTTTGCCTTGGGAGGTGTGAAACAAAACACTGAAACCGAGGATGTAAAGATGCTCTTTGGTTTGTTCCTTATGGCCCATGTAATAACAGGGAATCTCAGACTGATACAGGGTTTGTCCCAGAAAACTTATAAGACTTCTAGATATTAGACTCCTGGCAGCTGGTAATGGCTTGTTGCTGTGCCGCCTCTCCTGTGTTCACTGTAGATACCGCTGGTTATCAGGAATGCTTCATGTTCTACAGAAATTCTGCCCTTCCGGGTAGAGTCAATATGAACTGTCCTTTTGATTTTTTTTTATTTAATCTGAAGCTTTGAGACTTCCTTAGATTTATATGTTCTTGGGTCACTGCAGTTTTAGTCTCACCTGAGTATTTTCAGTAATACCTGTCTCTGCGAGGCAACAGCGGTGTTTTTGGCTCAGTCTATTTCAATCTTACTGTTTCCTTAAACGTTCATTGGGCAAATTCCCCAAACCCAGTTTGTGAGCCATCTTCTCTTCAAACGGGAACAAGTAGAAGGAATAAGAAGGCAGGATCACTGTAGGCCTAGCTGTAACTTGAGGCAGAGCCATCTAGCAAAGGAAACTCTGAAACAGCAGGATGTAATTATAGTAAAGCAAACTTCTTCCTCCGTTGCTCTGATTTTCTGTGGAAGTGAATGCAACTAATCCGTGGCCTTTGCCAATGCTTCCGTGACTCATACTGGTTGTTCTGCTTGGGATTCCAGCAATAACAGTTTTCAAAAGAGTAGCAATATATAGCTTGTTAGTAAGATTTCTACGAGAACTGACTTAGTGGTTTCCCACAAACGCTTACATGTAAGTCTGCTCCTCGGAGCTGAATGCATTCGGATCGTGCAGCAAGGTTTGCAAATCATCACTGCTATACTCAGTTGTAACTCATGAGTTGCTCTTTGTTCCGTGGCTGTAGAGAGATGATTGGAATTAGCTGCACGGGACATGCTGAAGAAATTATTTTCACTATGTGTACATCTGCTTTGTTTGTGCAGGTTGGCTGTGGTGCTGGAAATACTGTCTTCCCAATTTTACAGACCAACAAGTAAGTAGTTCTCTGTAGGTTTTTACCTGCATGATATACCAGCCTCTGAAAAACAATTGGGAAAGTGTTGAGTGTGTTCTTAGTTTACACAGTCTCAGAGAAAGGCCAGATGCAAATGATCCCTTTGCCATGTCCGACTTTAAATGATTGTGTTTTGAGCTTGGAAATCCTTGGTCTTAGAATGCAACCAATGAAACGTAATGCGAGTTTACATGTCTTATTCTGAGAGCATTTTCATACAGGCCTTAGTGTCTCTCCTTTTCCAGAAGGAAAAGTAAGCAGTCAGTTCCATATGAGAATAACTGAGGCATGAAGGAGCAATGTGATCCACCAGATCTTGCACAGCACATTATTGATGGAGATAGACTAAAAGCCCAGGCTTTCTGGATCCCAATTCTGTGCGTTCAAGACACTCCTGTAATTCCTTTAAAAGCACTCCTATAAATTCCTTTATATAAATGAACATAGTTTCTTTTCTTTTGTTTCAGTGACCCAGGCCTTTTTGTTTATTGCTGTGACTTTTCTACAACAGCTGTGGATCTTGTCCAGGTAAACTAAAGGGTGACTTTGGAGGTAGGAAGTACACGGTGCCAGTTGCACACTAACACAAATATATCACGCTGCCCCTGGCTCTCTAGCTGTGTTGGCAGCTTTTGGGTTTCACCTAGCCCTGATGTTGACCCTTCTACTGGTAAATCACAAAAATGAGCCATCAAAGACTGTAGAAATGAGGGAAGTTGGAGTTCTCAAAATGTCACATTGGCAGCAGACAAGTCAGCCAGATTTTCTTTCCCCTGTGGTTGGCAGTACTTTTCTAAATCCAGGGCTTTTTTAGTTGAGTAACTGCTGAACCTTGAAAACATTCAAACGATTTTTTTTTTTAACAGGAACTGAAGCTGGTTTTGGTTTGTGTGTGCGTTACTGTCACTGCAGTTCTGGGAACGTGGTCTGATTGCTTCTGCACAGACAGCTGAGCAGGAGATACTGCTGGCTGTGGAGCAGGAGGCTGGCTGTAATTTAGTCGAAGGCCAAATACTGCTAACAAATTTCAGGTCAGAACAGACCTGAGAATATATGAAGTATCAAATGTAATCAGTCTCCTCATGAGATGAGATGGGGAGCACAGCACAGAAGCAGCATGCCTTTTCATGCTCTTAAACTGACACAAGCACTGTTTGTAGAGGATACTGTCATCTGTAACAGCAGCTTTAGAAAAATATACAACTTCTTTTAGAAGTCTACATGTGTTTTTTAAGAGCATAACTTTAGGCAGCCAGGTTTAACACTTGGGGTATAGGGAGTAGTCGGCCTGTAGTGGAAATGGATATTGATTTCAGTGATGCAGAGAGGGGCCCTGACACTCTCACTTTTGTAAAGGTTTCCAGCTTAAGTGTAAATGCCTCACTTCTTGCCACTATTAGTGGAAAATCTGACCTTAAAATTGCAATAATCCCTCAATCCAATGTTGGTTTTTTGACAGCACTCATTATCTGAATGTTACAAGCCCAAAGCTCATTGTAAATATCTCATGTGTGCTTATTTTTCACATTTCACCCCTGTTCCTTGTTTGACCAGGTAACTTGTCTGACCCCATCTGCCTTAGTCCAGTGAGGCTGAAACAGATCTCTGGATATACCACTTCGTTATGTGAAAGTTAAAATGCTCACCTGTCCAGATAATATTGATATCAGGGTCTGCTCCTAATGCTTTAATTTCTCTCCCCTTAAATACAGAACAATGCAGAATACGATTCTTCTCGCTGCTTTGCCTTTGTCCATGACCTGTGCAATGACCAAAGTCCTTTCCCAATGCCAGACGAGAGTCTTGACGTCGTTATTCTTATCTTTGTCCTCTCAGCGATTCTCCCAGATAAGTAAGTTTTAATAATTCCTTCTGGTTGCAGAAGATAATGCATATAGAACTGGAATTCTTTAATGGTAGATCCCCTCATATCAAGGAAAATTAACGTTCATTCTGTGTCTGGTCCGGTTCTCCATTAAGCCTCTGAAAATGAAATTTGCAGGTACTTTCTGTTGTAACAAATTCTGTTTCAGGGTAGGTGTGATTTGGAAGTGCTGAGGGGCTGTAGGTGATGTCCAGCCACGCTCACAGTTGCTTATTTGTTCTGAACCCCAGCCCCAGTGAGCACTCAGCAGCTGTTTCTGGGAAGTGCGCTGCTGGATTTTCATGCTCAAAGGCTGGATGAAGTTCTCATATGGGAGGTGGCAAGAAGGGAGGGGACAGGTTCAGAAAATATTTAAGAAAAGTGCTGTGATCGTAGTGTGACAGTGTGTTACAACTTACACTAGTCTCTCTTGTTCCCTTTGGTTTTATTTCACAGCATTTTTCAAGTTCACTTATTACTTATTTTACAGAAAGCAGTGGAGATACTTTTGTAATTGGTAAGAGTGCAGTTAATCCCTAAGTTATCGTTGTAGAAAAAAAAGCAGAATCAAGGAGCGTCAGAAATAAGGCGGCCAAATAAAATCAACCCACTTAAGTCTGAGAGAGCTCAGAAAAGTGCTAGGTTTTGGTAGCTCTTTATATGAAGCTGAAACATAAATAAAACTTTATAGCTTCTTTTTGGAACGTAGGCTAAGGAAACAAGCATCATTTTGCAGAATGATGAGTACTTGTTTTGTTCTTTCCTCAGGATGCAGTGCATCGTTAACAGACTGAGTCGCCTTCTGAAACCAGGAGGAATGATTTTGTTACGAGATTATGGCCGTTACGATCTGGCCCAGCTTCGGTTTAAGAAAGGTTTGGTTTGTTTTTTTCCCCCAGGGAGCCTTGCCAGATCGCTAATAGATGATGCTTCTCTGGAGTACTGTCTACCCTGCTTAGGAGGCAGCTCATTAATTCTCCTTAAGCACAGCATGCGCTGGGAGAAGTGGCTCTTGTCTTCACGTGCAGTTGGATTGCAGTTGTTGATTTTTAAATGATAGCTAGTAACTGTTTAAATCCCTTTTGCCCTTAGGTCAGTGTCTGTCTGATAACTTCTATGTGAGAGGTGATGGCACCAGAGTCTACTTCTTCACACAAGGTAGGAGGCTAAAAAACATCCCGCTTACTCTCCTCACCTCTTTTTGTCGCTGTGCCCTCAAGTTTTGCCACTAGCTCTTTCCAGCCTGTGAAATGGAGCACTGTGAAATGTTAAGTGTCTCCCAGTTGCACGGGTAACTGGGATTGTCACTTGCTGATGTGAATGGCGTGGTGAATTCTTTAGTGGAAAATAGTTTTAGAGAAAGATTAGTGTGTTTGGTACACTGGAATGGGTGGGATTGGAGGAGCTCTCCTTGAATCTTGTTGCCTGCAGAGGATGGAGTGAGATGGACACCACTTGAAGGAACTTCTCTTAATTTTGAGGTTCTCCTACAGGGAAATAAGAAGGTTGTGGTTCAGCGTAGAGCTGAGGGAGCTGCTCCAGTCCTGCTGCTGCTTGGTGTTCTGCAGGGGTTGTGTGATCCCTGCTGATCACCAATTGCACCTCCAGTCACTTCCACCACGGGTCCCTCCTCACAGTCAGTTTTAGAGCAGTGGCACAACTGCAATGCACTATTCCCTTCCCCGCTGCACAAGCCTTGTTTGTCACAACAAAATTAATGTTTAATGCGTGTTTGGCAAACGCTTCCCGATGGCAAGCATCTGATAAAAGAGCACAAGCCAGGACCTGTTAGCCCTTTTCTGCAGAAACTCCACACGAGTCACGTGCTCCCAGGCTGCAGTTGAACAAGCTCTTTGCTGCTCAGCAGGACTGGCTCTGGCTTTGCCCAGGGCCAGTGTGCTGGGGCACTACCATCCGTATTTGCTGGGTCAGGAATACCTGCCCCTCCAAGTGTTGCAGCCTCAGGGGCTCTTAGTGCTTTGATTGGGCCCCAGCAGGGTGTGGTTTTTTAAGCTGCCTTTTTTTTTTTCCCCCCCAAACTTAACCTTAATGAATCCCGTTCCCCTCCAGCTTATACAGTGCAGATCTTATTGCCACCATTTAAAAGCGTAGGTCTGATCCCCTTCTTTGCTTTTACAGACTCTGAAATTCCTCAGGGGAGGGGAAGGAATGGATCTGTCCCTACTTGCAAGAAGATTCTCCCTTAGTCGGTTACTAGAGACGATACCTATGTCTGAAACTGCTGTTGTTTTGTCTTTGTCAAGTCTCTATAATTCTAGTTCTGCTCCAAATAATTATTTTCTTCCTTGGTAGAAGGGAAACTGTGATCTCAATCCCCCCCATAGCACAGTAGTTAAGTCCTGTCTGATCTTTACATTTTCCTGACGGAGTGAGACTGTGAGTTTCCTTTGTCCCATCTTTCCACATAGTTTAGCCCTCAGTGTGAGCAGGTATTGGTTAAATGAAAGCTGTGGCATCCTCAGTCTCCCTTCTCTCTGCTTCCAGATGAATTAAATGATCTCTTCACAACAGCTGGGCTGGAGAAAATTCAGAATCTGGTTGATCGGCGATTGCAAGTGAACCGTGGGAAGCAAATGACCATGTATCGAGTATGGATCCAGTGCAAATACCGCAAACCTGCTGCCCCTCAGCTGTGAGAAAACACAAATACCCCAAGCAAGCCTGCTGCCCCTCAACTGGGAGGAAACAGGGTGCACTTTTTAGGTTGGAGCCTTTTCATGGCCAGCGTGTCCTCCTGATGAGACACACTTTTACAGAGTTCAGCACACACAGGACCTCAGTGCCTTTTACAGTGCCAAGCATCACTGCAAGTGAGTTTTGCTAAGGACAAACGCTCTAAGAGGAGACTAAGCAGGGTTTTAGATGTCTTGCTACTGGTCTGAGTTTTTTAAATTATTTATGGTTTTAACAACTTAAGAAATGGTTGAGCTGTTGAGTAGTGTGTCACTCTTACTCTGGATTTACACATGAAACAGAAGGAGATCTTCGATCGACCTTACCTCTGTGTTGTATACTCTTGTCTTGGAAACAAAAAAAACACAAAGGGTAAATCTGCTCCTCTTTGCGACTGGTCACTCTGCTCAATATGGATCCCTGTGCCAACTGATCGCATGCAGCTCTTTTCTAGTCATCCAGGTTTGTGTAACTCCACAAGTTGAAAACACTGATCGAGGGCAGGAACTGAAAACGTGCTGGTTTCTCTGTGTCAGCTGCCCCATGGGTGCCTTGTGGTGTGCAGATAACCTGTGGAGAAAGTAGATTATGCTGCCTTGCCCTCGCTGTCCACAAGAGCGTTCATCTAGGGAACGAGCACACTATAGATCAGGTACTATAAATTCATATCAGGCCAGGGTCAGACTTTCAAAGATTTGGGGCTGATGCCAGTTTTGGGGCACCTCCAGAGCGCAGAGTATCACAAGCAGCTCATGGGACCAGGGTTTACGCAGAATTACCTGCTTTTTTATTGTGCTTAAACAGCGAGAAACTCTTCTTGGTGGTTGCAGCCCCCAGGTCACACACTGCACTGCCCTGTCATGGTGGTGTGCTAAACCCAAGGAGACAAGACAGCTGCCTTTGATAAGAAATTTCAAGAATGTCTACCACTCCTGTTTAATTTCTTAGAGGAAGCCAACATTGTGGCTTTCTGAAGGTATTTCCCCACCTTTGACAGCAAATATCTTTTATCTCAGCTTGTTTTCTTTTGTTATTTTTAGGGTGTGGTACAACAGGTATTAGAATAAATTTTGTGGTAATGCTTTTCAGTGCTGGTTTGATTAATACAAATCAGGCTCCTACAGAATCACATGCTTCTACGCGCCTGGTCTGAAGGATTTGAGCCACCGTTAGGTAACTACAGGTTTTTTTCCTCTTCTGTTATCGTCTCTCAAGAAGGGAAAGCCTTGCCTGATATCTCCTACCTAGTTAATGAAGGAACAAGGTCTGTTGTGTGTGCACCGCTGGCTGAAGAGCAGTTTGTGCTACACAAAGCATGTATATTTTGTCAGCTAGATATTTGTACTTGCAGCTGACGGTTGCCTAAGAATAACCGTCAACTACAGAGACACGTGGGTTATGAAATAACTGCTGTCTTGAAACAGGGGAGAAAGGGTCAAAAGAAGAGGAGATGTCACTGCTATCTTTGGAGAGTCCACAGGAGTCCTGGAGAGTCAAACTAGGAGCACCCAGATTTGTAAAGCATTGGAAGGGGCTGTAGCAATACTCTCTGCTGGGCGTGTGGCAGCACGATCAGCTCATAGCTTCTGCCTGGCTGTGTGGCCCTGCAGGTAGGACTGTGTCTGCTGCCCCAAGGCTTCTGGGTTGGGACATTTCAGCCCTTCCTGTGGAAAGGTGACCCAGCAAATCCATTCTCGCCACAAAGGCAGGCTGCGGTGCCGGGGAGGGAAGGGAAATGCACCATCGCTTTGCTTTGTATATCTAGCCCTTTTAAAGACTGTTGAAAGGGAATCAAATAACTGGGAAGAGAATCCTTGTTCAATTTGCTATACTGTATTTTCTAAAGGGCTAAGAGACTTTCCAGCCCCTACGAATGAAGTAGGAGGAGATAAGGCTTCCTTCTTCCTAAGCACAATTGATTTCTGCCAGGCACAAGCCTGACCCAGCCCAGAAGTGGTGGAGTCACTGCTATGTTTTCATGCTAAACCTACAAAGTCTGGTTCCCTGGCAAGGTTGGTACCTCAGGCAAGGTCTAGGCAAAACACAGCTCGAGGCCTCTGGGAGCTGAGCAAGCTCATGTCTTCTCATCTCAACCAGGCAAAGAGTCGGCCTTAGCAAAAGGAGTCCAGTGAGTGTTCGACGTGACGCGAGTCATGTAACCAGTTCTGTCGCTCTCAGTGAGAGACCTCCCATGTGTTACTGGTGCCTTCAGCAGTTCCCCTGGGGTCCTTTCCCACTTGGTCCCCAGGGGGAGACCTCCTCCCGGGACAGCTTTATCTCCCTGGAAGAAAAATCATTGACTGGGGTAAACAAGCAGCATAATTAGTGTGAATTAAAGTAATTTGGAAAATGCCTTATTAATCATCCAAAGGCTTGTAAGCAGCGCAGGAAAATATGTTTTTAATTATAAACATGATTTATTTAAAGTTGATGGACTCCTCTTTAAATTTAAACTCCTGAATGGGAGAAAATGAAGGCCAGTGATTTATTTGTTTCTGCTTTCAAGGCTACGTCCCAGTTGCCTGCCTGGTTTTGACTCGGGCTTCATGCAAAAACTTGCAGCCCTGGGAGCCTGCAGCCATTGAAGCGGCTCTTTGCCTTTCTCAACGCTCTTCATTCTGCTGGAGTATTTAAGCAATCCCTGAGCATGACCCATGCTGGGCAGACATGCTTTTGTTTCCACTCCTGTTGGTGTTCAGAAAGCAACAAGTTAATGGCCTTGGATTGGGCCAGGCCTCCTACAGACAGATACCGTCTGAGCTTCCTTGGTTAATCTCCGCCAGCTCTGGTTCTCTCCAGAGCATCTGCTCTCCTGCCACTCCGGGCTTTGCCTCCCCCGTGGCTCTTCTCAGGTGCCTCGGTCCTGACTTGCGGCAGCTTCTGCCATTCCCACCTCTGGCCTGCTGAGCAGCCTGGGTTGCACAACGGCTTCCTACCACCTTCAAAGGAAATCTCTGAATCCACTTCCACTGCGTCGAAAAGCCAGGTTAAGTGCCTTTAATTTTTTTCTTTTCATTATATATATATTTTTTTTTTTTTTGCTCTTTACCAGTGTCACATTAGCTTTCAAGCCGTTCTGAACGTATCTGCTCTGGTTTTGTTCCCAGCGTTGCAGTCCTGTGGTCTGTGGCCGACAGGCAATGCCAACGTAGCTTGTCGAACCTCCCAAGCAGAAGAGATGATTTCATAGCCCTTCAGAGGCACTGCCCCTGCAGTTCTGGAGCCAGACATTGTTACACTTCAGAACGTCTGGTCCTGGCTTTTGCCAGAGGATGGTGGATTTCCTTGGAGGTTCGTAGATTGTTTTGGCTGGAAGGGAACTTTATCATCACCTATTCTGACCCTTTGCATAACCCTTTCATGTAGGGATTCTGGCGTGGAGCCTGTGACTTGGGCTGAGCCAGAACTAGTCCTTCAGAAAGGCTTTCAGACCAGCCGTGGTGCTGAGGGCTCCAGTGAATGGCAAAGAACACTTTGCCTCCCCAAGTTCAGCGTTTCTTTCGTGGCACCCTGATTCCGCAGATGGGCTGGGAACTGGGAGGCAGGAAGGGAACAGGTAAAGGGAACAAGAGGCTGGTGAGTATTTTTGATACCCTCACTTCGAAAATAAATAAATTGTCAATTCCACTGAAAAATGGGGCTTTCACAGGATCTTCTTGACAGCACAGGAAAGCAGGAAACGGCAGTCATCCGTAGTGATTTTTATTGTTACAATAATAATCATCAAATGCTTGTGACCAGAAGCATTTGAGACCAGACACAATTGTCTTCTCTCCCAAATACTTCAGCTCCACCTTCTCAGGGTACGTCACCACCATTTCTAATTCTGTAGTTAGTTGTAGAGCTCTGGGATAAAGGATACCTGGTTATTTTCAATGAAGCAGAGGTGTGAGCAGGAGGAACCTCCATGTGTGCAGGCTTTTGGCGTTGCATCGTAACTAAAGCTGAAAGAGCTTCCTTTTAGTGTTGGCGTTGGGATGAGCCCCGGCTGGTCCCCAGTTGGGTTCCCTATGGGAATCGCAGATCCAAACTGAACTTGACTGTTTTTCCCGAGCACAAATGAAAGACGGGCGGGCTTCAGTGCCTAAAGTTGAGGGCACGGATGAGGCTGCAGGCATCAAGTTATTAAGGAATCTGGGGAGCATCTTTCCATCTCCGTAAAGACGGAGGGGAAACTGAGTCGTGCAGTCATCTTTGTTCTCCTGATCAGTCAACGGGATCTGGTTTGTCAATCAGAGCAGTGCCACCATGTTTGGTTTGGTGCCGTATTGGGGAAATTAGTCCAGAAAAGAAGACTCATGATCAGGATCACTTTTGCTCTCGTAGCTATTCGTCTGCCCTGATGGGGGTGTGTGCTTGGCACGCGTCTTTTTGTACGGCGTCCGTAGGATTCTGATTCCAACAGTGCTGTTGCATATGTTTTCAGGGCACGATAGAAATTACTAAAGAAGTGAGGAGGAAGGAGGAATATTTTTTTGGAGGACTCTCCTGCAAAGTGAAGGGCTCTAGAGGGAAAGGAATTGTCAGCTCCGTGCTTAATCAGCAAAGCTCTGGAGTTTGTTCTTGGCTCTTGCTGAAGGCGGTAGGTTCCTGTGCGCGAGTGCCTGGCGGAATGGGAGCTTGTATTACTGAGAAAGTGGGACACGGTGCAGGAAATTACCTGTGTAGGCAACAGCGAGTGCTAATTTCAACTAAATAGGATGCAGCTACCTCTGTTACGGGGAGCACAAAGCAGAGCTGGCGGCTTGGCTGGAGCGCAGGCAGGGGGAAGCAAGAGGAGCCGAGCCCTGTGTGCCTCTGCTTTTGCCTCCTGCCCGAAGGCTGCGTGGTGTGACGGGAGGCGTCCTGCCAGGGAAGGCTTTTGCTCCTGAAAATACGGCCTTAGACCCACAGTTGGATGAGTGGGACACGCTGTGATTGGAAAGCATTGATGGCGAAGATAATTAACAAATCTAACGTGTTAGCACCTGCCTGGAGCTCCCAGCCTGTTGGTCCATGGCTGTTTCCAGGAAGGAAGAACATCCTGGTGAGGTTGGCCCCTTCTGCTCTAAAACACGCTCCCTGGTATTGAATAACCCCAAAGAGTTTTCACTGCAAACGCAACCCCATTGTGTGAACAACAACTTGATTTTGGGATGGAGAGCAAGCGTGACTGCTGTATTCAGGTTGTTTTAATGTTTTTTAGTCCAAAGGACCCATGTAGCTCTTGCATTTTCATGTTATTTGGGGGTTGGGGAGTTCTAGGGTGTTGCGGCCGATCCTTTGGCCGATGAAACTTTCTTCCAGCTCATGTGAAGTGGGAAGTTGCTGTTTGCAGTCCTGGGTGGCAGAGGTTGGGTTCACACCTCTGCCTTGTGCGTGGGGAGCAGCAGGGGATCTGCTCTGCAGCTCTCAAGTGCAGAGATACCCTGGTACCCTGCCACGCTGCTCCAGGGGCACGGGATGTGGCTTTCCTAATGTAGAGAGAAAAGTGGCTGATCTCCCCTGAGAGTACTTCTTCATCCGTGGGGCCAAGCAGGAGGCCTGGTGCTGGGTCAGTCTCACCTGGGGAGCACCACCCAGGCGGGTACACCACGCTACGATTCGAAATTACACCGCCGCACGTTTTTTTCCACATTCGGTGCCAGGGGTGGATGCAAAGAGGTCGATCAAGGTTGTGTGGAAAACTAAATCTGGCTTTTCCTCAACTTCAAGTGACTTCTTCCCTACCGAGACGAGCCTTGTTGTGAAGGTTGGTATGTATTTACAGACGTTCACACAGAGGCTGAATATACTTAGAGAAATATGCACACAGTAACTCTCGCTTTACAATAGGATGTTGATTTAATTTTCCTCTTACACAAATCTCAGAGCAGTTTGTTTAATTGAGGCTTTCAAGAGCCCTGTAAGGTAGGGTGTTATTATGCCTGTTTTATGCAGAGGGAAGAGAAGCAGGGGGCAAATCCTGCTGAGAATAATACCCTCTTGTATTCTAAGAAGCTGGTAGTGAGGACAGGGAAGGATTTGCTGGCATATAAAGGAGAAACCCATCGTTTCAGGTATATGCAGAAGGAAAAAACAGTGGGTTTTGGTTCCTCTCAGCAGGACGGTGGGGGTTGCAGGGGTCCACGTCCCTCCTCCGACAGGCAGGACACGCTGCCTTGGCTCGGGGCACGGGGCTGAGGTTGCCCTTGGCTTGCAGCGTGTGTGGAGGCTGAGCCACCTGGATGCTTTCCGACTGGGTTCGGGTATCAAAGCCTCCCTAATGGGATACCTGAAGGTGTAGACAGAGGGAGGGGCAGGAACAACCTCCGAGATAAACTCCATTGTGTGGGAGGGCGGAGGCTCTTGGAATGGCCTCAGGAAGGAGTCAGGCGATGGCATGTTATCTTTGAGTGGCTGAGATACCGACTTTCTCCCTGTCTAATGAAAATGAGGAGAGACCCTTTTAATGTTCGTTCGTAGCGAGGGAAAGGCTGTGTTGGGAGCCCTACCGTTACTGGATGCTCAGTCCACACGAGGGTGAGATGTTTTGAATACTCCTTCACTTGGGACTCATCCCTCCTTAGGTACAACAGAATCTGCTCTGCAGACGAGGATTGGCCTCTTCTGGATGTGGTGCCCAGAGGTGAGATCACCCCCCAGTGCTAAGACCTTAAGAAACCTGTTGAGTGCTGAACGCTTTCGTTGTTGGGGTGGTTTTTTTTTTCCTCAATGGCTGTAAAATTTTCAGGTTAGAGATCACTGATGCCAGCTTTTGCATTTTAAAGGTTCAGGGGGTTGAAACTAGATGATCTTTAAGGTCCCTTCCAACTCTAACCATTCTATGATTCTATGCTTTTCTCAAGTCCCCAGCATCCTGCTATCACTGAGGAGTCTCAGCTCTCTTTTTTTTTTGTGTGTGCGTGTTACACTATATCAATCCATTTCCAGACCTCATGGCAGCACAGAAATGCTAGGAAAAAAAATGCAGTTAGAGTATTTCACAAGCCTGGAAAAGCAGAGGCAAAGGAAAGTCACCAAAACCACATTTAAAAGATCAGGAGCTTGACATCTGGCATTTTATCTTTTCAAAATTCAAGACAAAGAGCTTAGATGCTGTGGTAAAGTATCTACGAAACCTCACCTAATTTTGGTCAAATCTAACATGGGTTAACAGCCAAGCTGCGATGGGAAGGCAGAGGTTTGCCCTTATTTGCTGCGTGTGCCGTGCCGGCTGGAGGGGAGCTCTCGGAGGCTGCTCCTCTCCAGTTCAGTGACGGGGAAAATGGCTGCTGCAGCCGAGGAGTTCTTCAAAACATGAAACAAGTGCAACGTGCCGGGGATATCGCTGACGTCCGAGGAGAGCAGGGCAAGAAGAGGAGAGCTGCCACCGGGGATGTAATGGGAAGCGTTAACCACCGGCTGGTGGCAGACCCGGAGAGCAGGATGCTGGACGGGAGGAATCTGGCAGCGCCGATGGTGTAGGAGGGCTGGCTTCCCCCCATCAATGAGATAATATTTGGTCAGACATGTACGTCATGTGTTGCTCAGAACCATCCCGTCGCCAGCTCTCAAACCAGCTCCTCTAAAAGGACCAGGGGCTCTTATGAAGTTAATGAAAAAGGGGGAAAACATATTTTTCCCGTGTCGCTCAGGTGTGGGCTGGAAGGAGTTCCCCTGCGTGAGAATTCTTGGAGATCCAAATATTCTCTTCTCTTTCTGGGCCAGAAAGTCAAATGCAATGAAACTGTTCACAAACTGAAATCCTAGGGGGGAAAATCAAGTTGAGATCGACAGAGTTTTAATTTCTTAACCTTAAGCATTGTTTTAGTTTTGATGCTTTATAGGCTTTCAGGAGTAGTATCTTGAAAGCTGACATTAGATTTTTTTTAAGTGAATCAAAAATTTTCCTATACAAAACGATTAAATATTTACTTATTCCAGCCACTTTGAATTAGAAAACCTTTCCCTGTAAAAACAGAAAGTCACAAACTGACCTTTTCTTGCCAGAAGCACATTCTAATAACTCTGCTTTTCTTGTTTAGAAAACAGAATTCAAAAGCAGCAGCAGTCTGCCGCTCCTCTGCCGGGTCCCAGCCTGGGGGATTAGCTCCTGCGGGAGGTGACACCATAACAAAGAGTCCACGTGTGCTGTGTCTTATCACCAGTAAATATGTTTTTACCTTTGAGACCAGGGAACCCGGTCTCAGGTGCACTGGCACAGCACGGTAAGAATCACAAAATCATAGAATGGTTTGGGTTGGAAGGGACCTTAAAGCCCCCCCAGTGCCACCCCCTGCCCTGGGCAGGGACACCTCCCACC